>CM072159.1:25062312-25178721 GCA_036850595.1 Rhyacichthys aspro | reverse complement strand
CTTTTTAAAAGAAGTTTATTATCAACAGCTGGTTTTAGAGTCAGTCTTAAGGCCTTCGCTTCATGAGTTAAAACATTACAAGCGTCACAAGCTGGACTTGAGACATTAAACAGTGAGTCTATAAAGTGTAGGAAATTAAATTCTAAAATGTTCTAATGTTTTTACTGCAGCTGTACCTCTAGCCTCTTGTCTCTACAAGGATTTGACAACCTCATTTAAATATTGAAATCACATCCAAAGAGACAGGAGAGTCCAGTAGGTTTGAAGAAAAAATAAACAAAGCATTCAAACCAGGACCAGACCAGGACCAGTCCAAGACCAGACCAAGATCAGACCAGGATCTGTGGTTGGATTCAAGTGCAGTTGAAGATGAAAACCAAAACAACTCAACCTTTGATTGTAATTGAAAAAAGCATTTTTTGGAGTAGTTAAAGATGTGTTATTGGTATATTTTTGTGAAGTGTGTCTGTTGTGTGGATGCTGAGCTCATCAGAGCAGCACTCGTTGGAGGAGAAGGTGCACTTGTTGTCGTCCATTTTGTTTTTATTTAGCAGCTGTGCACCAACTGCTGACGTTAGTACAGTCGATTGTTGATTCTTTCCTGACTCCTTAATAAACTTCCTATCCCCTTTCTTTTGACATCAAGGAGCGGTGGTTAGTAAAGGACTTAGGAGCTATATTTTTAAAGTTGTCAGACTGAACCAAG
The DNA here is from genome assembly GCA_036850595.1 of Rhyacichthys aspro. Classification (NCBI taxonomy): domain Eukaryota; kingdom Metazoa; phylum Chordata; class Actinopteri; order Gobiiformes; family Rhyacichthyidae; genus Rhyacichthys; species Rhyacichthys aspro. The sequence continues at coordinate 25,178,015 of CM072159.1, read as the reverse complement.
CTTTGTATGGAAAAATGCTGCAGTTTTCTTTTTGACTTTCATGTCTGATTCTTTCTCTACCGCTCTAGTGTCTTGTTTCCAATTCAGGACAGCCAAAAGTGAGTAGCCTTTATACCACTTTCAACAATGTAAACCCCTCAGAGTTGTTATATTTGATTTGAGTGCTGCTAATCCTGTTGTGTGGGAGACTTGTCAAACATGTTATTTTAAAAAAGCGTGTTGTGTTTGCATTCTTCCTTCACCGGTGTGCGACCTTCTCCATTGTCGTCAGGCCGAAAGAATCTGTTCTCGTTAACAATTCCTCTGCTGCCGCGTGCCGTCTCTTTTCATTCAGAGCAGCTATTGAACACGTTTTCAATTGTTGGACTCAATGTCAAGCGGTGGTGGTTAAAAGCTCGGGTTTACAGTAAAACTCTTGTGACGATTTTACGACGGGGACGGCACTCTCTTTTCTTTAAGGCAATAACGGAGCTTTGTACAGCGTCGGCACAAAAGGCTGGAGCGGTTATTACTGAGGTGGAGTTATAAAGAGGAAGTTTATGACCAAATATTTCAGCACCGTGAGTCTCGGCTTTATTTGAATAAAAGCTCTTTCTGCCCCAGTTTGAGAGGTGTCTAGTGCTCACTCTGTTTGTTCAGGTGTTCTGTTGTAGTCAGATTGCAAAGGCACTAAATCATAAAAGAACTATTTAACAATGAACAGCGTAAAGGTAAAACTAAACTCTGGATCTTCCAAAACTTTAAAAACACCTCTGGTCATAAATCCACCATGATATTGAGACTCTCCTGTTACATCTGTAATGGAAATGCTTTGAGAAATGACCACATTCTGTATGTTTGAACCCTACAGTCAAGTTTGAGGCACATCCTTTACCGACTTTACTATTTATACTCCTATTCCCGATCAATCAGATGTAACCAGGTCCTGAGTGGTTTGAGGACTCATTTAAGGTGGATTGTGTGAGTTAACACCTTTAGTTGATCACATGTGGCTCTCACCTCCAGCCACCTGTGAAAAACATCAAGAGACAAGAACAACAAGAAACTAATCATTACAATGTAGGGCAGCTCGATTATCAAAAAATTATAATCACAATTATTTTACACGATTATTCATTGACTTGAAAATATGTTGGATTTATTGAAAAAAAAACAGTGAATTCACCTAAAAATAAATAATATTATCAAATGTATTAATAAATAGCTTAAAAATAAACAGAAATAATAATTAAGAAAAAAATATATATAAATAAGATCAACAATGTAGTGCACTTCCATAATCTCATGGAAGACAAGTAACAAGTTATACATAAAAACAAGTAATAAGTAATATTTTTTTCTCGATTAGAAGAAACACAGTTATTAATATCCCTGTATGCATGCTGTTAAATGGCAAAGTAACACACAGACAGGCTTATTTACCACATTTCCAACAAAAAAAAATCCAGACAAACATGTCCTGGAGATTGAATGAAGTGTTATCTTGGTCTTGAACAAGGTTTGAAAAGAAAAACGGCATCCTTCAGCAGCTTGTTAAAACGTGGTAATAGCTTTTTGTCGCTGTGTGAAAAATAAAGGCTTATCCCTGTTTCTGAAATCAGGAAATGGTGTTTACCTGCAAAAAGACAAAAATGTGATACTTAAAAAACATATATCAAATCCAGAATACTCAAGTGCATGTAAAAACAGAGGAAATGTTGGGACTTTTTACTTGCTTTGTGTAAGATCATGAAATACAAAACCTGTTGTTCATTTATTGGTCTGAAGCAGCTATATTAAAAATTAAATAAAGACTGTCTGTATGAACCTATAGCCCATAAAAGTAGTGGGAACTGAAACATTATAAGACACAATCAAATCATTTCTGTTTCATCAATTGCTCAGGAAGAGTGTTTGATGTTTTATATTGTACCCTTGCTTGTGTTGAGCTAAGACGTCTGGTTCATTCACAAGTACATATATAACATGGTGGAATGAGACTTAATACAATTATTTATTCAATAATTATTGAAAGGTGGACATTTTTATCCACTTCATGTCAGGATATAAAACCACTAATCACTAATTAAAGTGTGTGTGGGTTTTTAGAGCCGACGATGACCTCAAACTCACATCAGCTCCATTCTGCCTAATATTATTTTATTTTTATTATTTAGCCACTAGCTCAATAGAGAGATATTGAGATAAATGCCTGTCCACTTGAACTAGGAACTTGCATTTAAAAGTCTAGTTTGAGTCAGACATAAAGTATTGTTCAGAATTCTCAAAATCATTTAGTGGGTCTTAATGCAGGGTTGCTTTAATCAGTCATTTAGATTTTATTCTAGAGTCCCAGCAGCTGTCTTCGTTTGTGGCCTGAGCCAGACAATAGAATTACTTGTTTAACATAAAATATGGTCAAATATGGACACACTTTATTAATAAAAGTGCAGTTTATTATAACAAAAATGGGGAGGAACCACATTCTGGCCAAAACAGAAGATAAACCATCTCCAGAGTCACTCATTTAACTCTGTATCTACATGAGCAGCAACAGAGGCTGAAGAATAAAGAATAAAGACATAATGCACTAAGAGCCAGCCTGATAATTAGTATCAGTGACGGAAATGTTGATGATGAAGCAGTGGTCCAGCTCTGGTTGTAGTCTGTGTTAGTGGACTGGCTCTGGTTTATCATTTAGCGGTGGGTCTCGGTCTCCAGATGATTTAACAGCAGCCCACAGCTCACTTCTCTCACAGCGCGGTCCCCAGAGAGCGGCTGCACCCTCGCTGCTGCAGAGTCTTAATTGAAACTGCTCCCTGGTGGGTTTTCCCTGCGAGGGCCGAGAAGTAAAAAAAAAAAAAACACACACACACAAATACAGGGGCTCCATTAACATGTGCAGTGGAGTGCTGCGGATGTTGGAGCCTCCTCCTCGTCCCAGCCCTCGCCCCGCTGGCTCTCAGGCTGTTATTAGGGCCGTTAAGTCGTGAGTAGTTAATTAAATCTAGCAGAGGTGCTCACACTCGGCATCAGCGCGTGTAGTGATTAGAACGGCCTCTGTTGTACAAATTTAAATGGGTCTTGTTACAACACGATTTTAGAGACAGAGGAGGAGGGTCAAACAAAATCAGCGTCATTGTTAGAGCGGATCGCCTCATAGTTGTTTTTCACATAACCTTCCTACCTCTAGAATGAACTCTGCTGTCCCTTTAGTGTGCTGGGTTAATAATAATACGGGCTTCATTAGACATTCTTTAACCTCAGAGCAACAGTTTCAGTCTTTGTTGTATTTGATCAAAACTGTTTTATTACTATATAACTTTTCAGGTGTTACAAAACTCACATAGGACTGTTAACACTTCATTTCGTACTCTTTTTACTATTAATTCATTGTCATTTAGTCTTAGTTTATCTTGTCTTAGTTTTAATCTCATTTTTGTTCTGTCCAGGTTGGCTTTTCACTTTGATCTGTGTGATGCTTTTGCAGCTCTTACTTTTCCTCTCCTGCAGGGTTTCTTATCTTATCATAATTATGTGACTCATTCTGGCTTGATTAGTGTTCACCTTGTGCTGGAGCTGGATTCTTGTGAGATTTGGCAGTTTACAAACTTGAAAAAATCCATCTTGAACTGCTCCAAGCAAAGTATAGACAACCGAACCATGGTGTAACCGGCTTGTTTTGACCAATGATGCTGCAGCACTGACAGTTCTGGGCACCTTTTAGGTTTGACCATTGTTTTACTGCCACAAACGATAACAACATGGATCTGCTCTGATTGGATAAAATGCAGTTGATAAGATGATAAAACCAATCACCTCCAGGTATTCTTTTAAGGTACCTGCTCTTTGTAAACACTGCAAACACTTTCTATGGAGGTCCTCCCAGATTTGGACTCTGGAACAGACCATGTCCCGTGGAGCAGACTATGTGAAGTTAAGCATGTCCCAAGTTTCTATTGAACCAGACACACTTTAGGCCAGATTTTCTAAAATGGAAGACGACTGGCGTAAAGCACTCTCATTTTTAAGAGGTGTTCAAATCCTGGACATGGCACAATATGGAGGGGCTACACTTTTGATTGACAGGCTGGATCTGAATGGAGGGGGGGAGGGGGTAAATCCCTGTGTGAACTGTGGGCTCACCAGACTCTTGTGACCAATGATGTGGCAGCATGAACAGGAAGGGTTTTTAATTTGACAAAAGCCTCTTCTCCTCTTTGTTATCAACATGGCTACACTGAAAGACGTTAATATCGATGGTTCTGTCGAATCAGTTTTATCAGAAGTAGAAAGTATTTCTTCTTTGAAAGAAGAGGAAAGAGTGTTGCGTCATATCGTTGCTGTGATTGGTTAAAGAAACCTCGTGGTGGGTGGATACTAGTCAGTGCTTTACCAATCAACTACCAAGTTTTCGACAGAAGGTGCCTCCCTTTTGCAAACACCTTCAATGGGAGCCTTCCAGATGGTTCTGTGAAACAGACTATGTTCTGTGGAGCAGTTCTGTCTGGTGGAGTCAGGTTACCTTACATGTGCTGGCAGTAAAATCCATTCCTCCTCGGTTCAGTATTTATTTTTTATAACCAATCTTAGTTTTTAAATGTCCTCACTTCAAATTTCACTTTATAAAACTGGCCGGCCCCACTTCTTTAATGTGTATTTTCAGCAGAAGATGATGTGATATTTATGTTGGCAGCAGGAATAGCCTTCCTCCGGAGGCCCTCACATTTACTTATTCTGTTTTATCTGCTCATATATCTGAAGAATAAATAAGAATACATAAACAACTAAATGGGCTCCTCCTGTGGTTTTCCAGCCCCACTTTTTCTCCTGACCCGAGTCTAACCCGGCCTCACTCTGCTCTGATCTGGACTTTAACAGAGCTACAGATGAAACAGGATCTAATGAAGAGAAGGAGGAGCAGAGAAGACGAGGGGCAGAGACAAGGATGGACAGAGGATTAATGGGAAGAGGAGAGAAGTTATTCTTAGTCTCTGTTAAAAAACCCTCAATGATTCATGCTCTTATTCCAGTGGGCCACCGTTAACATGACATCCAAACACACAACAGACGCAGGCAAATTTAGGAACTGTGTTATGTAAGAAATGAAATAATTGGACATATTTTTGTCTGAAGTAGTGCACATCTTTGAATTCTCTAAATTGACTTGTTGGTTCTAATAGATTTAATCAAGTGGAGTGTATTGTTTTGGTCTTATTTGTGGAAAGTGCTGGTTGTAATTCCATATATCATGCTTCTCATTTTCTAGAGAATGTGAGCAGCTATGGTAGCCTTGTAGGGTCATGCTTTTGGAGATTTACATCTTTGTTTTCTATGATAAAGAAATGTGTAGATGTTTGTGATTTTGAGCGGATGATACACTTGTGAGAATATAGACGTGATGATCTCTCCTCGTGCCTTTACCTTCAGCAGAAGCTGGATTCTCCAAATCTGTGAGTTCACAAAGTCATGAAAATCTTGTTTTGAAGATGTAGCGACTCTTACTGTCACTAAAATGAACAATATGGCATTTCTCTGATTGGATAAAACTGTGGTTAATCACCTCCAGGATTTAGAACACCTGCCCTTTGTAAACACTTTCTTTGGAAGCGCTCTTCAATGGTTCTGTAAAAAGACAAAGAATATGCGGCGAACCAGGTTAGTCTTTACTGTCCCCTGAATTTAGTTACCTTTATCCATCACAAAAGCTCATAAATCCAAATCAATACTGAAGTCTGGGGTCTGGGACAACCCCTTTGACCCACAAAGTTTTTTTTGTATCTGTCGTCCATAATATATTAAACTCAACATGAGTGAGATGAAAGAGGAAGACCTAAAGTTGCAGAAAACTCCAGAAACCTGCTTAATTTCCACAGCCAGTGCATACAATGTATTCTGAGTAGCTCCTGACTTCATTTTTATCTGTTACTTCAAATGCAAACATATTGAATTCACATTTTGAACAGAAAGGAGACAGTTTGTGTGACTGACAAAGCTTTGAACACTCACGGTTTCTTCCAGCTTGCTGCTGAAAACGCCTCAGGACCGAGAGCCAAACATCTGTTTCCTCGTCTTTAAAGCCATAACAAACCTGCGCATTAAGAACATGTTTAATACGCTGCACACTCTCTCCTCCTCCTCACTGTTCTTATTGTAATCCTGAGCTGATAACACCTCACTCTGAAGCAGAGGCGTTATCCTGGAATTACATCCATTTACACCAGCGCAGTTACAGCCAAAGATAATCACTGTTAAAGAATTAAAATGGACATTAATGTGTCAAAGGAATAAGTCGTGATTGATGGAACTCATTTAAAACAGTTGACAACAAATTAAAAAGTTGAATGTAATCCTCTTTGACATGAAAAACAGCTATATTCTGGGATACAAGATGATGAAGATTATGACATTGGCCTTTTTAAAATCTCACAAATGATGAGCAGCAAAGGAAATTGTCAGAAGTGCTGATGAGAGAGTGAGGTGAATGAAGTCTAAAGTTTTTGAGTGAATTCTACTGATGCCTAAAAAGTGGCATAACGTTGGACAGTTTTAGTCTTGGTTAAGTTTAGAAAATGGAAGAAACAGTAAACTGTTTTCTTTCACTATTTTGATAATGAGACATCTCACTTATGTTACACAGAGAACCAGGGTTACTGAGGTAACCTGAGATGTTCCTCCTGTACAAGTATTTACCCAAAAATATATAAAAGTAGTAGAAGTAAAACTTGATGCTGGTCTTGGTCTTGAGTTAGATCCTAAAAGTACTTCTCAAAGCTCTTGTCATTTTGAAGTGGCTTTGTCTTGTACATTGAGAACTGTGGACTTTAGGTCAAGACCAGCCGTGTTTGGTTGAAATCAAATCGAAGATTGAGAAAACTTTTTTGTACCAAATCTTGCTCACACTGCAGGATTTTAAGATCTTTTCCCACAGTACCTTTGACCAAAATGCAGGAGAACTTCTTCCAGTCGGTGTTGAGTCAGTGAGGGACAGGAGGACACTGCTCTCCATCCAGGACTCACCTTTATGCAACACATCATTACAAATCCACATTGATGCTTTTTTCATTTGGTCTTCCCTCATCTTTGTCTCACTTTTGTCACTTGCAAAAAACCAAAATCTTTTTTTTTTTTTTTTTTTTTGGATCAAGATAGTTATTTGTTTTTGGCTTTGAACTGTAAGTAGTTTATATGACACTGATGAAGAAAACCCTGAGGATAAACTCCATATGCCTCTGAAAATGTCTGTAAATAATGGAGACTGTACTTGATTTATAGTTAATGAAACAGGCAGAGCAGATGACCCATGCACCCCTCCATACATGCTAACATCCAGTCTTTCACCCATTTGACATAAATCAGTGTTTGTCAGTCTCTCAGTAAAAGCCTTTCCCGTTTTTTCAAACTCAAAGAAAGTCGCAGCATCAGTCGAAGCGGCCGAGCTCATCTGGTTTTAATTGAGACGTCCGTGTTTGAGATGGACATGAATATTACATGTCACAGATCTTATTAATAAGCCAGGGCCAGTCTAAATGTTTTAATATTCACTGTGTAAATTATTCAGTGTGTGTTTAGTGTGTGATGTCCATGAACTGATGGGGTTTTAATCACAACGATGACCTCTCAGTGACCAGTTTTACATGACTGGAGAGAAAACGCATTACATTCTGCTTTAATGTATGTTCGGTTTGAAGTAAAGTCTCATTTCCACCAAAAGGATCAGTTTAATTGTGTTCAGTATGGTTTGGAAAGGCAACTCCTAAACAGGCATTTGTTTCCTACATTTTAAGGAGTTTCATAATTTCTGTCCGTGAAGAATAAACATTTGTTTCTCTCTGTTTAAGGTTAGGTTAATTCAAGATAATGTACTGCTCATAGGATGTTAAAGTTAAAAGGGGTTTGGGGTTCTGCCTGTTTGTACACACTTCAGCATTTTGTATTTTTTTTATTTATTTTTTTTAGATGACAGAATACTTTTGTCGCAGTGCTTTCAGAATAAAGGGAATCTGATCAAATAAGGGCTGTTTGATGGTGTCAGTGTTGCCGTGACAACACCATATATACAAAACCATTGACAACCTTTAGGGCCTGACCCCATAGATATTCATATAAACTGACATTTTCATCTGTGTTTGTGCCTCACGACCACATGCAAATGGATTTTTTAGGCAAAATTTTTACAAACATTTTCATTAAGTTTTTCATTTAAGTTTTTAAGTTATAATTAAAAAAAGCTAGATAGATGAGACATGCAAATCGGAAAAAATTAGCTTTTAATATTTCTGGGAGAAAATATCCCTTTCTCTCTAGAACACACATGTCAAAGTCAAGACCCAGGGGCCACATGCGGCCCTTTGCAATGTTTTATGTGGCCCTTCAGTACATGTACCAAGTGATATTTCTAGAACCAGGTTTTAATTTGACTTGTTCATTTGTTTTAAGTGGATTTGACATTTGCTACAGAGATACGTAAATGAAATCCATCCAAAACCTGTTTATATCCAATTAAAACCTGTTGAAATACAACTAAAACCTGTCCAAATCTGACTAAAACTTGTTCAAATCCAACTACAACCTGTTCAAATTCATGCTGAGGACTGATCAGAGAGAGAGGTTTAAAAAGAGTTTTGAAGATGCACTTATGTTGAAAAAGCAGCAGGATATACTGAGAAAGAGTTTGCATTTCTAGCCACAAATACAAAATAATAATTCCCCACCTCCCACCTTCATCTTTACCCGAACAGACGAGGCACCAGTGCTTGTCGTATCACTCACATGGAACAAAAAACAGTTGTCAGGTTAATGCGCTTCTTGTTTCAAAGAGAAAACATTGCCTCGTCCGGCTTTAAGTCTCGACACAGACACAAACTGAGGAAATGAGTCCAAGACATGTGGCGTCCCATTGCACATCCGGATGGCCATAAAGTTGGCGTTTCCACTGAGTGCCCACGGTAAATTTGAAATAAAAAAGTGAGACAGCGTCAGGAGTCGTGCGGCTGTGGCTGCACACGGCGCGGCGGAGGAAGATGGATCGGGGGACAGATTGTAAGTGACATGTTAATTTCTTTCTCGTCACTCACGGCCGAGCCATCAGCGCCGCTTCTCCTCTCGTCTGTTCAGTCCGTGGCCGGCTTTATTCTGCCGTCCCGGAGCGATGGGACCACTGTGATCTGTTAATGTGGCTGCGCTGGTCTTTAAAAGGCAGGGGTTTGATCCTCCAGCACACGAGGGGACTTCAGAAAACCCCCCTCTGCTGTTTCTACTAAAGGTCATTATTCACTCACTAAACAGAAGGCTGAACATGTCCCTGTTCTGTAGGATAAGGGTGTTATCTGGGCCCCTGTTCTCTTTTACTTGAGCCACATATGTTTGGGATTTCATTAAAGACATATTTTGTATTTTTATTTTTGGCTCACTGAGGGTGGGGTCAGAATGTGCAAGATTTTAGAAGACTTTTCTTTGTTGAAAGGTGTACAAAGGTGTCCCATGTTACTGCCCTGTACCTTTTTGGACCTCTTTGGTTTCAGGAGTGAGGTACCTTCACTAAAAGGTGAAGCTAAACACAGTGGTCGTCTGTTGATAAAGATATAGGATGAGAATGAAAACACAAAACAAGCAAATGAAGCTTGTCTTGTTCTTGTGATAAACCACATTCTAAGAAGAAACAATGAGAAATGTACATGGCTTTTATTTATTAGTAGCATGTATTTTTAGTTTTAGCTCCTAGTCTCTGTCTACATTGAATTAACCCTCTGCATCCAGGGCTGTCACCATCAACAGCTCAGGACATCAATCATAAAAACATAAATACATTAAAAACTGTCAGATCTACCCGCTTATTTTCACTGACACCCGTAGCTTAGCGGTTTCAACTTTGCTGACCTCGTAGTCTTCACAGAAGCTCAGTGTAGCTCTCTTTAAATCTGGAGTTTGTCGTTGGATGTTGAACATAATTAAAGCAAACAATCCAGGTTTTTGTCCATAATATTCCATAATTCCTTTAAATTAGCGCTGATCCTAAACTGTAATCGACTAAAGTTGGACAGTGTCTTTGTTCTGTCTGGAATTTCATAAGCAAACAGTGAATTTTTCTGCATACTTTAACTCTGAACGTTTATTCTCATCCCTCTTTGACTCTTTTTCACTTTAAAGACACCTGAAGGGACCAGTCCAAAGGAGACGAAGAAGAAGTCACAAAAATATAGAGAAAAGAAAACGCTAAAACTGTGTCAGGAGGCAGAGGGTTAAACAGGAGCAGAGTCCCTAAAATGCTGCTGCTTCTCTCTGTTTATTTTACCTGTTTTTGTAATGGACTCTATCCTTTATTACATTGAAATATAAGCTTCTTTAGGAATGATCTGTGCTAATGTGAGCCTTGAAGAAAGCCACAGCTAAAATTGGACCAAATGGAACTAAAACAGGACCAATACAGGACTAAGAAATCATTTTTAGGTCCAACCTGTTTAAACATCACCAGTGCATGTTTATTGTGTTACTATCAGAAGTATTTTCATATTTTCTCTTGTATACGTTGTTGTTAATAGTGTTCTTGAGTGCTGTAAATGGTGCCTATAAACTACCATGGTTTTTAGGGACTGAGTCAGAAGTCGTTTTTGCACCTTACTCTCTGGTTCAGACTTGGATCGACTGGTTGTTTCACACTGAGCTCTATCAAATAAAACAAAACTAATGAATAACAAGTAGGCAGTGATTTTAGAATTGGTCAAAGGAAAGTGGTTTTCTTGGTAGTTCTGGCTCTTTTCTACTTGAAGGATTAGTTTAATGGATTTGTTAAAGTTATATTTGAAAAGATTGGGCCACCGTCATATTGCCTTCCAATGCACAAGGTCCTTTTTGTAAAATAAATGTACACTTATGAGCGAACCTTAGAGTATCTCAAATACTGTATATGTGTTTCAGAAGCCATATGTTCATGTTAGTGTGTGTTTTTATTCGTGTTCACAGGCAGCCCTGGTACTACGGCTGGGGCTTTAATCTGCCTCGGGGTCAAGCGCTGCTGGACAAGTGGAACCAGATCCCGGACAACACCGACATCCTGGTCACACACTGCCCTCCGCTGGGTAAGAAACACATTACACACATCATATGCACACATACATTACAAACACACACACACAAACAGGCCACAACTTAATGAAAACATGCATTAACCTATTTGTCCTGTGCAATATTCAAATCCACTGCTTTCTTATGTTTTACAGAAAAAGTAAAAAGTACAGAGTTTCAGAGTAAGTTGTTATTAGCTGCTTTTATTAGAAATGTGTCAAATGCATCAATCTAAGGACAAGCTGTCATTGTCACTGCTGTAATGAACATAAACAAAACATAAGATTTACTGCAATAAATAGATATAGTTTATAGAAAATCATCCAGTGACAAGTGATGAGTTTAATTAGCTCCAGACATGTTGTCGACAATAATGCCATCAGAAAAATGTCATATTGAGTATAACATAATAATGATCGTAATAGCTTTAGTTATTTAGTTGAATTTATTTCACTGTTATCTGAATGTTACCATGATCAAACATTTGCACTGCTTTTGAATTCAGATTTGTACCAATACATTGCATTCAATTATTTAAATATATTACCTCAAAGTGAAGCTGACATCAAAAAGAACAATAAGACCTCTTTAATAGATTCAGCAAAGTATTATAATCTGGATTTTGTTTGTCTGGAAAATGTGTGGTATAATACATGATTTGTTTATAATAATTTTGTGTGTTTATACATAAATAAATGTTTAATTTATTAATATTTAGGGCTGCAACTAATGATTCTTTCTATAATTGATTAAACTGACGATTATTTTTTTGTTTAATTGATCAACAATCAAATAGTGAAGCATGTGTAAAAAAGTGTTGTTCCTGTTTAAAACTGTTGATGATAATGCAACAAAAAAATCACATACATTTGTACAATATCTGAACCAGATGAGGCTACAGTACACCACAGACTGAAGTTGGATAGAGCTAAATCGATTATTAAATTAGTTGACGATTATTTTAATATCGATTCATCCGATTAGTTATTGTAGCCCTATTAATATTACTCCCTGCAGTGTCCTGTTGGGAATGGACAGATTTATAAAAGAGGTGATTGACGACAAAGGGTAGTTTTTTCAAGAGTTTGCAAAGTTTTTTTCATACTTTTCCAAAAGATGTTTAATCTTTCAGTAAAACGTTATTTGGCTACAACAAAAAACGAATCAGTCGACACTTGAGTCTAGTTGTCTTTACTTGGGTCTGTGCTGCTGTTCATTTTTCATGAGTGTAGTTTTGTTTTAGCCTTCACCTCTCTGACCTGTTGATTTGATTGGTCCAGAGCAGACTCCTGCCGCTGTGATTGGTCGTTTAGACTCGACTGACAAACCCAAGGTTAACTGATTAAGCCCGCCCAGCTTCATGATCACACTTGTATTTTCCTGTCCACGAGGCTTGAAGGTTTAGTCGTGAAGTCGGTCCTCACACTCCTCCAGCCCGTTACGCTCTGATGTCACTACGGGACGCTCAGACGCTGGGCCTCGTTCACAGCTCGCGTCCCGCTGCAGCTGCCGCTCGTCTCCGTCTGTGATTGATTTCAGCGTCGGCCGTCGTTTATTTTCCATTCAGCTCAGCCGAGTGTCTCCGGATATATCTGCTCGGAGCCGGCAGCATATGGAGCAGCCACGGCCGGTCACTAAAGCATGAGACGCAGAAGGATCCGAACGAGGAAGAGAGGAAGCGAGGGAACGAGGGAACGAGGGAGGGGCTCAGGAGTGGGATCAGTAAAGCAGCAAATAAACAGGCTCTGAGTGTTTAATAAGTCTTCTGCTCCAGGTTTTAGCTCAAATTTATGATGTACATTACATTTATCTCCTGTTTATGTGGGATGGACATAATGGAGACAGACACAAGACCAAGATGAGAACAAGACCAAGACAAGACCAAGATGAGACCAAGATGAGACCAAGATGAGACCAAGATGAGACCAAGATGAGACCAAGATGAGACCAAGATGAGACCAAGATGAGAACAAGACCAAGACAAGACCAAGATGAGACCAAGACCAAGACAAGACCAAGACGAGACCAAGATGAGACCAAGATGAGAACAAGACCAAGACAAGACCAAGACGAGACCAAGATGAGACCAAGATGAGAACAAGACCAAGACAAGACCAAGACGAGACCAAGATGAGACCAAGACAAGACAAAGATGAGACCAAGACAAGACAAAGATGAGAACAAGACCAAGACAAGACCAAGACGAGACCAAGATGAGAACAAGACAAGACCAAGATGAGAACAAGACCAAGACAAGACCAAAATGAGACCAAGACAAGACCAAACCACACCACACCCCCAAGACAAACCAAACAAACCAAATAGACCAATGAGACCAAGACCTTTAAGGATCGAGACCAAGACAAGACCAAGACAAGACCAAGACAAGACCAAGATGAGACCAAGACCAAGATGAGAACAAGATGAGAACAAGATGAGAACAAGACGAGCCCAAGACTTTCAAGCAATGAAACCAAGACAAGACCGAGACAAGTCCAAGATGAGACCAAGACTTTTAAGGATCGAGACCAAGACTGAGACAAGACCAAGACAAGACCAAGACAAGACCAAGATGATAACAAGATGAAGACAAGATTTTTCAGGATCGAGACCAAGACAAGACTGAGACAAGTCCAAATCTTTAAGAGATCAAGACCAAACGAAACTAAAACTTAAATGTATTACCTTTTGCATGTTTTTTAAAATCTCGTACAACTCCTGGGGTTTGTCTTCTCTTAATTGTTTGATTTAAATTAAGTTAAAATAAAGGTTCTTTCTTCAATATTCTCATACTGAATATAAAAAGTCTTGCATACACAAAACAAGGGCTTTAATCCACGTGATAAAAACAGGATCTGTAAAAGTCAAAGTAGATGTGTGCATGTCCCTAAAGCAACTCTGAGTCCTGCATTTGCACATTTTGGAGACATGGCACTGTAGTTATTATATAAACAATTTAATACCACAGTGTAATTTATCTGTGAACTAAAGTCTTTTGCAATATACAATAAAGGAAGATATTTATTTTGCTAATGTATAACTTAAATGAGAATCGGTCTTTATCAATAAAGTTGTGGATTTGGGAGGAATCAGTAGACTTTGTACAATTTACATAATGTTAAAATTACACACAAGACATTATATTTCTTTTAAATTATCTTTAAATCTTGCATGTGCACAAAACAAAGGCTGAAACGTGGCACAAAGACGACACAGCGAGGAGGTAAACTCAGGCAGGTTGGACCAAAAAAATAAAATAAAAAATGCAGAAGGCATATTTGATATTGTTTCACTTCATTTAGCCAAAAACATCTGGTTCACAGCTGAGCACAACGTTGATTATCAAACAGGGCTGATCTTAATGAATCGGGAGATGAGTTCAGGGCCGTGCACAAGATTTTAGAAATAGTGAGGACCATTGAAGGTATGAGATATTCTGCAAAAAAAATATAAATAAAGACAACTACAGTTCTTCAAAACCTCTTCAGAAAACGTTATAAAGCCTTTTGTCAAACCCCATCATCTTTATCCGCGACCAACAGCCAAAACACAGCATTTATCTCACTGCAGTAATAAGGCCCCTGATCCTAATGCTGTCATCTGTAAATATCTGTCTTTGTGACCCTCGTCCTGCCCTGCTACGACACCTCTGTTCAAACACTTGTGCTACGAACATATTTTACAAAAACAAACCCAAGCAGAGAAGGGAACGGCGGTGAAGCGGGCGAATGAAACGGGAGCAGGAGGCGTTAGTCCCCGTTTCTTTACGAGGCGTGAAACAGCACTACATCAGGAACACGGCCTCTTCATCAGACTGTGAGCGAGTAACGGCACATCCGACGAAAAGTGAGACAAAAACAGGCTCCGAGCCCCAAACGGCAGCTGCTTCAAACAACAGCACAGTGTCCCCGGATTCCAAACCCTCTGTGAGTCAGGTTTTACAGGTAAACGCAGAGGACAAAAGAGTCAGACGATTAGCAGCGAGACGGATTCACTGCCAGCGCTGACGTTTTTATGGCTGCGGAGGAGAGGCCCATTAACTGCGCCTTTTAGCTCTGGAAAATGTAAAAAGAGAGTTTAAATCCTCCCCAGAGAGCCTCCTCCTCCTCAGCTTCGTGTTTTTTAGTGCATTACGAGCAGAGAAGCAAACAGCTTAAAATGCGGCACTGACTTAACATCTCATGATTTTACTGATGGGCCCTGTCAATGCAGAGACTCATTCATTTTGGTACAAGTAAAAATGTCAAATACTCAAGTTTAGAGCTGACCTTAAACTTCTGTGTCTGAGTTAAGGGTCAGACTGATGTGATTTCATAATTATCTCTTCCTCGTTGAACATGAACATGAACAGTATTTATCCACGTTTCCCTTTTCTCTTCAAGAGTCCAGTAAACAGACGTATCCTGTGCTGGAATATACACTTTCCCTGTATTTTTGACACCACTGATTCAATGTTGACAAACCATTTAGACCAATTGCAAATATTATATTTTTTTTTTTCCACTCAAAACCCACATTTACATAAATAAGGCATATTATTCTGCTTTTATTTGTTTGAATTTGTAATTAGACTTTTTTATTTGGACACAAAGGGACACAGCTTATAATAAACATCACCAGTTTATTTTATATATTACAACGTTTGCCTAAAATCTCACATCAAACATCTAAAAACAAATTGATTTCTGCTTCAAAGGAATCCTACAACAACGTTTGAAAGTTTAATACATTTTTTTCTTACTGTTTTGGAGGGTTTTGGGCTCTAACAACTTGCAAAATTAAAATTAGTGCTTAGTGTCTTGCTTAATATGTTTTTATATCTATATGGGCTGTCACAAAAAATGACAGTATCTTGTTCTCTTTGTTCTCAGAATGCTTTGGGTACATTTCTCCACATGGTTTGGGAGTTCCCAGGAGTTGTGGCCTTTTGGAAATGTATTTCAGAAATGCTTTCTCACATTTTAGGCAAGACAGTGCTGCATTCAAGTGTTTAATTACTTAGAGATGGAAAACTTACTCTATGACCTTACAAAGATGGCTCCTTGATTCCCTTGATTTAGCTAACATGGACCAATGGGTGGCTCAAATGCACCAAGCAAAAAAAGATAACGTTATTATACAGAAACTAGCAATAACTAGCACCAGAGGTCTTTTGTAATGATGATCTGGGTCAGTGGGGGCAAAGAGGGTGGGAAAAGGGTGAATACAAAATACTTGTCTGTAATTAATGTATATTTTGATGGTATGTTACATTCATCTGTCTAACCATATGACTATTGTTATCGTACCATCCTGCTCCCTTATAATTTCAAAGAAAACACAAATAAATTGATCACAAAAAAGACAAAGAAAAAGAACACTATCCTGTGCAAAACTTGTTTTCCTTGGGTATTAGGAGGGTAAATGAATGTCCAAGAGATAACTCTGAGCACAGCTGAGTTTCCCTCTTTTGGCTGAGTCTATGTCGTGTTTACTGATCAGTGTGAGCGTCAGACAGATGGCGAGTACGACAGACACGGCTCACGCGGTGCTTTTATTGACTCAGCATCATCTCGGAGCCACAGTAAATCACCTCCGCCGCTGCTCCGTCTCTGTCAGAGCGCAGTGTGACGCCCGCCGCGCGCCGTCGCTGATGGATCTGTGTTTTCTGCAGCGTCCTCCTCACACTCTGGGCTTTGTGCTGCTCTGTGCGGTTTGGGTCTGATGAGGAGGCTTCATTACAGAACGTGATGGATGGCTTTTAAAATGAGAGAAACTTACAAACTCCGACGACGACCGCAGCAAATCAACTTTCAGATGACAAATGTGATGTAGGGAGAATTAAAGAGCTGCTTCAGGAGGTTCACTGTCGACTCTGAAAATGAACATGACGTTTATATATTTGTCTTTGATGAAGGCCTCTTTACTTTTCCAGAAACCAGTCTGAAGTTTCATGAAAGCAGTGCCACAAGGATGTGTTTTAAAGGCCAGATATTCATTTATAACAGTACAATGTGATATATTCTATTCTCTTTTTTATTGTGCTTTTGTTGTTTTATTGCTACAAAAACATACAGTAAAGCCTATTGTACAATGTGTGACAGCACTTGACAAATTAAGCTGATGCCATTTTTTATAACATATCATAAATCATATCACCATTACAGTATTCAATTAATATATTAAGTTACTGCTAACCATTTTAGAAATATACAACACACCATATTCATTTATTTATTAGAGCCTGAGCACAAAAGTATGAGAGAACAAGGAAAAAAAATTAATAGGAAGCAAAATAAATGTAATTTGTCGTAGCTAAATTAATTTTTCCTCCAGCTTAGGTTCATGAACCTGTCTCCAACTGCAAGGCAGACATTTTTAATTAGGCCATGTTGGGCCTTTTTGGCTTTCTCCAGACACACAAGGACACGTCTGATTAAAAGTTACCTAAATTATTTTAAGATCTTGAACTACACATGGGTCTGACATTGCTGCAAACTTTGATGACTGGGCAATACAAATAGTTTTTCTTTTTTTCTTTTGTTTTTATGAGTGTCATAAATAACAAACTTCTTCTTCATCCTTTGTTTTTTCCTCAGGGGTTGTTAATGCTCCAAGTGACGCTTGTCCTTCCGCAGGGCCCATTATCACTGCTTGCAGTTTTAACATATTTATTATTGTTTGTTTTTGTCAGATTAATGACTAGTATTTGTCTAATGACCATGTTTTAGATCTTTTTTGTACATGAACTTATGCTATATCCATTTAAGTAGTTTATTATTTCTCTCTGTCTGGAAACCTCACCTTTGATTCGTCGTCCCTCTGTGTTGTCCCTGTGTCTGTCAGGTTTCTTGGACTGGGTTCCTAAGAAGATGCAGCGTGTGGGTTGCATGGAGCTGCTCAACACGGTCCAGAGGAGAGTCCAGCCTAAACTTCACGTCTTCGGACACATTCATGAAGGTAAGCACTGCCCTGATCGAAACAGGACAATCAGTTTTAACGTAAACTGAAAAAAAGGGGAAATAAGTAAAGGTCATTGGTGCAGTGTGAGGTAAAAAGGATAATAATAAATAGTTGGCTTTATGAATGCTTCCTGAAGGCGTTAGTTTCCACACGTTTGTGTCTGACACCACATACAGTAAAAGGATTTTCTCACTTTTCCTGTGACCTAAACATTCAAACATTTGTATTAAGTTAACAAAGACTTACTCCAGTTATTAAAGCTGGAGTATTTTTATATGAAAGTGTGCAAAATTAACCTCAAGATTTCTAAATGATTTAGGGGAATGCACAAGTATTTTTTGTTGTAAATATAAATATAAATGCATAATACAGTGGTGGCACATTTAGAAGCAGTCGTAGAAGCAATAAAATGACTAAAAGCACCCTGCACTGATTTAGATTCTGTTCTGGTGAATCATTTTTGAAGCTCCTCTTCCCAGTTTTCTTTTTGTTGTCCCTGTCATAACTCACGCTCAACAGCAGCAGAGGGACCTCTCCCGCTTCTCTTTGATCAAAAAAGTAAAACTGGACCAACTTTTCCTTCGCAAAATACTAATACGTTTCACCAAACTGAAGTTTAGAACTTACCGTAAGCAATCAGCTCTGACGACAATTATCTCCTCCTCATTAAACATTATGTGATTGAATTTCTAATATTTAGTCCTGTATCATGTTGCCCCCATTTTCTCTCTTGATGTTTTTCTTTTTTAAACATTTTGGCTGCATTCAAATATGTTTTCAGAGCTGAATATACAGTTTCTCTTTTATCAGCATCCAAAAACCTCCTGTTGACAAGCTGGTGTAGACCAATAGGAATGCTCCTGTTTCCGTATGTGAGCTGTGATTGGCCAAAAGGATGAAAATTCTCAATCCTCAGTGGCATCTTAAGTGAAGTGATTGAATGGTTCTTTTTTCACAAGTTAAAAAACATTGCACTCCTCTCGTTTAAAAGCCTGTAACACTGAAGTTCAAAAATCAAGATCCATATTTGACTGTGGCACAAATACTCATTTCTTCTCCTTTTCATTTACAAGGACAAAGTTGTCTTCTTGACCTTTTTTGTGTTAAATCAGGGACCAACACACAGGGACAAACAAGTTATCAAGTGTTTTATGGGACACTTGCATAAAATGTGAGCTTCCGTCATCTTATAAAAATGCTAGTTCGAGCAAAGATAAAAATAGCTTGTGGTGTGAAAAAGATTCGAGGCACTTTAGCCATATAGGAGTGTACTTCATCAGAGCAAGTTTTATTCTTAAATAAAAGCATAAGAAACTACACTGTATAACTGTACTAATGCTGTAAAAATCTAGGTAGGTTTGCTTGGAAGAAGAAATTTAAAATACTGCAGTTGTAATCATTTGTATTTTAAGAGTCTGGTTATTGTTGGACTAAGGCAATAATCCAAGATGGTGTCATGTTGTGACAAGGCAACACCAGGTCTAGCTGTACTTCCTCATTAGGCAGCACTCACAGTCTCTGGGTGAGGTTTATATTCATGAATTCAAGTCTGAGAGCAGACAGCTACGTCCTGTTCTGAGAGAAAATGACACCTACACTTTACTAAATCACTGCTGGTTAAAGTTAAATGGTACTTCTTCGTAAAAAAAAAAAAAAAACGTGGATAACTTATGCTCGACAAAATAATGTCACTTTTGCCTCACACCAGAGCGACTGAAGTGGAGTTTTTTTGGAAATGAAGTGGTGTTAATGTCACACTTTGTTGCCTCCATTTGTTCATTTGGACGCTCTGGTTTTACTAATGTTTTTTAGTGTCTTCTCTGAGCCGCAGTGTGAAACTCAGCTTCATTAGTAATAATCAGACGACACTTATAACGCCTGGTTCACACTCAAACACTGCGTCTGGGACGGTTTTATTATGTAATCTACAAACTGAGGGCCACATGGCAGCTTTGGTTTAACGTTTGTAACTCAAATAGAAATGAACAAATGAAACCTGCTACTACTGCCATTGTTTGTCTGGGACCAACTGGACATCATCATTTTCACTTTATGCATTTATCATTTATGGGTCGGCTTGTTCTGCAAACAAAAACACATCTTTGCACGGATTTAAAAAGTTTGCCATAAAATAACGGTCAAAATGTAACACAATCTTATTCTTTTCAGTGTAAATTACCTACAAATATGATATACTACGTACTCCTCTCCACTAACCCTCTGTTTCCTGCTCAGGTTACGGGATGATGACCGACGGCACCACCACCTTCATCAACGCCTCCGCCTGCACCGTCAACTTCCTGCCCATGAACGCGCCCATCGTCTTCGACCTGCCCAACCCTCGGACCACATGACCAGAAGAGCCCCGCCCCCACAAACCTGCGGCCAATCAGGACCGAGCGGCCCGCGGGTGTAAATAAACCAGCGTCGGACTGTGGTGATTTTTACGTCTGAAAACAAACTGATGAACGAGGCGTGGACAGTGTGTGTGCTCTTTTACTGCACTGACAATCTGCTCTCTTCACATGGAAGCATCTGGGTTTAGGCTGGACTCCAGACAGCCTGGTTTTTCTTAAAGCTTCATTTCCAGTGGAGCTGTATGAGACAGAGTGGCATGTTTTTAAAGCCATATCCATTGTTAAAAGTAGTACAGGGCTTTCTAAATGAAGTGTACTATAGTGTCCCATTGAACAGCCCTCAGTTAGGACCAAGAAAGTGGAACAGTTGGTCTGTGAATGCTCTCATTTATCCAGGTCATAGTGTGGATTGTTTTAATGTGATGTACTTGGGCTGGTAGCCCCACAGACAGTCATTAGCCCCATTTATGATTTTCACATTTTATAACTCTAATCTTAACAAAAACACTGAATAATAATAATAATAATAATAATAAACCCACTTAAGCCACAGTTTACAGAAGACATAAACTGAATATGCATAATAATACATTCACAAAAAAGGTTATTTTACCCCAAGCCACAACAATGTCAACTAAACTTGCTTCATCTTCTTTTATTTGTCTTCTAATCTTCTTTAAGGACTTTTGTTTTGGTGAAGAGCAGTTTCTAACCAGACAAATGGGGTTAAAATGACCCCAACGTAATCTTAGTCAATAGTTTTAAATAAAGTACAGTAGTATAAATATATTTTATCTTCATTCAATTCTGATCGGGCAACAGAAAATCCTTACTCGGGCAAAAAACAGAATTGGATGTGACAGAATCAAAGATGAAGATAGATGACGATATAAATAAACAACAGAGAACTCAAATTGCCCTTTCTTTCTAAATTAAAACCACTGCATTTATCGTCTACGTTGCATTAAACAAAAAAGAGAAAGGTGCAACTCTTCAGATTTTTCAGTCTCTTAAAAAAATCAACAGACAACAGACAATCCTTTTGAGCAAAGATGTTGCATTTTCTAAAGTTTCAGAGAGTTTACACCAGAGCAGAGTAACAACCAACGAAGTGAAAACACCACCTCATCCAGATTCAAACGTGTGAGTTTTCATGGAGTGAGAACGATGGTGTCGTGTGAACGTTTCTTCCACTGTTTTGGTCCCAACATGGGGCAGCCCAACATGGGGCAGCCCACCGTGGGACGCTACACTGCACTTATTTTGGAGTTATTTTTAACCCTTTCAACAATAGACAGATCAAAGTGTATCAAAGATAACCGATAATACCGAGTTCCTTTTGACTAATCTCTTTATGCTGTGGGCAATTTGGCAAAAAAAACCCAAAAAAAACAAATAATGGATGAATATTGATATTTATTACACCCTTTGATAATGCTGTATTGTGATATAAGATAAAGATGGTGCAGGTAAAGTATCATAAAGCTGAAGGACTTTTAAAGATGAAGTGTAAAAGTAAAAACTGATCTTATTTGGACTTTGGAAGACACAGGAAGTGAAGACAACAAGTCAAGCTGGACATTTGTGAGCAGTTAATGTGACTATTACAGTATGGCCCAGCCCAAAGTGTCTGCCCTCTCCTAGTCCCACTGAGAGGCCAGACTTGAGGACTGTCAGCGAACAGCCACAGACTGAAGCTCCGTGTGAACTCACCTTCGGCACAATCAGGCTCGAACTGTTTGAACAGACGCCGTTTTGAAGAGATCCCTGTGCTTTTTATTCAAGACTCTTATCTTTCAGGAACTGCACTGCTGTAATTATGTGTTCTGTAACTGGTTTTAAATGGTCTCTGTCTGAAAAAAAAAAATACTTGAAATTTTCTTGGAAGTGTTGCTATGCTAAGTTAATATTTGTGTCTAAAATCTGTGCTTTTATTCTTGGATATGTAAATGCTTTTCTGATATTGTCATCTGTGAAGGTTTGGCCTCATTTAAACATCATGAACTCCTCCATTTCCCGAGACATTTGTGTTTTAAATGGTGTCTTTCTTTGTTGTATTTGTGAATGAAGCTGAGTGTGCCGAGAATAACGAGCTCTCGTCACGCTCTGATCCGCGTGGCTCTGAACGCGCTCCCCGAGGCTGGGTTCATTGTGCCGTGTTGTCTTGATGCTCCACAAACAGCTCTCTGTTCAGATTGGTTCTGCTCTGAGTAAAAGGTTTCAGCCCCAAACTGAACGTGTTGATTAATCTCACTGCTAAGAGGCCTGTTAAAGTTCAGTCAGGCTCAATAGACGACATAGCTCAGTCCAAAAACACTTCTTTTATAGACTATATCAACCTTTTCAAAAACTGATTTAAACTCTTTTCTTTAATGATGATAATGTGGTCTGGTTTTGACATTGAACTCTCATGGTTCTTCACAACATCTTGCACCACATCTAGAGGCTCCAGACTGTTTTATTTTTTTTCTTCGGCAGTGACCATGAGGACAAACTAAGGACAGATTGTAGGAATCACACAGTAATGATAAACTAGACAGATTCCAAAACCCAGTGCTCACTTTGTTCTGCTGCGACGCCTAAGAAGTTTTGCCCTGATTTTATTTTACTCCAGTCCTTCCATTACCACTGTTCACCAATTTATTCCATAATCCATAGTGCTGCATCCTGGGAGCTGTTTTTTACATGTGTTTCCAAAACCATTCATATCAACTGTTAACTCTTTTAAATAAGAGTCACAATAAATAGTAGTTATGAGAGCTATGATTATGTTTGGAGCTTTACTTTTGGTAACAATCCACTCTTAACTTTAGGTAAGTCTCTACAGCGTGGTTTAGCCCTGGACCAATCTGAAGTTAGAGAGCTACGCACAAACTTGTAGTAAGGCTTCAATATTGGTTCATTTCTACACAAAGGCCATAGTCCCGAGACTGGATCAACTCAAAAAACCAAACGAGCAGCTGTGTTCTCCAGGGATGACTGAACTGGAGTAGAAAAGGAGGAATCACCAGGCATTTGTCCACAGCCATAGACAGACCACTCCTTCCATACAGTGTGTGGTCCCACCAAGGGGCAGGAGGGGTGGAATGGCACGGCCAATGCACCGTAGTCGGGACAGGAGCGTCACAAGCCCGGCCCCAAAACCTACAAACATCTGAACAATATGGCAGCTTCTAGGAACAGCACAATCCTTAAACCCAACACAACTAATGGTCTTTTCTTGTCTCCTGAGGTTTAGCTGTGAACATATTCTGTCCTTCAGCTTCTCCGAGTTGAACTTTATCGTCTGTTCACTGCAAACATCTGACTTTTCTGCAGCAGTCGTCCAGTGAGTAAAGGATCAAACCTAGGCTGAGAGAAAGTTTAGAACCAGCCTCAAGAAACTAATGAAACTAAAGTAACCCAGAGTCCTCCCAACATATGTAAGAGCTAATTTATGTCAAAATGGGCTGTAAACAGTGAAATACAGACAGAGGACAATGTGCAAATGGACTGACACCATAAGAGCCACAGGAAAGAGTGGTGTAGTAAATTTTTTCATTAAGATCCTGAAGAATATGTCTGAAAAAACAACAATCTTTAGTGAATCCAGTCAGAATCAATATTTTGTTTGTGCTCACATAAAACACTTCTGTGAAACTAAAGATAAAAGTTTCCTAAACCCAGTCTTGGTGCATCTTTAAAACAAACACAATCAGCTCATCACCATTTAAAACACAACGTAATTATCTCCAAAGAAAGAAATGTAGCGAGAAGCGAATAAAGCCGACTGTTTGGAGAAACTTTTCGCAGTGAGTCTGGTCTGTCTTCATTTAAATGTCTCTCACTTTGATGCTTCAATAACTGTGTGTTTTCGGGAAGGAGAAGAAAAACAAACAGCACCATTTCCTAAATCTTCTTCTCAAGGCTTGTTTTAAGAGAGTTAATGACTCCTGTATTTGAAAAGAGTCACTCCAAACTGAGATTTAGAAAAGACGCCTACTGAGCTCAGTGACTGACGGCTCGGAGATTAGTGTTGGTCACTTTTCAGACACTCTGCTGTTTTCAACCCTCTGCAGACAAACATTTAAGGATGTGAAATTTTGTCCTTTGTGTCTAAGCAACATATTTGGGTTTTGGTGGATTACACCATTTTGTGTTATAAGTGACGGCCACTAGACTCAAAGAGAGTCTAGTGGCCATCACAATTAGTTTCTCTGTTCCATGAGTAATGCTTGTATTTTGGGCCCATAACTACTTTTTCCTTTTTAAGAGACACTGGTAAAACACAGATATTCTGTAAGCCCTGGAAAAAAGACACACAGAACATCATTGTGCGTCACAGGAACGATGTTTATTAAGCTTTTTTATTCAGACAATTACAAACAGTAGGTAAGGAGAAAACAGTAAAGGTTTTGGTTCTGAGGGTTAAGACACAGTGAATATATGGATATGAAGGGATACGGAGCATGCTCAATCAGCTGCATGAATGTGAGAAAAAGAAAGGCTCAACTACGAGGGGCAGCGTGGGACATAATTCAGAATATTCTGGTGGAAGGATACTCTGTAATATGAATATATGAAATATGAAAATACAACATGCTTTATCGACCTTTATTGAATCAATATAACTTCCATCAAAGCTGTGGGTTAGGGTTATTTAGTCGAGTAGTTTTTAGTTTAGATTAATTTTATACATGCCTCTAGAAAATTGGTTTTGACGTGATCTAGATCATTTAAAATATGTCTTACATTTGGAAATAGAATGAATTTTTCACACCTTTCTGTTATTACTTTAGACTTTTCATCTGAAGTTGAACTATTTTGTTCCTGAAGCACATCTACATCTAAATCTACATCTCTTTCCTCACTGATGGAACAAAACTTATCTGAGTCCAGTGGATCATGTGTTCATTTCTTTTGTCTTTAAATTAGAGCCGCTGAGGGGCCTTTTTCCTCGTCCCGACCGTTTCCTTTTGTTCTGATCAAAGGGATCTGTGTCTGTTTCACTGACAGAGCCCTGAGCACACAGTTAATTTCCAGGAGCTGAGCCGCCGTGTGCCGTTTGGTTTCGGCAGGTCTTCCACACCTCTGCACATCGTAATGAGAAGCGCCGCTGGAATAATTACATTAGTAATCCCAGAGGAGAGCGGCTCATTCAGTCCTGCTCCAGTCTCACTCTGTCATTAACTCCAGCAGCTTTTATACTTTTATTCAGTGGAGACTCTACTCTCACTGTTACACTCACACTTTCCATTTCTGCTCTTTGAGTCTGGTTTAGTGTCAGGGTCTAGTGCTGCAGCTGAAATGATTAACCTGTTCATAGTTTGATGCTTGTTTGCTTTGGAGAATACTTTAGAGAGAATGTTTTTTTTAATTTAATGAGTTAGTTGGATCTTTAGTTGTGTTATGGCTTTTGTTGTCACGAATCCTTGGTTTTATTAATAAACGACCCATTTTGTGTTAACGCACATTCTCTCGTTAGGTATCTTCTTTGATTATGTTACTATTCGGTGGAGGAA
The DNA here is from genome assembly GCA_036850595.1 of Rhyacichthys aspro. Classification (NCBI taxonomy): domain Eukaryota; kingdom Metazoa; phylum Chordata; class Actinopteri; order Gobiiformes; family Rhyacichthyidae; genus Rhyacichthys; species Rhyacichthys aspro. The sequence goes on along the minus strand of CM072159.1, from coordinate 25,152,172 downwards.
AATTAGTTCTGTTTGATTTTTTTATTTGTAATTAAAGCAGAAAAGGTCGCTATGATGTTGTGGGGTAGATGGATTGGAACCGAGAAAGGAGAAATGTTCCGTTTACGCAGCTTTAAAGTCGGACGTGTTGCAGAGAGAACGTCACTAATTGAACTGCAGCCAGAAAGGGCCACATCTGTTCATGGATCCATATTTACTATTGGAAACAATCTGTACATTCTGTAATCAAACTATTAACATGTATATAGTCATGTATTTCTTTATATTTCTCAGTCACAACAATTATGAAGGGGGAACAACATTCATGAAGCACCCCTATGTCTCTGCAGAATCTCCACCAATGACCATTAACATATTCATAGGTTTTTATATTTTTTTCAGTATATATTTAAAAAGTTAACTTGTAAATCCTCAAATTTCAGAATTCAGAAGATAAATAGTCTACAAGCTTTCTTCCTCTTTGACCAATGAAAGCAGAATAATACATTACAAACACACTGTGAATAATTAAAAAACTACAAAACAGACTTGTGCTTCAGTGTAAACAAAAGCCCATTTTTGAGTATATGAGGTGGAGCACACAGTAACAAACCAAAGACACATATGTTTGACTAATGTACCTTTCTTTAAACGTGACACAGATACATTTGATTCAGGTAATATCATTGTTCAAACAACCCTCGTCTCGTCCCGTTTCCGTCTCTGTGCCTCAGATAATAACTCCCCGCTCTTCTCGTTTCTGTCCCAGTGCTTCTGGATCCTGCAGTGGTGGTGTATTCTTTCGGTGAGTGACAGACGTCCCCTGTATCTCCTTGTCATCCGTCTCACTTCACACTCTCCGCTGCTCGCCGCCGTGCATCACCAAAAAGCACTTTATTTGATTGGTTCTGAGGCACAAATCAGTGTCAAACTACAGCCGACAGCGAGGAAGTCCCAAATTATCCATCACTCGCTGCTTGTTAGTCTCCGTGCTCCTCTCTGTTCTCTTCGTTTGATGGAGCTGTTTGTTCCATCAGTCACAAGGAAATATTCTGTAAAAGTCCAAAATTCATGAGGCTTTGTTTTGTGAGGCCTATATCCTCAAGTTCAACCCTAAACTGTGTCCATCAGGTTAAAAACAGTAATGTCACACCTCATTTAAAAAAGGAGTTCCTCTGTTTAATAAAACAAGCAAGAGTTATCTCCAGATATTTATATAACAACAACAGATATAAAGTTCAAAAGCATGACAAAAGTGTCAGTGGAGAAAGGCCCAGAGGAAGCTGTTGTAGCAGATTCTTCCTGAAGCAGAGGAGTCAAAGTGAGACACGAGATGGAACAAGTCCTCCTCAGACAGACTGACACCGAACTGCGACAGGATCTGTCCAAACAGAGAGACAGGATGAAAATGAAGTGATTAGTTTACATGCAGATCAAAATAGCTTGATTAAGTCCTTGCAGCTGGGTTTCACACCTTGTCTGAGTTTACAGCACCAGAAAGAACCGAAGTATTAGAGTTACAACTCCGATTATAATAAGACAAAGGCAATAATTCGATTTTCTCAACCTCTATGTAAACTTTAGGTAAACATCTTACTCCGACTGAGGTGCAGTCATTTGAATTTCTCCAAATCGAAGTAAGACCCCAGGATAATGTGGATTACAGAATTACATAAGAAATTAGACCTAAAGGCAGAAATAAAGACTTGTATATTGTATATTGGTATATTATATTGTATATTAAGTGAAAATGGAAAACATCAACATTCAGTTTGTTTAAGGAAACTCTGATGGACAAACCTAAGCTCTAGGAGACAGGATGAATCCTTTCACGGACCTGTGACAGTAGACTGACTGCAGACTGATTTTCCTGATCTACAGTGTACGGTGGGTATCTGCTGGAGAACAGGGCTCAGAGGGGTATCTACAGGAATGGTCATTACAGATTACGCCTATAAAAATGTTTGATACACATGACATGTAGCCGGAGGGGCGTCGGAAAATTAACACTATACATAAAATAATATGGTAGAAAGTGATGGCAAAAAATGCTCTTGTGCATTCATATTTAGTAAAACATTTTGTACGTCTGGAAATAGGTTTTAAAAAATGGTGTCAGCAATTTTATCAACTTAGATTGCAGACATGGAGCAGTCTGCATGGATTTACTCTGGTGGCAGGAAAAAAGACCCATAAAAACGTCAGCTCTGTGGCTGCTTTGATTCGATGATATGTTGAATCAGCACAAACGCGTGTGAGCAATCTTAACTTTGTACATCATCCATGTCCTAATGGTCAGAAATGGCCCACCTTAAATAAAGCTGCTTCATCACCTTTCAAATTAAAATTGATCTGACATTCATGTAAAAGACTTTTCACTCACTCTGAGCCGTTTTGATGTTTTGTTTTGGTTTCTTTTTGCAAACTTATGATATTTGTGTATTTTCTGTTTTTATGGGTGTGCCACTGAATCTCTTTTTGTTTAATGTTAAGCTAATTAGTCAACTCTATTAGGTATGCAAACAGGTGAAATTACATTTGAGAGCAGCATTTTGGGATGTTGTTACATAAGTATCTTCACATTAGAAATGTAAATGTGTGTTGGGTGAGTGTGTGGGCTGTGGTTTATCAGCTGCCATCCCTAACCCAACTGCTAATTGTTTTTATCGATCTCTCGCCGAGGGCTTGTCTCGTGCCTCAGCGAAATGTCAGGGACAATAAAGTAGCCGTGTCAGCGCCGTTCTCTGGGGCCAAAGTGTCAATGTGGGCTTGTTTCAACGTCAGATTAAATGAAGCATTAGCATTACTGATGGTCTGTCGGAGGAACAGGTGTGTGCGGCTCCGAGAGGCTGAGCACTGGAGTTTTATGGATCTGTATTCATCATTCATCCTCAGACGTTTTGATACGAGACACTGGTGGAGCATGAGAAGTCATCAATAATTTATAAAGAGGGGTTTGGAACTGAAGTGAAGTTTGAGGAAGGTACGACAAGTGTTGGGTTGTTGCTGGTGGTTTTTCAGACAGACTTACTTCTTGCCTGGAACTTTTGTCAGACTTTTTTCTTCTCACTGTTTGTTATCGGATGTTTCTGTCTTTCTTACGTCTGGCCTAAAACATGAGGTGCTGCAGAGGGCTGTGAAATGATGCTGTCTTTATCCGTCAACAGGTGGTAAACCAGGTCTGAACCAAGTCAAAACCTGGTCTAAGCCACAACACACAGCAGAGGCATCACAGAAAAGAGACGGACGGAGCATAAACGGTCCAAACCAGAATTAAATCAATGACATATCAAGTGTGGAACAACATTACATTTGTGTTTATTTTAACAAATGATCCTTGGGCTTTTGGTTTAGATTTCTCATTGCTCTTTCTCTGTGTTCTTTATTCATTTTGTCCCAAGAGCTTGTGTAGTTCTCAGCTGCTCTCTTTCTCCATTTTTTTTCACGCTGTTCTGCCCTTAGATCACACGATATACATTTAAGTTTGTCTTGTCTGTTTTATTTTCACACTTCAGCAACTGCATAAATCACTTACAACCAAACAACACAACTGATACCGACACTCACACCTTATTGTTGATGTTAAATCTAGGTTTAATTACAATAACCTTTCTTTTGTGCGCTTTACATTTTGCATGGTCCCCTTTTCTTTTTTTTTTTTCTTATGGCCCTGAGTGCTCCAAACAAAACAGTGACCCAACGAAACACTGCAAATACCAAAGTAACCTAAACGCACATTGTGTGAGATCTGAACAAAAAAGCTACACATCTGGAGCCCTTAGTGTTCTGACTACCTGGATGAACCAGAACCTCCACAAAAAGCACATGGATCAGACACAAATATTTAATACATGTTCAATTTAACACTGTGCTGTCCCATTTATGCACTGGCCGTCTCCATTCATCTCCACCTCTGTTATTCCTAGGTGTTGTGACATTTGACCTGTTTTGGACCTGTTTTAGACCTGGTTTGGACCTGGTTTAGACCTGGTTTACCTCCTGTTGTGGGACAGGACCACCACAGTCCTCTACAGCATTTCACCTTTTAGGGCACACATGTCAAACTCACATCCGGCCCCTTTTAGATGGATTTGAATCAGATTTATTTAATTTGTTCATGAAATCTTAAGCCAGTTTTGCTACAAAGATATATAAATCTGTTCAAATCCAACTACAACCTGTTCAAATCCAACTAAAACCTATTCAAATTCAACTAAAACCTGTTCAAATCCAACTAAAACCTATTCAAATCCAACTAAAACCTGTTCAAATCCAACTAAAACCTGTTCAAATCCAAATAAAACCTGTTTAAATACATCTAAACCCCATTCAGAGCGGAAAAGTTCTTCTTTCTCCCATTGTGTGTGTGTTTTTTTTTGTAGTTTTTCATTATTTTTTAAAGAGGTTTTAAGGGTGTCAAAGAAATATGCATATTCCTCTAATCTATTTAATCAAGAGTAAATGGACGTATGGAGGTACCTTCCTGAAGTGGTGCACAGAGACCATTCCCGTGCGGTGTAGGTCAGCTGACAGGAAGCTGCGTCTGAGAGGGGTCCAGGACGAGCGAACCCTGTCGTATATTCTCAACATCACCTCCACAAAGTCAGGGCTCGGGACCCCGGGCCTCGTCTGAAACAGCACCAAAAAAACCCACTCATTTATATTTATAGACATTTTAGAGACAGTGAATGTTCCTGAATGCATCTAAAGCCTGCTTTCATCGGTTCATGTACAGATATGAGGTTATACTTAAGCAGCCGAGGTGTCTGTGTTTGAGGAGGAGGCGACTGGCAGCAGAGTGTTGCCAGATTGTGTAAACTCAGCAGGGACCTCCCACCTCAGACTCTCACATATATCGCCTCTCGATCCACTTCGGTTAAGCACACACTTCTTATTTTGGCACCGAGAGGCGTAGTCGGGCGCCGGAACAATGACACGCGGGCGGTTCTCGAAGGAGCCCCGCTGAGCCACTGAGCCGTGTGGGTGAGGGCCTAATCTGGCAACCCACGAGCTGCAACCTTTCCAAACTGACTTCCAAACACAAAGACCTGCATTGTCTGGACCCAAGCACCATCTGTGTGATGTGACTGCGTTTAGTGTGAGGCGTTGGAGTGTTCACGTACAAACTAAAGTGGGTCCAACGCCGTGGGTGCTCTCACCTCGCTCTCACTGTTTATGTCTCTAGTTTGTCCTGCTTTAGAGTCACTCGTGTTGTGAGAGTAAAGTTAGGGTGTGTTCACTGTTGTCACGTCTGGGGCCTTGTTTTAAAAAGAGTGCACAGAACCTTTACTAAAACAGTGCGTGCACCCTGAGTTTCCAGTTTCAGAAGTTAGATCTATACAGAAAGTCGAGCTGTCAACCAAGTCTACTAAAGTCTGCCTTATAATGGACTCAATAACGGTCCAATTCAGATAAGGCGCATTAGAAAAAAACACCTGTTTGTAATCCCCTTGTGCCTTTATAAAGCAACATTTAGTGCATTTGCTGCTGTGACTAGAGCTGTTTCACTGAACACTCAGTATAAAGCCGTGCAGTCAGTGAGGGACATCCAGTGTGTTCAGAGCTGTAGTGTGGTGCATTCACTGACAGTAGACTCACCTGTATTAACTCTCCTAAAAGTAAAGTGTGCACTTAGGGGTGCTTTGTCATTTAGTAATGTCACCTGTAAGAGGGGTTAATCTGTGTAGGCACCAGTCACAGCTAAACTACACAAAGGCCTTGTGCAGCTGTGTGTCCCTTATTCAACACTGTCCATTGACTGAGAGGCATTTATTCAAGTGTTTTCCTTCATACCTGAGCAGTGGGAAGAGGGAGTCTGCGCCTCTGTCCGGTCCTGGTCTTTGCTGGTCTCAGGTCCAGAAGGAAATGCTGGAGGAACTTATTATATAAAACCTGACCATCACTGATGAAGTCACTCTGTAGCGACAGGAGCTGCTCCAGAGTCACACTGATGTTCAGAGACTGGAGGATGTCTGCAACAAAACATTTAAATTAAAAAAATCATAACCTGCACCAATTGAAGATGGCACATCAACTGAATATAATGAATATATATTTCATTGGGTAACATTGGGCCCTTTATCTTGATAACATCTGAATATGCCTCTGGTTTGAGATGCTGTGTGTAGAAGTATGAGGGGGTAATACTCAGGAAGGACTCGGTGCAGATCTGTCCCTGTCGCAGAGGGTCTCTGCTGCAGCAGCTCCTCTGGATGTGCCTCCAGCAGCGCCTCACGGCTGAGCTCAGACAGCTCTCCACGTGGCTCTGGGCCCTTCCAGACTCAGGTCTCAGAGCAGAGGCAGGACGCCGGGGGCCACACTCAGGGCCCGACTGAGGACACACAGAGAGGAGGGTGTTAGTGGAGGTGCAGACACTTAGTGTAAGGGTCTCCTCTCTGTTTTGGATACTCATAAACAAGTTCCAATGAAAAACAATTTAAAAGTGAAATTATTGCAAATAGAAAAATGTGTTAAACATTGTGTTTCCATGAAGTGTTGAGAAGTGAATAAACTTCATCAAAGAGTGAGCTTTTTAAAAAGATTTTGAGGAAACCTGAGTAACAGGAGAGTTGACTTTTTAGGGGTTTTGTGCAGGAAACTTTTTCTTGTAGATGGTATTTAACAACAATTTAACAACAGCCACGATATGCACAGGCTTTAATGCAGGGAGAGGTTCATTTGAAATGTTTCCACTTCACGCACCATCAGTCTTTCTCAAAAAGAACAAAACAGCTAATATAAATTCAATTTTAAATGATTGCTAATGTTTTCATTCTAGAAACCATCTACACAAAGTTGAGTCCATTTCTTGATGACTTTCAGGCTCAGTATTTTGGGGTAAAAAGTTTCATAGTGTTAATTTAATGATGAAAATTGCTCTCTTTAAACTCCTCCCTTTAATCCCAATGTGCTTTGATTGGTCAGTTGGACCTATTTTTCATGATACAAACATTCTTAATGTTTTCCAAAGCTGTAAAACACACGTTTGAGCGCGGTGCGGTGCCAGGCAGGTGGTTGTTGTAAACAAACCGGCGGGTGTGTCATGGGCCATGGATCCCAAAGCGAAAAAGAGAAAGATAGCTGATGACATTAATATTGTAATGGAAGTTAAACTTAAAGCACCAAGCAGAGTAGTCACGTGGTGCGTCATTCTCTCCAGGATGTGCTGCAGGGAAAATAAACATTTAATCATAAATGCTCATTATGTATTTGTAGCCTACTTAGTTATTTTGATAGTAGGCTAATGTAGCTAATATACACTTACAGTCTGTGTTGCCTTCATATAAGGCTTATATAAGGCTTTTAATTTTTTGCGGCTCCAGACAGATTATTTTTTTGTTTTTTTTGGTCCAATATGGCTCTTTGAACATTTTGGGTTGCCGACCCCTGGCCTAGAGTGTTCAAACTGCTCTAAACTAAAGCTAAGGCTAACTAAAGCTGTAAAAACAAAGTGGAACTCCATGTTTATGAGAAAAATGCCTCACAAGGATCAGCTTTGGACTTTGTAAAACTTTTTATATCAACAAAAAGGGGTCTGAATGACTAAAGTAAATAGAGAAGCACAATACATGACCGTTAATGTAACTTAACCAGTTCATGCAGTAGGTACTGGGAAGCAAATAAGATACACTATCTTATTTGCTTCCCAGATAGTTTTCTTTGTAAAGCTTAAGAAGATCCTAAAAAAAAAAAACTGACGTTGAAGCTTGGAAGTTGCCCCCAATTAACTCTAATTAAAATTATATCCAGAATTTGGAAATGTAGCCTTTTTGACAGACACTTTCAATTTCTTCTGACACAAAAAAGAGGAATATTCTGGTTTTAAAATCCAACAGCAGAGTATTATCACTTGACTCTGGCATCTTTATAAATGTCTGAAAGTGTAACAAACAACGCTGTGATAACTGTTGCTTTAAACACCATCCCACAGTTTCACTTTCACTCCGAGTGTTTCGAACGTTTGTGAGACAGAACAATGGATAAACAGTTTCCACAAGCTCTTCGACGTGTTAATGTTGAATATTATATACAGTATAGTACAATAACACTGGCTTTATGTGAATATAAAGCACTGGGTCACACCATGTATCTGTGAGACTCAGGTATTTATATGTATGTGTCTGGAAAATTTATGGAAATGTAACCTCAAAACTGGACAGGAAACCTTAATGTTTCTGTTTGTTAAAGCAGAGTTTAGTGAAACAAAGCCCAGTTGAATGAGTCTGTGTCTGTGACAGATGTGATATTTTTCTGAAGTAAATGATTACTTTATTAGCGGAGGTGTGTTACATGGAGGAGGTGAAAACCTATAGCTGCTTTTCTCCAGTAAAACCAACTGAGCGGCAGCTGCTGCGTTGTTTACAGCTGAGCTTCAGCTGGTTCATATCCTGTTGGTAAAGACTCACAGAGAGTCTTTCTCTCATTGTGATATAACCTGCTTGAGTTAGGTAACATATAATCTAAACTTTTGAGGATATATCACAAACCAAACGGACACTTGGACTCCCGGTATGATCCAGTCCAGAGCCCTCCCAGCGCCCCCTACAGGAGTAGTGGAGCTACAGCTGTGTTCCTCATTTCTCTGTCTTTGGTATTATCATAAGGCTTCACCTGATTCTCCTTCAGATTTGTGTGTTTGGTATGAGCCACAACTGATTCAGTGTCTCATATAAGTCAAACATGTCCAAGTACAGAGGCTATGAGAGAAAAATCCGGTCAGAAACACAATGTTTTCACAAAGAAGGGAGCTATGATGGCTAATCAAAAACGTAAGGAAGATGCAAAGATAAAACCAGCATCTCCCAACACAGGCATGAACACCAAAAAATGGATGGAAAATCATTTATGTCTTTTACTACTTTCAGAATAGAGGCTGCTTTAGACTTGCCAAAGCAAAGTTTCCATGACTTCACACACATTTTTTTTTATTATCGATTAAAAACAATTTCAGCTGTGACATTTTGCAATTGACTGTGTTTGACTATTTAGATTTGAGATTACCCACTAAATAGTTCAGAGTCAGGGCTGGGATTGTTTATTCATTGCAAACATCGCTTAACCCTGTGTTAAATTGTGCGCAGCCAAGCTTAAGGTAATACATTTAAATAAACTGTAGTGGTGACCCTACAGGATTCATTCTGAATAAGTCAGGTGTCGGTAGAGTTGTTTGAAAGTGAACCTTGGATCGGAGCAGATGTGGATCAACAGTTTTTGGTCTGTGGTCTTGCGGTATCCGGTCTGGGAGACGTCTTGCTCCGGCGCTGAGAGTCCTGCTGAGGCCTCCAGAGCTCCTCCCAGGACCAGGACTCCTCAAAGACTAAATAAACACAGATAAACACAAAGATGCTCACGATCAGCCGCCGCTCAGATAACTCCTCCTCAGCGTGTCGCATTAATTAGTTTTACAGTTGACTAACTTCCTCCCACAGTCAATAATTATCAACACAGATAAATTACATTTTGATTAGAATAATTAATGAAAACATATCAGATCTGGATAATGCACCGAAATATATCTCTATCATCTCATTTGTAATCAAGAAGTAAAGTCAGTACTCGCTCTCAGCAGCAACAAGAGCAGTTTGAAATGTTCTTTTGTGGCTTGTTGTGGCAGAATATTTAGTTAATAGCACAACAGATGATGATAGAAGTGTTATTTCAAGGCTGCAGCCACACTACACATTCAACTTTTAAAATGCATTGCTTGTATTGCATCTTTGCATAAAATTCACACACCTCAGAGACTCTAAAAAGACTGTGGTATTCACGTCACATATTAATCAAGACACAAAAGCCTCAGGTCAATTGTTTTGGCGATAGAGTCGGAGAGGCCAGACTGAGGAGAGAGAATAAATCAGTGAAGGATGTTGAGGTTAGAGCTGCTGGGAAGAGGCCTGGAGGAAGACCAAAGAGGAGGTTTATGGATGCAGAGAAGGAGGTCATGAAGGTAGGAGAAGGAGGTCATGAAGGTAGGAGAAGGAGGTCATGAAGGTAGGAGAAGGAGGTCATGAAGGTAGGAGAAGGAGGTCATGAAGGTAGGAGAAGAGGAGGAAAGGATAAGGTCAGAAGGAGGCAGAGGATGTGCTGCAGAGACCCCTGAAGGAACCAGCTCAATAACGCGGAGAAAACCATTACTGTTTTGTTCTGTAACATACAGCTTGCATGATAAAATTAAAATAAATACATCTTTACTTACAATCCTCTTTTGGGAAGGATGAAAACTGAGAAGCTGCAATAAAGACCACACACTGTACATTCAAAACACAGTCTCTACTTATTATGCAAGCCTTTATACAGTGATGGAAAAATGTTTTCGGACACAAATTTTTCACAATCTAAAATAGCATCATGAAATATCTGTGGAAAAATCTTTTTTGTGTTTCAAAAGGTGTGGCTGCATTAGACAGACACAAACAAATACAAACATTTTTTTTTGTTTATTGTTTACAAGAAAAACAAACTAACAACAAAACTAAATTCTTGACAGTTTCCATATGTCAGTTCTCAAAATTGTTGGTATCAAAGAGTGATTCTTAATGCAATATGACGCAAAAGCATGGAGTGTCCTATACCTTTTTTCCACCACTGTATTTAATGTAGTTCTTCTTCAATAGTAGCTTAGTCAGGTTTAGTCTGAAGCCCCACTCACTCCTCGTGCCTGACATAACGAGTCTAGTTACTAGCTTTTGCCATTAGGGCAATAAAAACTATATAAACTGATCATTTCCAGAGAATATAGAGAGTAGACTAAACCTTCTTTGGTGTAACCAGTTGTCCATCAGAGTGAAACTTGTTGAGGAACTGTCTCCAGTTCACTGTGCCGCTCTCTCTGTCCAGCTCCACTTTAGTGAGGAGCTGTCTGTGCAGTCTGTCCGATAAATGACCACAAAACGTGTCCAGAACCTGTCGAAACTCCAGAGCAGTGACTCTGCCTGTGCCACTGTGGTCAAACGAGGAGAAGGCCTGGAAACAACAAGGAGTATTCAAGTGTATATACTAAGAAACAACAAAAGAAGGATCCCAGTTAGCGTTATACCTTGTACAGATTAGGGGCAGAGGCACTGTCTAATTCCTGCAATTTTTCCAGAGCTGCTGCAGAACTAAGCTTTTCTAAAGACTGCATCTGTCCAATAGTGTCTGGAGAAACAGCAGGAGGCTCAGTGGTCTTCTCTGGTGGTTTAGACTCAAACGCAGACAGGAAGTCCATATAAGGAAGCCGTGTGCAGTTTCCATCCACAGACGCCTTAAACCTGATGGAAATAAGGATGTAATCACGCTTTTGTAATCCAGTGAAACTTGAACTATAAAAACAATGTGCCTTTTCCTAAGATACGCAGTGTTACTTTAATTTCCACTATTGACAATACTGACTGATGTATCAACTGTAAACAACATTTTACACAATGCATGTTCAATATGCCAAAGTAGGTATTCTATCTCTAAAACTTCTCACAACTTGGTCATATGTCTACATATTTTTCCTTGAATGGCCCTCAGGAGTTACACAACTTTACTCACCTCAAAACTTCAAAAATACAGATGGCTGCATCAACATATCTGAAATCTATAGTCACATACTGTGCTATACAAATAAAGTTTTTCCAATATCCACAGTGGCTTAAGTTGCCACTGTTTTCCATAGAGATATGAAAATGTCAATAAAAAAGCTAGAAGGAGTCTAGGAGTGTGACTGTAAGCAGTAGAGGTCCAGAGGTCAGTCCAGGAGAGCTCTGAGGTCTGACCTGTGTAGGTGAGTGAGCAGCAGGTCTCGTCGAACAGAGCAGTCGTATTTCTGTAAAAGATTCAGCAGATCCTTCACCGACACCGAGCCGTCTCCAGTGTTCGACAGATGAACCAGGTCTTTACCCACGGCTGCATGGTTCTTCACCAAAACCTGCCTGGGAACAGGACAACCAGTGTATTTGCAAACTCACACATCTTTATCAGTAATTTTAATTTGCAATGTCTTTGAACTGAAATAAACAGACACTCAAAACCTATCGAAGCCAAAAAGGTTTCACTTTTGTTACTGTACTTATTGCTCTCCTTCAAGGCTTTTTATGGATTACACTACACACTACTTAGCATCCAAATCACAACTCATGTCTCCTCCAAACCACTCCAGTCCAGTCAAGAGGAGTATTTTAAAGCTATCTGAAGAAGCAATTCATAAGAAAAAATGATTGTACAAGTTTGTTAAAGGAGTTTGTGAGTCAAAGCTGCTGTTTGTTATTATCTACAGTTTACTACTACTACTACTACTACTACTACTACTACTACTACTACTACTACTACTACTACTACTACTACTACTACTACTACTACTACTACTACTAAAAATGCCTACAGACATCTAGCTGACTTCTGTCAGTTTCTGACTCTCTTACCGAATTTGATCCAGTGAGGCAGTGTCATAAGAACCTGGTCTGGCGTTGTGTTGGTCCAAGTTTGGACTTTCCTGTTTGATGTCTTTATGATGAAGAAAACCTAGTTTTTCCAAAAAGTCACAAACCTCCACAGAACCACGTCCCTCAGGGTCAAACCTGGGGAGAGATATTTTACTCATGAAGTGATTGAAGGCGATTCTGGCCGTTCTTGGGGCAGCCCAAACGACGTCCTTTCCTTAATAGTTATTTAGTAGTATATAGTTACCCTTAATAGTAAAGGGTCTCTCATCGAAAAGAAAAAATCTCTTATTGCTCTTTTTATGAGCAAAAAGGGATCTGTCTAGTAAACAGTTGTGAAAAGCATAACGGGTGAGCTTTGATGAACTCATTGAGCAAATAGCTTTGAGCAATGTAATATACCAAATAATATACCAAAATACACAATAGCAAAGCTTCGATCTTTCATCTTTTTAACTCAGGGATATGAAACTTTTGTGCTGGGTTTTGGTATTAGATTTAAAACTACCAGGCACTGAGAGCGTTTTTTAAATTTTATTATTTGCAAGTTGCACAACCTCTTGTCTTGATATAACAATACATTAACACACATACTGCATTATACATCTGTCTCTGACCTGGACCAGAGCTGCTCGAACTCCTCGGGTGTTATCGGAGGAGTGTAAGTGAACAGCAGTCTCCTCAGGCCTCGTTTATAAACCCAGGTCTGGTCCTGAGAGTCCTCCTCACACAGAACCTGGAGTAAAACATAGATCAGCCGCTGACGTCTGAACACTGTCCGTACGAGTCTGTGGGTGTATACACGACCTGACCTCGGACATGTCGGCCCACTTAGAACACGCCTCTGAGGACAGGAGCTGCTGGAGCTGATCTGGACTGAGGAAAGAGAGGAGGGAAGACATGTACAGGTTCAGTTTTTAACATAAATGTCCCAGATTTTCCTTGATGCGAGAGGAGCACTGCTTCTGTCATTCTGCTAACGTTCTTCACTAAAGCCATACTGTTTTTCTTAACACCAACCAAGTGTGTAGTATATTTTACTTCAGACTCACACAGTGGCTGATGCTGCTGCTGGTGTTCTTGGTTTGTCTTTGCCACAGTCTTTAATAACAGCATCATCCTGGTTGTACTTAAGGTTTCCCACAGACTTCTTTAGGCCGATCAGACTCTGGAAGTGCTCCTCACTGCAGCTCAGTCCCAGACGCTTCAAGACGGCTCTGAATTCACTGACCTCCACAAAGCTTCTGCTATCATCCTGAGAAAAGGAGACAGGATGAGCTAAACATAACAGTTTAATCAGTCCTTTCACTTTACAGGTCTAGAGCAGATGACAATTTACAGCAGTGTTTCTGTATCTAAAAAATAAAGCCAGTAAAATTAGTTTTAAATGCAGTTTCGGACACATAGACGGGTCCTTGGCAGACCGACATAGAGTTCAAATGAGCCAAAATAGATTATAACATCGAGAAGTTGGGTTTTATTATGGTATATTCTATTTTATATTATTCGATATTGCTGTATCAGCCTGTTGGATTAGTTTTCATCTGTGAAAACCTAAATGCACAGACTGCAAATGACATGATTTGCAGAGAAAGGCCAGATCAAATTGTAATTGTTAACGCTACAACTCTCCAGAAAAGCAGCGCTGTCTCGTCTTTTGTTTCTCTGCAGCTGCATGAACAAGCGCTGGATTCAAACAGAGACAGAAGAGATACACTCAGGGCAAGAATTAGAAAAACAGAGAAAATTACATTAGAATATATTAGAAAATAGTTGCAAATGTTAGCTGATTTAGCTCCGGCTCCGGCCTCGTGGGGACAGTGTCTGTTTCTAGTAGCACTTAAAGCAGCAAAACACACATTTACATTCATCTGAAACCCATCCTCGTAATGACGTCCTCACCATCCCCGACGTAAAGGTCACAAACACTCAAATGTATTACAACTTTTAATATTCAGAATAGCAATAGTTGGCAGCCTCCCTCAATGCCAAGCTGGTTGTTTGAGCAGCAGTAGATGTCGTAGTCACAAACTGACTACATCTATAGCGTTGATTACTGGAATACTCAGGTAAAAAGCTCTTTTTGAACAACCACTGAGTCTTATGTGTGTCTGCGTTACCCATTTACATTTATTACAACTTCTGTCTTCATAATAATCTGACTTTGTAGCCACATCAAACGTTAGTGGTGGTTACTGATTTTATACTTAATGCTAGTGTTTAGTGTTGCGCTAAAAGGCATCCACAATAACTATAGTAAATACTGTCTATTAGTCTGACATTGTGCAGCTTTTATCAATCAGTCTATCGTCATTAAACTAAATTCAGTCAAAAATATGTCTGTTCGTAGCTCACTTCATTCTTGATCCTGGTCTTTATTGCATCCAGACGCTGCACGACCCCTGTTCTCTTGTCTCCACGACCCTCTGCTGTAGTTTCTGAGAATAAAACACATGTACAATTACAATACATCCTGTTTATTAGGAATACTTTAAGGCTTTAGACACATTTTTAACTTTACAAGTGTAATATTATCCACAAATGAGACTTTTATTGGTGCCCTTCATGTTTGACAACCTCAGTCTGACCTAATTTACATTTAATTAGATTAAATCTAGAAGCCCCTATTTCCAACAACTCAGTAATTACCTTCTCTTTTTTGGTATCCTCTCCTCAATCTGTTATTTTTTTAAGCGATACAAATTAAAACAATGCCCTGCTGCTCTGTTTTTTCCTGCTTCCAGTGCAATAATTAGCCCAAACAAGAAAGGAAAAAGTGTGTTTTTGTGTCAGTGTGTGTCCTAATGAGAAAAGAAGAGGCTCACTCCAGATATTTATTTATAATCCAGCGCAGGCTCGTGTGAAACTAAGAAAGACGTGTTTTTCAGTAGGAGGCAGGGGGCTTGTGTTTGATCGTGGAGGGTGGGGTAAGAGATGGAGCCTGCAGAGAGGAGGAAGGGATTTTTAAATGTTGAAAACCCTGTTGCACAGACCTGAGGGGATTTCTGCTGCTGCTCATCAAAATGTTCTGCAGTTCTGGGTATGAGTTACTGTGCATTTACTTCTAAATAATTTGTGCATGTATGAGTTGATTTCCTGGAATATTTGACATTTGATGTTTTGTGGTGTTTTCTAGACACGGCTTATAAAAAACATAAATCATTTTTCTTTTTCTGCAAATGGCATGGTACAATTCAGCTCAGTATATCCTTTACTCCTTATTTGCATTATCATTTTTAGTTTTATTCATCACTCTGCCCAAAGCTGCACTTGACAAAACACATGACTGCAACATTAGCTTCAAGTTTTTTATTTTTTCAACCATATTTCAGTCAAAAAGAGCATTATGTTTAGCTTAATTTGAGCCAGATCTCCCTTATTTCGACATGGTATGTTCCAGTGACTGTTTGCTTGGATCTGGCAACACTCTGAGAAAATGTGCATCTGAGCTCAGACTATGTATCCTCTGTGTCCGGGACAAGCACTCTATCCAGTGAGCTAAAAGTTTTCTGCTTATATGTACAGTAGTTCCTGATGGGAGCTGCCTAATGCTGATCCTGCTGTGTTCCGTTATGAATTACTGCAAGTAAACGCCTCGTAAAATGGATGTATGACTTTGTTAATGCTGTGGAAGAGAGGGCTGGGATTCTGACGAGAGCCTAGTGAGGAATGAGGACAACATTAGGCAGTTTTTCTTAAGTTCAGCAAACAACTTAGAAGTGCTTGTTAACTCAATGTGGGCAATTGACAACAAAAGTAGCTATGACTGATTTATTGAGGGGTTACAAGTGCTTTACGCTCTCTGGCCCAAGAACGAGGAACAATGTACGGAAAGACTTGGATTGAAGCAGGACATGGCTCTGGTGTGATATGTATTAATAAAATACATACGGTAAGAGAACCCCTGGCTGTTTATAATAATTAACTCATTGATAAGTTAATTTACTATGTACATTATTTTAAAAAAAAGGTACAGATGAAACATAGCTTGGTATTTAAGCATTATGTTCTGTTTGTTCTTCTTTTTAGACCCTTGTTTCAAACCACATTTTTGTTTTTACATTTACAAATTAAGCACTGGTCCTTACCCTCATACGCTGCCTGGAACACCGAGCGCTTCATCCTACCGTTAGTGAAGCTGAGCTGTTGGTTGAACCTGCTACGAGTGTTGTCATCTAGCACAGCCCAACAGTCCTCAAGGATCTGAAAACATGAAGAGACTGGAGTGTGACTGCTGGACTATAAACCTAAAGTCCAAACAGTGTTTACCTTATGCACATTGCCCTGTGACAGAATCCCGTCCAAACTCTGATTCAGAACCGTCCTGTTGTCCTTTAGGTTGTGGCTGTGCTGCTTTAACCCGGAGCTTATTCTCCTGGAGACAGTGTCCACCACACGACGGGGGTCAGGACTTAGGACCAGGCTGGACTTAGGGGACTCTCCTCTGACTGAACTCACAGCTGACTGAGGTGAACCCTGCTGCTCCACTGCCTTAAACACAAAACATCAAAGTGCATTCACGATGAACTGCTCTGGTTTGATCTTATTTGAACTCTTTTTGACTTGATGCTGTTAAAGCTTTGTCTGATCAAAGTGTAAAAAAATCTTGTGGAATGTTTTGACATGATATGAAAGTTCACTAAAGTCATATTTGCACCAGTTTTCTGCATTTTAAACAAATCTTGTCGACTCAAAATAATTTTTATAGTTTTGTTACCGTTGATTTTAAGTTACCATGAAAAATATAGATATACAAACACAAATCTGCACACAAAAAGAGTGAAATTAAAAACACAGAAAACAGACAACAAAAACCTGACCCCTCTCATCACTGTCACCGTCTAACTGCGCCGACTGTAACCGGGAATCAATGCAGTCTGACTGATGAGGAACCTATTTTAACGGAAGTCACAACCAAATGAGTCCAACTTAGAGTTTAGCTCACTATCCATTTGTTTCTGCAATGTCACACTGACCAAACTCTGGATGTAATGTGAAAAATTACCTGTGTTTTAAAATAACAAGCTATAGAAATAGGCTATACACTCTCATGTCATTTTGTAATCATATGGCGAAAAGTGGCCTGTCTCACATCAAAAGTCATGGGACAATTTATTTGGGGCACCATAAAAATTCTAACTCACTAATTTCAAAAACAAGAAAAAACGAAGCATCATTCTCATATTTGAATCTTTCTGTGTTTTTGGTCTTTGCTGTTCATCAGTTCACTTTGTGACTAAAGCAGCTTCAGTAAGTGTCTCACATTTTATTTCTTTTCACTTTTCTCTTTCTGCTTCGTCAAACTGAGCTGAAAGACACTGTGTTTCTGCTTTAGTTTCCTCTCAGCCTTCGTTTACTTCCAGAGTCAAAGGGATGTCGGAGGAGAACTCAGTTTCTCTTTGAGGCTCAGTTTCAGTTTCTGCTGAAGCTCGGCTCATTCACTGTGATGTGAGATCCACACTGGTCTTTACGGAGCAGGTTTAGACCACAGTCCTGTGTGCACACTAACATTACATTGATGAATTTGTTTTTTTACTCTAAAAATCAAAATGCATCGGTGTGGACATAACCTTTAATTGTCAAATACAATCAATGACTTTATTAGGTTGAATAGAAAAATGTTAATATACAAAAGTGCTGTCTAATTACATCCTGTTCATATTTTGCTGGTGCTGTTATGATATGAACCATCCTCCATTTTAAAGTGTGCATTAAATCACTCTCAGACTCTCCACAGTTTCCCCAGAGTGGCTCTAAAACCAGAGTTGGCTGTGAATGCCGCTCCATGTGTAGACGCTCCTGTTTGATCTCACACCCGCCGCATACATTAATAAAACACTACTCCCTCCACTGCCGTTTAAAACACACTCTGGCACGCGCTGTTGTTTCCTGAGTGGCAGCGGCAACATCAAACATCGCTGTGAATTAATGGAAAACTGCCCGTCTTTTTTTTTTGTTTTTTTTCCAAAGTTTGGGCAAACTCCGAGCTGAGGATATCTGAGATTAGAGAAGCAGAACAGGAAACGGAGGCGGCTGTCAGACGAACATATGGTTAGTGACTGAGTGGCGAACCGGCGGCCATATGCAATCATCTAATCATGCTTACGGCCATCAAAAGCAACGCGCCATGATGCTCGTCTGTGGAGCTGCATGGCATTTATCTTTAAGGCGCACACCTGAGCATGTGCCTTTGTCTCGGAACAATCTGCCGAGATGAGTCCCTCGTGTCCCGTCCAACTATCACTGCACTTCTGTCTTTTTGTTGTTTGTGTAAATGAAGAAAGTTTGGGGAGAGCCCATAAGAAGTAAAGCAGACATTTTACACTCACTGTATACTTATATTAATGTTCTCTTATGTTTGGATTTAAAGTTTGTGGTGACAGTGGATGGGATTCCTGCCTCACAACAAGTTCATGGGTGTCATCCCTGCTCTGGTCCATCTTTATCCCTGTTGTCCCTACTGTACTGAAGGTTATTTCAGGATCTACATTTCTCCCACCATCCAAAGACGTGAATGACATGAATGACATTTCCACTGGAGCAGTACAGCACAGATCAAGTCAGTTTGGGTAAGTTTCCAAACACAAAGGGTGCGAAGTGTCCCCAATGAGTGTACTGTATTGTACTACTCTGGGCTTTCAAAAAGGTGGAGCTAAACACAGCAGTCAGCGTCGTATGGCTCTCAATTGCTGCTTCTCAATTAAAATATTGCATTTATCGTCAACATTGTCCATAAGAAAATCAGAGCTTGTGGCATTAAATAGTGAGTCCCTAAAATGAAGTGTTGCTCTCTGAATTCAATCTTCAGAAAGCTGGGAATAAACCAGAAACAGTTAATGTTTCTAATGTTTTAATCTGCTGCACGGCTTACTTCATCGTTAATGGCTCGTTTTCTGCTTTATATTGCGAAAAAACAATTAAAAACTAATAAATTAAATTACTTTAGCATTGCCAAAGCAAAACAAACACAGCACATTAGCTAAATGTTTCTCCATGATTTGGAGTGTTTACCGCCATCTTGGTGAGAACTGTTTGTTCGTTTGTGCAGTGTGGACAGAGGTATTCAGCCAAACGCATTCATCTGGGCCGAGATAATTTTATAAATGCATAAAAAAATCAGTTTATCAAAAATATCTGTGTATGTGTAGCTGAAGTCCTATGGTAAATGACTATGAATGTGAATGCTTGTCCGTCTCTAAGTGTATTCTCTGTGTTTGTTCAAGGATAAAATTCATTCATTTTTCTGTTGCCCTCATTTTCCAGTAAATATGGTATTTCTTTTTCTCTAGACTCCTTTTTTATTATTATTTTACCCAACAACAAAAGTCACCTGTCCTACATGTCCTGTCTACAACAGTGTGGCTGTAGTGATGTAGTGATGAAAACGTCATATTATGCCAATACACTATACACTATACATACATATATACTCTATACAAAGTGCTCATACGGGACTGACAAAAATGTAGTTTAACAAATTGAGAAATGTAGTTAAGAACTGCAGTTTTAGTGTAAGTTGAAGCCTTAAAATTTCCTATTTTTATGACATACATATTAAAAGAAGTAACAATAACCATCTGTATACTTAAGTCATTTACCATAGCTGAGGAAAACACTTCTGGTTTCTAGTTTAATGCAAAAAGGTTACACACATCTATCATAAAGGAGCTCATAAGTGCAGTGGGCTCATTGAACTGATTTTGCCAGAATAAACAAGTAAACCTGACTTATCTTTGTATGTAAATGTACTGATATATTTGTATAACAATGGCTCTACATGCGTCATATCTGGTTATAGTTTCCATCGAGAATGCCCCAGATTCATTTCCACTGATTATCTCTGATTAACTCTAACTCAGGAGCTGATTTTTCTGGGCAAACGTTTTAATTAGAAGTGTTCCCTCTGCCATTTGCATTCTGTCGCACCACTTAGAGCCAATTTAGGCCCTGTTCTTTAAAGAGGATAAGGCGGCGGAGAGGGACAGATGGTGACATACAAACAGTGAATTAAACAAAACAAATGTGTACCTTCTCATTAAAGACACTCTGCTGACTCCTGTGTGAAACATCTACTATGGAGAGCGGAGATGCCGGTCTGGGCTTGATCTGGTCGGGTTTTACGCGTCGATCTGACCCTCGGCTGGAGACCTCTGTAATGAAAAGGTTAATTCATTATACATTACTGCTGTATCTGACTGAAGCTGCTTGAGACAGATCTTTAAAAATCTAAGTAAATGTTGCTCCTCTAGGGTTCAGCTCAGAGGGCATATAGTATGTGTCTGTGAAGTCTGCAAACATGAATCAGGACACTAGTGTTGTCTCAGCAGAGGTTTAGATCTGATGGAAGTGTGGAAAAAAAAGCATAAAAATTAAACATTTTTTTAATTGAAAAAATGACCAAGAATGTGTGAGACTTGATTGTCAGATAACTGACATGTACAGTCTGATGCATGACTCTAGGAATATTACACATTTGAGATTCCAGCATCCTGTAAATATTGTTACTAAGCATTGCAATGAAGATAAATTATTGCAATATACACTTGGTTTGAATGAGGTGCCTTTTTTTAATGTTAGAGCAACAACCCCTCAAAATGTCTGTGCATATGGTGCCTATTATAACAGTGGAGGGCCTGGTTTGTAATAAAAGTTACCTTGTGACATTTGACACATAAGACATTGTTGTTGCAGCTGTGTTTGTTCCTTACTTTATGGGGGAAAGATATCGAAATATATATCCTATATCACATCTAATATATCTAATTGAGTGGCTTAATATATGATTTTCTAGCAAGTGTCCTTGGGATGGCGCAGTTCCCCTTTAAGCTTGAACATGACCGCCATGTATCCAATACATTTTACAATCACATTTCTGGTATTTTGTAATAAACCCAAAATGTGCACACTGAGTGACAAATAAAACCAGTAAATGTCATTTTTTACGAAAACAGTTTCATAAAGGTGTCCAGATTAAATATTCAAAAGGCTCCTTGTACCATTGTATCCCCTTAACTTCACCGTTAGCATTAGCATTTTAGCTTACAACTTCACAAAATTCTCTTTCAGAACCCATTTTACCTTATATCACATGGACCAATATAATCTTTGACATAATCCAACTCTTAAAGTTTGCATTTAACTCTTAATATTTAGTGTTTACCAACCTGGGATAAAGAATAGAGAGAAAACACGCTTTACTCTTGGTTTAGTTCACAAACAGAGAGGAGTGATTCTTCCTCTGGTGTGCCCCTGGCCTACTCTCTACCACTGCTGCAAGTCATGCGCCATCTAGTGGTCAGTATAGGAAATACACCCAACTCAAAAGAGACGTGATAGAAACCAAATGAATATTAGCAGTGAAAATAAAATACTACAATAAGAAATTAAAAATTATAGGGGTGTCTGTTTTAATATAAACTATTTTCAAACACAAAAGACCCAAGAAAGCTTTAAGAGACTCACCAAAGGAGTAAATATGACACCAATAAGTCAAACACAGCAAAAGGTAGAGGTATTACACAACTGGATCACTGTTCATTTGCTTTCCCCAGTGGACACTTGTGGTATTGCATGGGCAAAGAAATTTCATGAGAATTTTGATAAAGAGACAATGTAAACAGACTGTTAATATAATATATCCAGTTGTTGCATAGCTTTTCTTCTGTCAGTTAGCGCTGTCTAACTCTTGACAAAGACCGAACAGAAAGTTAGTTTAAGTGAGCTCGAAAAAGTTGTTCAAGCTACTACTGTAGACACTAAATGCTGTGGTTTTAATTCATAAAGCAATAGTTCTAGGACACTGTTTTTGTCCAAAAGAGACACTGGGTAGTCAATAGCTGTACCTATCTTGGTGCAGACTGGAGCTATGCTGAAGTTATGGCTGTTTCCGAAACCGAGCATCTCCAGGAACAGTTGGTACGAAACTGTATTTGTGTTGTTTGTGCTGCAGTGACTCCACAACCTAAAAGAAAAAACACAGAAAATATTCAAATTTAGCCCGACATTGATTTGAGTCTGACCTATCACGTCAAAAAATCCATGTCAAAGTCAAGAGAAAAGAGGTCGGTTAAATCCGGTCTGAGACACCAGGGAGACGGGCCCGAGCTAAAACCAATTAAAGCCTTTCCAAATGAACCTGTCACACACAATCCTCCAGAGCCGTGTCAAAAACGCCGCACAGTGTCTCTGCAGTGGATTTGACTGCAGGGCCCTGAGTTTTAGAAGTCAATTAGCACCGTCTCACTCTCATCCCCAGACAAAGACTGACCAGGAAGTTAGCATCAGTGATAAAAGATGGCTGTACAAAGGAGGGAAATGCTAAATAGATGTAAAGTTATATAACACATGAAAGATATTGTCTGTTTAGGTAAAAATGGGGGGTAAAAGTTCCAAAAATCACCATCACACAAAACTTTTTATTTGATCATGACTAAACAGTGAAAACATACCGCACCTACACAGCCATTCCCATAATTGTTTTATTGTGTTTCCATATGATATACAGAGCACCAGAAACAACATGTGAGAAAAGAAATATGAGATCTCAGGTTACTTAATGCCTAGGAACAATAAAAACAATAAAAGGAAGGTCACAAATTTCTTGATGGACTCTGGACAGAGACTTTGTAATCAAGCATTACTTTATTTAGGGAATGAACAAGGGAGATATTTTGACTTGCTTTGGGATTCTCTCAGGATCTCACATTTTTTGTCATTCCGACACATTAAGAAACTCTAGGCCTCGTATTTTTATGTCCTCACTGGGGCACCATAGATATACACCCGCCCTGATGTGTTGTATCTGTGTCTTGTTGACTTCTTTCCTCAAATATTATTAGTCTGTGTCAGGAGTCGCTCCTGTGCCAGTTCATCTTTGTTCTTTTAATCCCTGATTGCATTAAAGGAAACTTGACTTTATGTAACTTGTTTTTGTGTTGTGCTTTTCAGTCCCCAAGTAACAATCTTTCCACATATGTACGTTCTGTATGTCAGGTCAAGAAGCTAACAAGCTTACAAGGACCTTTTTGCCTTTCAAGTAATGTCCTACAATTTTAGGATTATTTAGGGAAAGGCCAAAAACTTGCAAGCATTTAGTGACAACAGTTTTAGCCAATAAGAATGATTAAGGTTAAAGGTGCTGTATGCCTGTCAAGTACAAATAACAAAAACAGTAAATTGGAAGAGACACTATGAAAATGTGGACTGTTGTCTTCTCAGTCTCTATTCAAACAGCAGCAAAGCTCAGATACAAATGGCTTCATGTCAACTTTTTTTCCAAAATGAAAAATTAGGACAATAATCATACAGAAATCCTACCTGTTAAACTCTCTGTCCGTCAGTCGGATGCAGTAATGGTCCAGGATGCGGCGGAAGTCATGTTTCTCGATGAGTCCAGCTCGGTTCAGGTCAAACAGACGGAAAACTCTGCTGAGGGTCTTCAGATTGGCTCCGATCTATCAGGGTCAAGACAAATGACTGACAGATGTAGAAAGACTACAGCTCAGTGGCTTCTACTAACATGTATTCATCTAAAGCTAAATCTAAACACACAAAGACACTTGTTGGATCAGATATTATCTATTATAACATTCACAAGGGATGAACCATTCCATCTAACTACTTCTGAAGTCTAAAGTTATTCACAGATTTTGTTCCTCAACTGTGAGTTTAACAAAGCTCTGTCAGTCTTAGACATTTGACAACACCATCTTGTTTTTGTATAATTTTCAAATGTTAATGCCTCTGTTGAAAATGTATTTTGTGCCAAAATGTGCATGCACTAAAACGGTTTATTCAACATAAGCTAATCAGTTACTTCATTGTGCACAAAAACCTACATTTTAAAAGTTTAAGATAAAGTGGTTTCTATGGAGACTCTTGGATGTTTAATTTCTGCAGCTGAAAATAGTATGTAATTACTAAATCCTGAGAAGAGACTGACAGCTCATTAATTGATGCAGTAATAAGAATTTAGGGTCCGACTCAGGGTCACAGACAAAAATACAAGAAATAAATGAGAAATATAGAAAACATGTACATGGCTGTCTATATCTTTTTCAACATTATAACAATTTCCTGAGCAATATTTGTAAAGCTTATTGGAATCCTTTAAAATAGAAACTTAAAGTGATACATAAAATAGATGCTTTATGCTCCAAAAATCAATAAATAAGTGAGAAAACTACAGCACTAAAGACAGTTGAATTTTGGTTCATCATAAAATTACCGAAACCGAAAATTTGTCGCAAATGATTTGGCATTTTGAAACATGGGTCTCAGGAATAAAGTTTGGGAAACACTGGGCTAAACAGTAGTAAAAATAAAAATAAAAAGTCCAGGTAAAATGTGAGGTGTGGACTTAAATGTAGGTGAAATACAGAGGAGAATCTGCAGTCATCTCCAGTGAAAGGTTGAATAAGGGCTGGTCTGAAAATGAGATCCATTCCAGCCCTGTCTGTCCTAGAGTCAGAGCATTTGTGAAACCTGATAATTACAGTCTGGACCAGGTTAACATTGTCAGAGTCGTTCAAACGACGCTCTGCATCCAGCTCCAGCCCGTCCCGCCTCCAAACTCCCCTCCGTATCCCTGTAGCTCCGGGCCGTATCCACTCAGGAAGCGGAGCACAGATACTAAATATACCCCCAGTGACTCCTGGGTAATCAGAGTGAGCCGTCGCCCTGAGAAGTCCTGTCTAATTGCACTCTGATTAGACGAGCTGCCAAGTCTGTCGGCGAAGGCGCAGAGAGGCTCCCTCATGAGCCGTTACACTGACATTGTCTCTGAACGAACAGATGGAGACACTCAAACAAAAAAGACCTCTGTATGATTTCTTGAAGGAGTAACGTAGAATACTGACATTTATACATGAACTATAATCAATCAAAGTATGGATAAATGGAAATGCAACAACTCACAACTCCATCTAGTGGTACAAAGAGCTATAACACACTTTTGTTTGATTCTCTGGCAAACCATGCAGACTTTTTGAACATGTTTTCATCCCAAATAACATTTTGATCAAGAGTCAGCCCTGTGTACTAATGTTGTAGGGGCTATAGGGAAATACCAGTCACCTTGTAATTTTTTCCAATAGTTTTTCCTGAAGAGGCTTGTGCTTCCACTGAGCTGTGTCCAAAGAGAAATGTCTGCTACAGAAACATGGGCGTCACACAAGAGACTAAAAAGTGTGTTTCTATGTGAGATGAATCAGATTTTAGGAGGACTCTCAAAACTTGGATGCACTGTCATTAATTAATGTAATAAAAATTGTCAATTCAGGTGTTTAGTGATGTGAGAAGCTACTACTCCTGCTGTAGTGGTTTAAACCAATTTTACTAAACTTTAAATTCAGGCTGCAGTAGTTTCTTACATTTTAGGGACTCACATGTTCAAGTTCTGCTCCAGAATGCAGTGGAGACAGACAGGGAGGTGTTTTCAATTCACAAAGTAAGAGCCGTAAGACCCCACTTTGTATGAAACCAGAAATAGCTGTTAACAATAAACACTTTTGTTCAGGGAAAAGTACAACTGATAGCTTTCACTGTTAATATGAGTACAGTATATGTTTTGGTTGATGTTTTAGACCCCTTTTGGTGGAAACTACAACTGCGCCTGTTTTGTTCTGGGACAGTAACATAATCTTATTGATGTCACATATTTCTTTGCATTTTTTCAACCAAAAAGTCCTTCGCAGTAAGACAGACCACAGTCACAACCCTGGGCCAAAAAAGGCAACAAAATTTAGTTATTTGTTGCCAATAAAAGAGTCAGGTTTTGACCTCACAACATTTTAAAGCACAAAACTAATCCATGTAACTAACTTTCTCTTCCCATTATTCTTGCATTTGTCTTTACTTCTCTATTAATCCACCGCAGCAGTAAAACTTCCTTCTCTTTACAAGCGTAACAGTTATCCCTGCGCCGCTCTCCTTCTTCTGCTGCTGCGTTTAAAAAAAGATCAAATCAAAGAGAATTTATTAAAGTCAGATATAAATACGATTCTCTGCCCCATCCCCCGACTCAGAGGCTTCTCCGCTAATTAGAAATGTGTTAAAATCACAAAGGAGATCATACGGCGTTAATGAACAGAGACGGAGGGAGACCGTCCAATCTCTGCTTCCATCGTTTCACTTTAATCTGCCTTTGTTTAAACCGAAAACTTTGTCTCTCTTTGTCTTTGAGCCTCCCTCTGCTGCGAACACCTTGTATTGTGTGGTTTTTCTGTGCGAGTTTCCGTCCCCCGGCCCCGTTCGCTCGGTGCCAGCGCTCCATTAGGCAGCTGTGTACGGTTGGCGTGGTTGGAGGCCTGGCAGCGCGCCGGGTTTGAGTCTCCGTCTGCACCGCTCAGCCCTCCGCTTCTTAATTAATGAGGACTCTGTTGTTGTTTGTTGGTTTTATTTGTGAATCCGGAGAGGCCTGGCTGAGTGTTTGTCCTTCCTCCATCTTTGAGCTGAACATGGCCACGGCCCAAAGTCAGTTTCAAATGTCAGGTCATCAGATTACAGACATATTTCCTCATTTTCGTCTATTATCTGATGTCATTTGTGAGTTTCTGATCCTGTCTCATTAAAAACAAAGACAAATGCGATACGTTGTGCATAAGTGACCTTTTTAAAACCAAATCAGCAGCTATATTTATTATTTATGAACCTTTTCCTTTACCTTGGTTCATTTCTCTCTTGACATGACATAACTTATATTGATTAATTATTAGTTATTGCACATATCAATATCAGACATAACACTACGGCTTTTATACATTTTTTTATACATTTTTATTATGTACATGAGTGTAGTGAGGTGTGTGTGTCATCATTTTAGTAACAGCCCAACTAATTTCCTTTTATTCTTTGTGCAATGACAATAAACTCTTGAATCGGATTGAATTTTACAGTCAGTTTGACCAACAGAAAAAGGAAGCAGACTTAAAATACTACAAAAACCATGGTGCTTTTTTGCCTTTATATGTCAACGCACACATCACTTTACATGAAAAACCAGGGATGAAGCACAGCAGAGAAATTGCTTGCAATATTTTTATGCCAGATGCCCTTCCTGACGCTATCCTCTCCATTAACCCGGGATAGGGATCGGCTGACACTGAGATATCCTTAACATTTGAGTAGCTGTAAACAAAGCTAATGACATCACTGCACGTGCCCTGCTTATGGAAAGGTTAGATGGTCACCAAATTTAGCGTGACATATGCTGCAAAATAAATATCACTTCTAGGAACAAGGTGTGCTGAGCAAATATGACAACAACGAGAATATTAACAAGTTTCAAACAAATAATAGAGCTGCTACTCAATTACACGCCTCTGTTTAATGAGGAAAGACTGTATAAGTGACCCCAAAAGAAATTATAAATCAATTGTATATGCCTTCTTTTATTAAAAAAAGTCTAGTTCCAGATGTATCCCATGAAGTCAGCAGGAAACACCATGACTTAGCTTCTCTTTTTCTTCTACAAAAGTGTTTACTCCAGCTCAGTGTTTTCTTGAGTTAAGTGAACCCCACACGAGGAGCTGGAGACACAGATGGTGCTAATAACCCTCCTTCATTCAGGCCTGTGTGAGCGCTGAGCCTGAGAAGTGCTTTTAATTGAATATTGATAAGTGAGTGGAGCGCAAGGCTGGTGCTTCATCGGTCGTCGAGGCCCAGCTGCTGCCGACAGTGACCGAACACTCGCAGAAACAGACATCGAGCCGTTTGACAGACTTCAGAGTCACTAAAACTGAGAGGGATTCCCATGTGGCTTTGTTGTATGTTCAAAACTAAAGGCTCATGAATATTTCAATTATTTGTTATGAGTTTTTCTAAAATCAGTACCTGTTTTGGAGCTGAGACTCAGACAGTGGCTGTGACAACAGTGTTTATTCCTTGGTAACGAAGACTTTATAGATTTAGATAAGATGGACATGCTTTTGAGTGAAGGGAAACAGAAAACAAACAGTTAAAGCTTGAAATGTGAATGAGGGGGAGAAGTTGTAGTCATTAGCTAAACTGTTGCTGTAAAGGAGAGGGAGTTAAGTCTCTGCTGGGGGCATGTGCCTCAGGATGTACACAGTCTGGGGATAAAGTAAATGATCATTTAAATAAAAAATCCCTTTCTCCTCTGTGTAAGTCACTCATAGCCTCTGATCAGCAACTAAATATGGGTTAACACAGGTGGGTTCATCATGGAAACTGCGGACAAACCCAGTTGCAGCCCAAATGTAACCCTTAATGGGCCCACATAGATTAGACATAGATTTTAGTGTTGGTGTATTTTAGGGTTGGTGTGTTCAGCCCCTATGTCCTCTTTGTTGATGTCACTCGCAGCAAAACACAATCACACACACCAAGAGGTACCTGGTACACATATGCAGCACAGTTCCCTTGTTAGGTACCACCTCATCTACACTGGCCTCTGATTTTCTGACCATTTACTTTATCTCGTCTACTCCTCTGGCTCTGTTAAGATGTTAAACCTTAAAAGTCTTTCGTACAACTTTCTCTAAAACGTTTGCTTTGTTGACTCCATCTGATGTTAAACCCTTCACTCCATGCATTGAGGCTGGTCATATTACTTTGTCCTGATTTAAATTCTACAAATACATTTTTTGAGCTTAGGAAGGCTCTGTTATGCCCCCAGAGGAGCTGAAGTGTCCCAGGAGGTCTGTTATTTTTCTCTTTGACTGTTGCCTCTCTGTCAATATGCAGTTTCAAAAAATATCTGTAGGATTTGTTTCCAGCAGTGCCTATAGGGACACTTTAAGAACCACTGATGAGGAGGAGGACACGGCTGGACCACAATTTGAGGAGCATTGTTTTTTGACTGAACGCTGTGGGCTGTTTCCTTTAAATATACGTCTGACAGATTGAAACACAGCCCCCACAGAGAGGACACAGTCTGTCCCTGAGCTGCAACATCAGTGGGTTTATTAACGAGCAGAACGAGGCTGGGTATTACACGACAATAGTTCTGAATCCTGTCCAAGTCCCAAGTATCAAAAAGAGTGTCTTACATCATCAGTAAATGAAGTATGACATAAACAGAGCTGGCGCTAGGTTTGGGTCAAGTGAGTCTAACATTAGTACAATAATAAAACCAAACCAAAAATAGTAGTGATGCAAAAGTGATGCAGAGGTATGTAATATGCACTGAGCACAACTTTTATAACTTGGTGTATTTTCAGGATGCACCAGCTAAATGCCTCATAGTCCTGGATTAGCATACTGTTCCACTACGGGCCCCCATCGGCTGTGGTTTAGGAAAAAAAACATAGAAAGAAACAGTGAAGTTTGTCTTGCTCCTGTGATTACAGCTTTATGCCAATGATAAAGAATGCTGATGTGAAATATTGCACTTTTATCTTGTTTATCGCAGCAGTACAACAATAGAGAGAGTCATGCCCCCTCAGGAGACCCTCATGTGTCCACGAGTCTGAAAAATTATTAAATGTAAATCAATCAGGAGCAGCAGATTGTTTTGTGTCATGCTATTGATCAATAATCGCTTAAGTCATAAATGTCAGGTCAGGTGTCAGGGTGTTTAAAAAATCTACCTTTATGCATTTTCAACAAGCAATGTTTTTTGTGACGTTTAAAATAATATTTCAATTTCACAAACAGCAAAGAATTAACAGAATGACACTAAGGCAATTGAGAAAGAGTTTGCTGCTTTTTAGATCTGACATAGAAAGAAAAGTTGTGTTGTGTCGGTAAAATATTAACAATTTAATCACATAATGTTTAAGGTGCATAATGACAGGATGCTTGAGTCGGACGTTAAGTTGGAGCTTAAAGTTTACAGTGAACTTTAAACTTAAGTTTGGTGTGATGTATTTTTATGTTGGTATATTTTGCTGAGTTGGCAACTAGTCCAGTGTAAAAGAAAATAAATCAGGTAGTGCCACTTTAATTCAACAGGTGCATGATGCCCTTGCATCAATATGAACATAACAGTTGATGATGATGAGTTCACTGACAAGGTTTGTTCTGTGAATGTGCTCAACTACTGGGATAAAAAGGGTTATGTTGCGATTTTAAAATGCAGCCGAGCTTTAGAGACTGGCAACGACAAATCTCAAAGTTGTGAAATGTATAAATGTCAAGCTGTGTACCTTATCTCGGAGCAGTTTTAGTATCTCAGACAGAGACATGGATCTTCTCTGTGCTCTGTGAACAACATGAAGAGAGTTTTATACAAGGCTGCCTCCAAACTGAACAGGCACAGTCTGCAGATTCAGAGCAGGGTGTTACCTCAGGCTGCCTCTGCTGCTGCCTCTGCTGCTGCCTCTGCTGTGGGCCGCGGGCGATGGGCTCAGTCTTCGGAGGACCTGTCTGTTCTCTGCTGAGGCTCTGGTGTTCTCTCTCATCTGCAGCAAAAGTACAGAAGACATAGTCACTGAATGCTGTCAGTATATGAATGTTATTTGTGCAGAGGACAGTTTTAATATCAGCATCATTCACTACTTGGTCACTCCAAAAAATCCTTCTATATTTTCACACATAACAAAATCACACTGGCATCCAACACTAAAGCATTTCCATTAAGTAAAAGTATATATGTTCCAGATAAATTACCAATACATGAATATATGAGGTCCTATGCTTTGTCTATTTGGCATATTATGAAAAAAAGGTTGAAAAAAGAAGTGGACAAAGTCAAAGCTAACTTTAAACCTCAGAGGCAGAGGAGTAAATCAAAATGTGGTTTTAATTAAGATTAAAAAAAATAAACAATTTTGTGATGGTGAATTGGAACGGGGCGATAAATCTGAATTATGACACTGAGCACAAACAACATCTCTGTGAAGACTTCATGGTTGATGCTAATTTGCCATGTTGGGTAAAAATGGTTGAATCCCCACGTAGTATATTATAAAAGTATATTATAAAAGAAATAACTTCAACTTCAACAAAAAAACAGGATTTATGATGCCATGTACTGTTTATTGTAGAGGATTTTAACAGTCCGGAAGAGGAGCACTCTTATTGGTCCACACAGCTTTCAACAGAAGGTTTAATGATGGCCAATCAAACAGAAAAATTAACATTCAGCTCTAAATACGTCTATAAACACAAAAAATAAGAGCTTACTTTATGTTACTTTTGGGGCTGATTGGCATCTGAGACAGGGACAGTAAACATAAAATTGGGTAATGGAGCTTTAACAGATAAAAATTGCTATTTGGAAATTTTGTAAGGATAATGCTAATTCCAATGTCTTCCAATGCTACACTCTACAACAGCACATTTTACATTTAAGACCTGTCCTGAACAATAAAATGTAAACTGTCAAAATCAAAAAATGAATAAGACTACTGAAACCAAAAGAAGTGCATTTCATTCAAGCAGTTGTTTCTCATAACTATCTTTTTACAGAATCCACTGGAGGCTGTTTTAAACCTGGGATCTGCCACGGCACACTTTCGTTCCGACCTTGTGTTTTTTTTTTTTTAAACACACTTGGGCAAACACACTTAAAGGAGAACTGGCAACGAGCTGGCACTGAATTAGACACGCAGACGTGCTCAGTTACCTATTTAGGTGTCTAATAATCAAAGCACAGTCCCCGCTGCCCTGCCCTACATCCTCGGTGGTGTAATCCAGTGCAGCGAACCCCAGCGGAGCTCCTGCCTCTGAGTCTTATTATAGACACTACAGCGTCCAATTATCGGAGCGATCAGCCGCCACCGAACAGCTGCACCTCTGGGACGAGCTCTGAATACTGTACCTGAGACAGAGACCGGGCAAACAGAGAAGACTGAGGTTCAGACCTGGAATTAAAAAGTCACTGTGTTTTGATGCACAGTTTAGTCAGGGTCAAAACTTGGTTAGGCCATTTAGCTGTTTTTGTCTGTTTAGATGGACAAAAGGGAGTCAAACTATTGAGTTGAATCCATTTAAGTCAGGCTGATTCAAGTATTTATGTTGTTAGTTTTCTGAATATTCCCAAATTATTCTTTTTCGGTCTGACTGAAACTAGACTTTTAAAATAAATAGAACTAGAAACAAATTACATAGATTTTGCTTAGTGGAACTACTACTGAATATTAAGGCGTAGTGGGACTGGAACTGGACTAGACCACCAAACTGCTGACAACTTTGTTTATCAGTTAGAGAGGCTGAGTCCAGCGTTTTGAGTGGGGTTCAAAAGAGACAACTGGGTTCAATGTTTCAGAAAAGACTTGGGGTAAGTCCACGGGATCAGGATCCTGAGAAAATAATGGCCACTGTTGATTTTATTGGACATTGTTCTTTGACAAAAAAAAGATGTTGGCTTTAGGGGCTATTTCTGTGTTGTACGGCCCATAGAGCACTGTACTACAAAACAACACACGCAGTCTAATCCAGTGGTGGGCAAACTAAGGCCCAGGGGCCACATGCAGCCCGTTGAGCTGTATTTATAATTTAATATAAGACAGCATATATTTGGCCATTTTCCTTAAATGCCTTGTGCTTTTGCTAAAGCTACCATCATATCTACTGTATTTTCCGGACTATAGAGCGCACCTAAATATAAGCCGCACCCACTAAAATTTAAAAGAAATATATATTTTGTCACATATAAGCCGCACCGGACTATAAGCCGCCGATATCCAGGCTGAGAAATAACATTTACATAGAAAGATTTTGTACCATAAGTGTTTATTGATATACCTGAAGTGATTGTTTCCAAACAGTGCCTGTAACACGGCAGTAAAAGTGCTGATCAAACAAAACAGAAAAGTCATTGATGGTTTTATTCATCTTCCTCCTGTGCACTAAAACCAAGTTGCTTTATTTTTCTTCCTCCTGCGTACTGAAACCACTGAACACCAAACCACTGTCACTTTTTCTTCCTGCGCACTGTTAAAGCGCAACTGCGCAACTATTAAAGTGGCTTCATTCTCCCGTGCACTGAAACCACAAGTCACTATTCATCTTCCTCCTGAGCATTGAAACTACTGAACACCAAACCACTGTCACTTCATTTGTTTTCCATTATGAGGGGGTGAGGGCGTATTTTGCTGTTGTGCGTCTTGGGTTGCATGTGCTAAGAATAAAAACTGGTGCTTTCTTGTTTGTACTGACTACCGCTGCCTGTCTCGTTTTTGCACTTCCTGCTAGAGCGCCCCCCTGAGGGCTGAAGAAAAATTCATAGAAAAGCCGCATCTCTGTATAAGCCGCATGGTTCAAAGCGTGGGAAAAAAGTAGCAGCTTATAGTCCGGAAAATACGGTACATACAGAAAACGTCCATTCACACAAGATTTTAATATGGAGCGGACAGAGATATTTGACAGATTTGAGATTATTGACTAAAGTCCAGTCAGTACCATATGTCTTATTTGCCAAGAAACTGTTGCAGGTTTCAAAGAACATAATATCAGCCACCACTTTTCCACCAAACATTGTTCTAACCAGTCTGTGCAAGAAATGGTACAGGTTTTCTAATGTAATTAATCCTAGTTTATAGTTTAGTGGTCCGGCCCATCTGTCAGATTTTAAAACCCGGTATCCCACCCCTGGTCTAATCCATGATATGAAAGAAAACAATAAACACTACAGTGATTTTGGAAGTTGTATGTGTCAACCTGTAAACCAAGTTTAGACTGAAACAGTATATGGTTCAATCTGAACTGAATAAACCATTCCATACCTTTCAATGGAAACACGGCTTTAGCTAAATCAAATTCTAAATGTGCAACTGCAACAGAGTTTGTAAAAGAGAAGTTGCTTGAATGATCCATTTGAGGGAAAAAAAGAAGAGTGTAGATAAAAGACACAAACGTGCACACTTCTCAATCTGACAGAGAAGACAAAGCAAGTGACAGACAGTTAAATGAGGAGGATAAATGTCTTTGTGCCTGTGTTTATTCACTGTGATTACTATCGATTTGGGCTCCTCTAAAATGTAGCACAATCCTACCTCCGTCTCCTGCAACACTTGGAAATTTAAGACCAATCTAAGCCCGGATGTGCATTTGACATCCTAAAAAAATACTAGTAAATCCCTGTCTGATGTGGGCCACTGTCGTTAACAAGGCTAGGATCCTGCGTCTAAAGATGGACACTGACACCGTTTGGCAATTTGTTGCATGACAATTTAGTTTTTTAAAGAACAGGATGATATTCTTAAACCAACATTAAGTGACCAGCCTTACAGATCAATGTTTCAAACTCTGTATGAGAAGAATCTTTTTTTCCATTTTCAGATGATTTTTTCAGTAACTTTTATCCAACTAAAAAGCCCATTTTAATTTTGTTAAATGCTATCTCAAAACAACAAAAGACTTTCCATGAAAACTGGCTACATACAATACAATCATATTATCTGGATGTTAAAGCCAGGTCTTAAGGTGGCCTGATACTCCCTCTACTTCTCCATCTTTAGATTTTCAGAGTCCAGTCACTGCCACAAATACTTGACCTTTTTGATCGCTTCAAAACTTCTTAAATTTAAATTACTGAGTTCCTCCTGAAGGAAACAAGGCTATGTATTTTTTCCTGCGCAAGTTCTGGGGTTAATGCTAGAAAGTATGGGCCAGCTGTTACAAACCAATGACATTTTAGCCTTCCTTTTCCTTGAACATAACTCAATCAGTTTATTTCATTTCAACATTTCAAGTGTATGGCAATAAAAGCAGCGTCTCTTCATTTACAGCTTATAGGCTTTTATAACTGCAGTTTTTAAATAAAGCGGCTAATAAATGCTAACAATAATATGTGTCATGAGTTAATAAACACTGACAAGAACCAAACATAGCAAAAAATAAGTTGGACCCTCCACTTTGAAGAAATAACCAATCACAGTAGAGAAGACTGTCCTTCCAGCCCATACTTTCTTGCAGTTCTGGCTTCAGTCTTTTGTGAAAGTCCGACACATGATGGAAGCTGAAACACATGGATTAAAGTGACGGAGAACGGGGTGTGGCTGCTACCTGAAGCACAAAGCCATCAAAATGTCACCACAACAACAGCTGCTGCACTTCCTCCAAACTAAACTTTCCACAAACACTCAAACACATGCACGCAGCGGCCCTCAGTACTTTTAATGAACACGTCCCGAGTCTGTGTTTGTGTTTGTGTGAGGGAGGGAGGGGGGTGTAAAGTGCTGATATTACTGCGTCTGAAGGAAACGAGTGGCAGCGACAGCAGTCAAACTGTCAGCCGTGAGCGCCGAGACGGAACAAAGAGAACAGATTACAGCGGAGTCGAGCACAGACAGAGCCATCGAGAAGAAGAAGAGCAGGAAGAAGAGGAAGAGGAGGGGGATGAACACTCGCTCCACTGATCAACGCCAGAAAGAGAGGGACGAGCTCTCATTAGGCCTCGTGAGTACAGAGACGACTCGTACAGAGCAGAGCCAAGTCCTTCTCCCAAATGTAGAAAGTGTTATCATTACATTAAGTAAAATGTGGAAAAATAGGTGGAATTTAAAAAAAATGAGAATGCAAAGAGTAAAGAAAAATTTTGTGCTGTATCTAAACAGCACAAAGGTGGAAAAGATGTGGTTGATTTGTTGCTGGAATTTTAGAAATGAGATGTGAATCAGCTCAAATACTTTTCTCTCACTTGTGCTTCCGCTACAGTCAATACATGAAGCATCTGCATTGAACACCTTTCAAAAGGCAATTTAAGCCATGTGTAGATGCAGTCCTATTGGGTAAATCCTTCTATGTAGCAGTGTGAGAAACCAGAGGTACAGCTGTAAACTGCTACATTAAACTCTGTAACCGCTTTATTTACGTTTTGCAAGAGAAATGCAGCCGTTTTCTATACTCCAGGGATTCACTCCTGCATTAAAGCAGCACTACATCAATTTTAGCCTGTAGAGGGCGCAGATCCCTTTCTGTGCAACTGCACTGATAGTGGCACTATATTGTCTACAAGAAGAGACTATCCATATCAGAAAGTTTGGAAGAAAGAAACAGCAATGTAGTGTATCTTCTCGGGTCCAGCTTTTACTTATTTTAGAAATCTTACAATTTTGTCTTTGTAATGTTCCAATTGTAAAGCACTTTGTGATTTTTATCTGTGAAAGGTGCTTAACTGAACTACTTGTATTGGTGATTTCTGTCCAGCTGGGGGTACTTTGTCAGTGAGAGAGGCATGATTCTACTGACCTCATGTCTAAGAACCATCAAAATGATTTGGAAAAATATATTTTTCGACTAAAGTTATGTGGCACTGCTTTTAAGGAAGTGAATGTAACATTTTAACAAAACAAGAGCCAGAAGAAACAGCACCTGCTCATAAGCACTAGCTGCCTGTAAATAAAGCCTAAACACAAGTGTGTTTACTCCCTATGTACAAGAGCAGCACAACATTAGAAAACTGTGAGATATGCAATAACTATTTGGTATATTGCAATAACAATAGGGTTGTTAAACACTTATGTACATACAAATTCACTACAATTCTTCCAAATACACCTTGAGTATAGATTGAACCAAGAAATTGTCCCATGCCTGTTTTTCTGCATCTTGAGGAACACTACAATGGATAATCTCCAATTTAATCACCAATTTAACTCTACTTACTTATCTTTCACGAGGCTGCTTTTGGCTTGAGGCAGGTTTACAGCCTGGACAATCACAAGTTAATTTCATGGCCAAAATATAGAGACACACACTGACAGACACAGTAACACGGGGAGGACATGCACACGCCACACAGCAAGGCTACTGTGCACCCTCCCAAACATGTACAGTGTTCAAACAAAGCCAGTAAGACCAGATGTGTGCCTGTAAATAAATGTTAGTGGTAGTTAACAGAAGTCACTGGGGGTCTGCAGTTCATGGAGGAGTTAAATAAACCAGGGCAAAGTGACTGTAGCCCACACAACAACAGCAGCAGCAGCAGCAGCAGCAGCTCAGAGCAACTACATGAGCTTCAGTAGCTGCTAGCTTCACTTCTGCTCAGGCTCCAGCCTCCGACACAGAGGCATTTATCAAAGTCACCCGTGAACAGACAAACCACGGGCTCTGCTGCCACCTGCTGGATCTTACAAATACTGCAGTATACAGTTAAATCAGATAAGGGACAATATGCTGGTTAAAGTAGTTTTGTGATACGAGTATGTGTGATCTAAATAAATGTGTGTGATTTATTGTTTAAGCCTATTGTATCTGCTAAATCTATACTTGTAGTCCATACATGTTGTCTTCTCACCTGATGGAGCAGAGTCTGGTCTTGGTTCATGGGCAAATCCTTCTCCAGGACTCGTCTGAACCGGTCTGTGGTCTCTGGTTCAGTCCCATCAGAGTCCAGAGGCAGGAGAGAGGTCTTCAGGTTTGTGGGTCTGCTCTGAGAGAGGGGCCCCATGTTCAGAAGGGTCAGCTGTGGACCTGGTTTAGGAAGTGAAATGTACATGACCTACAGCTCATACAGAGGTTAATATCGAGCAGGTGAATTTTTAAAACTTGGGTGATGTTTTGCCAATAATTAAGAAGTAGGTACAATTGCTTTGCAGTTTTGGAGTTAAATTCCAGACAAACTTCAACTTAATGAAGTGGCACTAAACATAGTGGGAAAGGCAATCAAACAAATGCAATGAAAACAATAAAATGAGTAAATAAACAATAAAAAAATGTTCAAGCACTAATCAGCTCTTTACTTGTAATACCACCAAAATCACTGAGATAAAAGCCAACACAGATAAAATAAATAAACTTTTACAGCTTGTCATCGGTGCAATGGCAGCTGGAACAAAGTAACAGAAACTAAAAACCTGTGTCCAGAGGGAAGCAGCTGAAAGTGCAAAGGGTGCTTTATGTCCTTTAAGATACTCTAACTTCTGCTGTAACTGTCTTCTTCTTCTTCTAGGAAAAGCTTTTTTGAGTTGTTTCATGTAAAAAAGAAAAAAAAGGAAAAAAAAGAAGCTGCATCCATTCCAGCGTTTGTACTATTTATTCAGTATGTTAAGTTTGTCGTTTTTGTTGCAGCTGTGTTAAGTTTTTGTTTTGTGGTGTGTTGTACAACATAATTCAGCACAATCTACACTATTACACTATTTAACTTCCTAAGCACTATTTAAATTAAACAAACATTGATTTAAATGCTACTCTTACATAGAACCAATATAATATAATCACATGAAAATATGTGGAAAAAAAACTGATCAAGTTAAAGTGATTTGGCCAAAGTGCAGTACAAAGTTTCAAGCACAATAGCAACATAAAGCAGCATAAATAAACAATAAATGCACAGGAAAAACTTTGAAAAGAGCCAATATGCCACTAACTTGTATTAAATGCCAATAAAAAGAAGTTAAAAAAAACACTAACCTTCATCAGCGCTGATTTCCAGATGTGTTTGTGAGGAGTGAGGCCTATGAACTATTTTCATTTTCCACAGACCAGGTCCAGGTTTAGACTGAGGTTGGTCCATACTGGTCCAACACTAACTGTGGTTGCTATAGTCCACACATGAACCTGATCCGTCTCTTTGTTTTGTTGTGAGCATTTGCACTTGAATGTCCGGTCTGAGTTTATTAGAGGCATTGTGAAGTTCACTGTTACTATGGAGCTAAATAACAGTGTGGCTCCAGGACCTCTTTTAAAATGTTTACAGATGGGAAAAATGGCAAAAAAACAGAACAGTGGTTAAAGAAAAACCACAGGTGGAGATTAAGGTCCAATAGAATTAACAATAGTCCAAACAAACCTATTGTCTATGGGTTAATTCAAGAGAAGTAGAGAAGCTGTGTTGTAAGAGTTGTAAAAGTGACTTACAAATGTACCTTAAAATGCACGTGAATTGTTAAACAAACAGGTGACTGACATTTATCAGTTCGTGTTCGTTCGTGAGTTTCATTTTTTGGTCGACTGTGAATTTATGTTGCTTCTGACCAGTCCCATACTTTAAACCCATATGTAGGTGTTGTTCTTGTGCATTAGAGAAAAGACCACCACCAAAAGAGAAAAATAAAGCGCTGTGCTACTTAGGGAGTCTCTGATTTTTTATTTTTATTGATTTTTTTTATTATTCTTTTGTTATGGTAAAAAACACACATAACATTTATCTTTACTCTTAGTTTTAACTCTTTATCTCTTGGTTAGTCCTAGTTTTTGTTTAAACCATTTAGGGTGCACTCACACCAGAGCCATTTGAACCGATAAATGCAGACTTGCCAACCTGAACGCATTTTCAAAATACGCTGGTACAATCTGTTGGTCTAAAAGTATCCAAAAAGCAGCTGTTCACGCTGTTGCTTCGTACCGGGGACTGTCTCAGTCTGCAGCGGGAGGGGCTGAGCTGCATGCCCCCTCTCCCTCTCAAAGCACGGTCTAATAGCAGAGGTCAAATACATGTAGCTTAGTTATGACAAAGTGAGTCCCAAGTCCCACCTCTCTCCAAATACCACTTTGTGATGCGTTCATGGATCGTTCATGCTCGTGTGTAATTGTCTGGAGCTGGGACCAGTGCTTCCCAAACAAAGGCTGCAGGACGAGTAAAGAGTAAGACGTGAGCTGCCTCCAGCTGCAGGAGCTCTGTCTCTGTCCGTCTCTGAGCGTTTTTATGGTAATAACTGCTTTATATCTGCGCAAGAGGGAGACTTGTTTGTTGCTGATGGAAACTCAAACAGTAAAAGGATGAGGGAAAGAAAGGTGTAATAGACGGTTTAAAGTCACTCACTGTGACGACAACCCTCAGTGCCCTGCCTTTATGTGTTGTATTTACAGAAGCCTGTAATCATTTTCAATAAATAGAGCCTGTAGTATTTGTATATATTGACTATAGGCTACTGTATGATATCAATGCCTATAATACTTTTATTATTTCAGTTACTATATGTTACGTTAGAGAAATAATATGCAGCATTTCTAGAAATAAATATTCCTGACACATTGTAATTACCTTTAGTTCCATTTGGTACAAAAGCAATGATAACAGGTACTTTGTTTCAATGGAAGGTTTTTACCTGTAGCTCTCAGCCTATAGCAGCAAAACTATAGCATACTATAGCAAACTGCAACAGTTCAATGAAGGTCAGGATTTACTCAGATCTTACTTAAAGAGTGATGAGCTGAAAGGGAGAATGGGAGACTGTGCCAGCTTTGTTCACAAACATTCAAATTCAGGTAATAATACTGCACATTTCCCAGTTACAAAGCCCTAGGCATTTTCCCACTGAGTAGGCCTCTTGTGTGATGCGTGTCTATATAAGATTGAGTTATTAGAATTCAATGACATTTTCAAGTCTTCTATCCTATCCTGAGGAGGGATATGTTATTTTATTGGTTATGTCAAAGTTGAATTGTAGGGAGTCTTTCATCTGGCATTTGAAACTACATTTTTTGTTATGTTCTTCAAA
This sequence comes from Rhyacichthys aspro, assembly GCA_036850595.1. Lineage (NCBI taxonomy): Eukaryota > Metazoa > Chordata > Actinopteri > Gobiiformes > Rhyacichthyidae > Rhyacichthys > Rhyacichthys aspro. The sequence goes on along the minus strand of CM072159.1, from coordinate 25,111,500 downwards.
TGCTATGATTTCATTAAAAAAGATCCACACAGTATAGCTCTGCAGGACTCATCATTGTGGTTTCTCTTTTTCTCCACAGTGGTTTTTTATTGCACTGAGGCTGCTCTAAGGAAAGGGTTGTTGTCTTGTACAATCAGACGCCACTTTTTATTGGACGTTAAAGGTCCCATATTATGCTAAATCGACTTTTCTGAGCTTTTAACCATGTTCTAACGTTGTTTCTACCTCAAACACATAACCAAAGTTGTGTTTTGTTTCATTCGCGCATGTTTGAGTAATTTATTTAGTTTGAGCTACAGTCCTTTCAACGAGCTGCTTCACGCAATGACGTCAATATGTGAAATAAACCACTCCTCTCCAGGAAGTGCTCCTCCACACTCCTCCTGCCCCTCTCTCCTGCACTGTCAACAAGTGGTGCTCTGCAGCTCAGACACAGAGAAGCATCGCTGCTACTGTGTTAGCTTACTTACCGTCAATACTTTTACTTTACTTTCAATACACTGCACAACAGCTACCTTAGGAGTCTCCAGGCAGCATACATTCTCAACTTCAGTAGGCATTGTAAGACAATTTCCACATGTGCACCTATAAACAGAAGCAGTTAACACGCGCTATGCTACGGGCTACACCATAGAAACATACACAATAAATAGTTTCTCATTTACCAAGCAGAAACGTCTTGTAGAAGCCTTCGAGGTCTTTGTGTTTGCTCATGTTCTTCCAACTCAGAGTCAGACTCTGAGTCGAAGATATACTTTCTCAAAGCCATTGCTGAAAAAGTTATTACTAAGATGTACGGTGTTTACTTCAGTCTGTTTCCAACGGAGCAGTAGCGTGATGTCAGGCAGGAAGTGGGCGGAGCCAACACGGGAGAGCTGAGCCTTAAAGTGACAGCGCCAAATCAGACCGTTCACTTTGGACTCATGATGAGAGCTCATCCAAACCACTTGTATAAGATCATTATTGTGTGTTTCATGTTGCAAATCGTGATATGGTAACCTAAATGTATCCAAAATACACTGTATAATGTTCAAAATAGTATAATATAGGACCTTTAAGTAACGGGGTCACAGAGGTCACTCCCCTTCTCCGCTCCTCCTGTGGCTGTAGTGTGCTCAGGTCGGCGTTTCTTAGCAAACCTGCAGATTTGTGGGCTAAAATCTTTGTCCACTCATCAACGGTGAGTTGTTGAGTGTCCTTCGGTGTTTTATTTTCATGGTTAGTGCTCATGTTTAAGTTGCTGACGAGTGATGAGTGTCTTTGTTTTCCTGCAACGCTATCGCTCCCATTCAAAACTGCGTAGCACCCAAGCTAAATTAACACTCTTCGGCTACGCTGGCAGAAGTTAAAGCACAGCATCTATTGCTTGAATACTAAACACATTTATGGTTTCTGATCAAGCCGAATTGTAGATAACCAACTAGATTATTGAAATCAATCATGTATTTGGTCAATTTGAATTGATTCACTTTAGTTTGATAACTTTTTGCACCAAAGCTAAAGCGGCTATAAGCTTCTATTTTGTTTTCTTCCTCGATTATGAATGAACTGACGTAGCTACGTAATTATATTACTATAATTCTTGATTTGTTGCGCACCTATAATTATTAATCCAAGCATCTGCTTGAGTATTTTGATCTCTATTGAGAAGTTTCATCTACTGATTCAATATTTTTATTATTATTTATTATTTAAGTGTTTTTGATATATGAAACAAAGGAAAAGTGCACTTGTTTTGTTGAATGAATTGTGACAGTGTTTAATAGTCGCATGATTTAATGTATAGCTGGTTACAATATAGCAATACAGTTGATAAATAATTAATTCAGTTTATATTCATATTAGATAAAATGTTATTTCACATGTTGTCTGCATATGTAAATATGTACTCTATACATAATATACACATGCAGATATTTGTTCACAAAGCAAATGTTTATTTATGTTTTTGACCTTTTATAGGTCAGGTTTTTTTCTGGGATTCAAAAGAACTGCAAAACAAACTGCAAGTCTTCAACTCTACTTCAGATGGCGAGCTTCCCATGATCTACCTATGTGGTAGGACAAAAATGACACTCGAGCTTTCCTCTGTTCCTTTTCGCGGACTAAAGGATTATTGAACAATTACTTCGAAATGGAAATACAAATATTAACTGGACTGTGAACTCTTGAACCAAAACCGGAAATACAAATACTAAAGAATACTTGAACTGTCGTTTCACTCATACTCAATTGGCATTATTATTGTTTGTCTTTGTACTGTTTTTGTTTTATAATTTAATCAATACATTTAATTTAACTTAAACCTTAACTATCTGACTCCTCGTGTTTATTCACACCTCGGGCTCCTCCATGAACCAGCCTTCTGATGCTGCCAATGGTAATTCCAAATTTATTACAGAGGTCGTAGTCAAGTCCTAGCCTACAAGTGTTACATAAGGTGCCCCTTAAAGCAGGTGCACTATGGCTCTTTACCCACCATTATGTTCCATTTAATTGACTAAAACAGTCCCCCATTTAGATCTTGGACTACATGTATTGTCTGAGCATTAACTTTTCCACGCACGAAAATCAGGTATGTGCCAATTAATGAGCAACTTCCCTTAAACACTAAGGATACTGGTCTGATAGTAAGTTAACATTATGAGAAGTTCCTCCTTACTCGCCCTAAAATACAAGTCAAGGCCTATTATGTACATTAATAATGGGTTACAAGAGCAGAATCATTTACAACATGAATATTAAGCTATTATTATTTTGTTAGACATATGATAGAATTTCAACTGAAATAAAACACGTGAAACATTATGGGACTCCTTTCATATAAAGTGTTTATTCACCCTGTTCATGGCAGCTGCAGTTCTTTGTGATTGAGCGTTGAGGTATTAGAGGAACTGTTTGGTTTTGGCAATTCAATTCAGTTTTATTTCTATAGCCCAGTATCACAACAATTGCCTCAGAGGGCTTTACAAAGACAAAAGGAAACCAATAGATAAACAGGCTTTTTTTTAAATTTAAGATTAATTTTGTGGCTTTGTGGCCTTTATTGATAGTTTGACAGTAGCTGGACAGGGAATGGGGTGAAGGAAAGTGAGGAATGAGCTGCCAGGGGCAAAGTGATGTGTCGTCTCGGGGAGTGATTCGTTCATTTTGTGTTGACCGCGCATGCGCAACATCACATAAGATCAGTAAACAGAAAAGATTAGATCACCTTTTGAGTCAAAAATCGAAAATAAGAGAAACCTCAGAGAGAACCACAGAAGAAGGGATCTACTTCCAGGACAGATAGGCCACGCAATAGATGTGTCCAGGACAGTCACTGACAAATAGTCCATCATATGAACAAATTAATAAAAATGAATTTAGTCATGACATTCTTCAGAAAGTATCAGCACAAAAAGTGACAGACAGCAAAGTGGAATTTTTAAATGTTTCTTTAAAAATCTAAAGCAAAATAACAGATTAGATTTAAGCTGACAAGCAGTAGGCTAATGAGAGCAGCAGAGTTAAGTGATCAAATAACACTCATGGATGTATTGTTAGAATAGGATACTGAATAAAAAACAAACAAACAAACAAACAAACATGGCTACCCATTATTTTCAATGAACATGGCTTCTGGGTTTATTTCTGCGTTATTCAGGTGCTCGTGCATGCGGTCTTGTGGTTTACCCGTCACCTGGTTTCACATGATCCGTTCTGACCAATGGGCGGAAAGGCGGAATAGAGACAAAATAGACAATCAACACTACAAAATCTGGCCATTTTGGCAATTGTAGGTGTCTTGTCAGGGCGAATACCAGGCGTTTGTTTGTACATTGTGGTCTATGGGAAAAATCCTTTTGGGCCACTTAGGATTTTTTTATTGCAATAGCCCGAGTAGCCACTAAGTAACTTGGCAGCAGATGAAAGGGGGCGGTGCCTCATCCAGCTCTTATTATACATCCATGATAACATTAAAGTTCACCTGTGGTTGTTATTGCCTTTACTGTAGTTACAAGGATGCTCAACAACAACTCATCAACAGCCGTGATGCATTTAAAGCTATGTTTTGTTGTCAACACATCTCTGCTGCATCCAGAGTTTTTAAAAATCTTTACATTGGAAGGTATTTTTTTAAAAAGATCTCAGTTTTGTCAGAAAACTCTGTTTACGTGTGAGGAGAGGCACAAACACAGAGAAAAGTATGTTTAAAAAAATACCTGTGTATGTCTATACAATGGTAAAAGAGCTGATCTGTTTTTTTTTTTTGGACAAGCCTACTCATTACAATAAAATGTGGCAAGAAATGGTGTTGCTGCTCCTGATAAATACCCAGCACCGATACCTTACAATCACGCTATTTATCCTACTGCTTTTTTCTACTCTTTTCAGTGTTTCAAGTATTTATTGTCATTGTTACAAAAGAACAACGAATTTACGTTTGGAGCATCGACATGTGTAGTTGATAAAGTGCAAACTTGGTAAAGTGCAAACCCAGTGTAATAAATAACCCCTTTTCCACTCTCCAGCGCTGTTTCCTATAAAAATGCCAGAAAGAGAGACTTATTTTTCAACTAAGATGATATTTTTATGCAATAGCTGATAGCTCAGTAGCTGCTTTGGTATCAGTTATGTTATTCAGTTTATGTTATGTGTCCTGTTTAGTTTAGTGGGGTTTGTAACAATAAACTCACACTGACTACAGTGGTTTACAGTTTAACCTTTTATTGTAATGAAATGTTTTGTGCAAATAGTAATTGCAATGATCTGTAAAAAAAAAAAAAAGCAAGACCTGAAGACGTCATCTAGGCTTTATTTTCAAAGATTTCAATAGATGAGAATGTTCAGCTCATACAGGAACCTTTGTCCAATCACAGCTCACTACTGAAAAAGGAATAGTCCCATTGGTCAATACTGATTCAATTCAATTCAGTTTTATTTGTATAGCCTAGTATCACAACAACAATTGCCTCAAAGGGCTTCACACAAACAAAACAACACAGTAATTGTCAACAAGGAAAGGAAGAAACAGAGACCAACAAAACAATGAAAGTATTTATTCTAAGGCTTAATTTACACTGACTGTGGAACAGATATGGAACGTGTCCGTACGGACGCCGCAAGGAAAAGAAACCGTTGTAGTCAGTGCGAGCATTTACACCAGCTGCGGTGCGGTACGTGTCCGGACCTCCGGAAGGTTTCCGCAAGGAGTCTAAGTTGAAGAAATTACACGAGCCAGACAGGAAGTCAGGCGCAGGCCAGGGAGGTGGATCTGGTATATTTCAAAATAAAACAGGTTCCACGAACTCTCGCTATGTTGTATTACGTCATATCCTCTGACATGGGGGTCACAAGTGCAGTGACAGGGTCCCAGGGGTTATTTGAGACCATGGACGACGAGAGATTCATCACAGAAGTCCAAAACCACACAATTTTATATGATATCTCACATACTTTTTATAAGGACAACACCAGAAAAGAGAAGGCATGGAGTGAAATAGCTGGAGCTCTGGGATATACTGGTGAGTTTTTATCAGCACCTCTCTCTTTACATGGATGTTATCACATGAACTCAACTCTTCAGCATGAATCCCTGTGGTTTTGTGATCTTGCGGATGCAGATTTCCGGACACGTACAGCACACGCACCGCTTCCGGTGTAAATGGTAGTCCGTACGGATTCTGCTCCGTATCCGTACCGCAGTCAGTGTAAATAAGGCGTAACCCTAGATACATCTTTTTACAGAGAAACAGCACCAAAAACATAAATAAAGAAAAGGAAAGCAAAGTGAAATGAGCAATAATTCTGAAGCACTCACACAATGTTTAATGAGGTGGAGATAATGGCAGGATTGCATTGGTCTGACACTGGCTCTTAAAGAGTTTGTGCCTCACCAGCCTGTGCATGTCACTGCTCTGGATCACTCACTGGATTGAAAAAAAAATCAATTAGGGAGTGGAGCTTTAATTCATTTTTCCTTGTAGAGCACCTTAACTTAAATATAAATGTATTAATTCCTCCCATATACAGTATTTGTTAAGAAAAAAAGCACTTCTGCGATCTGTTTCTTTGGACAAATGCACAGGAAAGAGAGCACGCTCAGCTCACAAAATAAAAAGACAAAGCTCATAACTTAACAATGAGATTCTATAATTGTTAAAAGCTATTGCAATAATATACATCTATTTGAATGATAGCTGGTTAGCTGATGGCTGCAGCTGGTTGCAGTGGCGTCACGTTGCCATGGTAACCGATGACATCACTAAATTCCGGAATTCTGCTTTGATTCAAAGAGAGCTGATGACATCACATGAACTTTAAGTTAAAGCCATCTCAGACCTTACTTAGACCACATCCGACCTCGTGCAAACACGAACAGGGAAGACCACGTCAGTTTTAAAGCAGGTACAATTCTAAAAAGGGAGAAAATATATGAACGCAAAGACTACAGAGAGCCTGAGATTAAACCAAGGGCCAAATTAGAAAAGGAAATAAGAAGAGAGAAGGAAGAAAAACAGCTGTGGCCAACAACAGAATCGTCCCTCCTCATTTGTCCAAAACGCTGAAACAGATGGATTTGGACGATAGTTTGGTTCTCTGCGTCAATGGCAAACGCGAAGCATTGCCACGGTATCACACAGACGAGACCCGTAGAATTAAAGAGCTCCATGAACGTAATAAGCTAGTCCTGGGCTATGTGGAAAACATAGATGAACAAAAGGCTGTTGAGAGGAGGCAGCAGGCCAGGCAGCTCGACACCTTCAATTCGAGAATGGCAAGAGAAAATCGCCAACTTTCCACACTCAGGACAAAGCAACACTATGGGGCCAATATACAACAAGATAAAAACATCTCCGAGAAACGCCGCCAGTTGAAGGATTACTTGGAGGAGGAAATTCACAAAACTGTGGCCAACAACAGAATCGTCCTTCTCGTTGTCGAAACGCAGAAACGGATGGATTTGGACGATAGTTTGGTTCTCTGCGTCAATGGCAAACGAAGCATTGCCGCGGTTCACACAGACGAGACCCGTAGAATTAAAGAGCTCCATGAACGTAATAAGCTAGTCCTGGGCTATGTGGAAAACATAGATGAACAAAAGTATGAACAAAAGGCTGTTGAGAGGAGGCAGCAGGCCAGGCAGCTCGACACCTTCAATTCGAGAATGGCAAGAGAAAATCGCCAACTTTCCACACTCAGGACAGAGCAACACTATGGGGCCAATATACAACAAGATAAAAACATCTCCGAAAGACGTGGCCAGTTGAAGGATTACTTGGAGGAGGAAATTCATGAAACTGTGGCCAACAACAGAACCGTCTCTCCTCGTGTGTCCGAAACGCAGAAACAGATGGATTTGGACGATAGTTTGGTTCTCTGCGTCAATGGCAAACGCGAAGCATTGCCACGGTATCACACAGACGAGACCCGCAGAATTAAAGAGCTCCATGAACGTAATAAGCTAGTCCTGGGCTATGTGGAAAACATAGATGAACAAAAGGCTTTTGAGAGGAGGCAGCAGGCCAGGCAGCTCGACACCTTCAATTCGAGAATGGCAAGAGACAATCACGAACTTTCCACACTCAGGACAAAGCAACACTATGGGGCCAATATACAAGATAAAAACATCTCTGAGAAACGCGGCCAGTTGAAGGATTACGTGGAGGAGGAAATTCACGAAACTGTGGCCAACAACAGAAACGTCTCTCCTCGTGTGTCCGAAACGCACAAACAGATGGATTTGGACGATAGTTTGGTTCTCTGCGTCAATGGCAAACGCGAAGCATTGCCACGGTATCACACAGACGAGACCCGCAGAATTAAAGAGCTCCATGAACGTAATAAGCTAGTCCTGGGCTATGTGGAAAACATAGATGAACAAAAGGCTTTTGAGAGGAGGCAGCAGGCCAGGCAGCTCGACACCTTCAATTCGAGAATGGCAAGAGAAAATCGCGAACTTTCCACACTCAGGACAGAGCAACACTATGGGGCCAATATACAACAAGATAAAAACATCTCAGAGAAACGCGGCCAGTTGAAGGATTACTTGGAGGAGGAAATTCACGAAACTGTGGCCAACAACAGAATCGTCTCTCCTCGTGTGTCCGAAACGCACAAACAGATGGATTTGGACGATAGTTTGGTTCTCTGCGTCAATGGCAAACGCGAAGCATTGCCACGGTATCACACAGACGAGACCCGCAGAATTAAAGAGCTCCATGAACGTAATAAGCTAGTCCTGGGCTATGTGGAAAACATAGATGAACAAAAGGCTGTTGAGAGGAGGCAGCAGGCCAGGCAGCTCGACACCTTCAATTCGAGAATGGCAAGAGAAAATCGCCAACTTTCCACACTCAGGACAAAGCAACACTATGGGGCCAATATACAACAAGATAAAAACATCTCTGAGAAACGCGGCCAGTTGAAGGATTACGTGGAGGAGGAAATTCACGAAACTGTGGCCAACAACAGAATCGTCCTTCCTCGTGTGTCCGAAACGCAGAAACAGATGGATTTGGACGATAGTTTGGTTCTCTGCGTCAATGGCAAACGCGAAGCATTGCCACGGTATCACACAGACGAGACCCGCAGAATTAAAGAGCTCCATGAACGTAATAAGCTAGTCCTGGGCTATGTGGAAAACATAGATGAACAAAAGGCTGTTGAGAGGAGGCAGCAGGCCAGGCAGCTCGACACCTTCAATTCGAGAATGGCAAGAGACAATCGCGAACTTTCCACACTCAGGACAAAGCAACACTATGGGGCCAATATACAACAAGACAAAAACATCTCAGAGAAACGCGGCCAGTTGAAGGATTACTTGGAGGAGGAAATTCACGAAACTGTGGCCAACAACAGAATCGTCTCTCCTCGTGTGTCCGAAACGCACAAACAGATGGATTTGGACGATAGTTTGGTTCTCTGCGTCAATGGCAAACGCGAAGCATTGCCACGGTATCACACAGACGAGACCCGCAGAATTAAAGAGCTCCATGAACGTAATAAGCTAGTCCTGGGCTATGTGGAAAACATAGATGAACAAAAGGCTGTTGAGAGGAGGCAGCAGGCCAGGCAGCTCGACACCTTCAATTCGAGAATGGCAAGAGAAAATCGCCAACTTTCCACACTCAGGACAAAGCAACACTATGGGGCCAATATACAACAAGATAAAAACATCTCAGAGAAACGCGGCCAGTTGAAGGATTACGTGGAGGAGAAAATTTACGAAACTGTGGCCAACAACAGAATCGTCCTTCCTCGTGTGTCCGAAACGCAGAAACAGATGGATTTGGACGATAGTTTGGTTCTCTGCGTCAATGGCAAACGCGAAGCATTGCCACGGTATCACACAGACGAGACCCGCAGAATTAAAGAGCTCCATGAACGTAATAAGCTAGTCCTGGGCTATGTGGAAAACATAGATGAACAAAAGGCTTTTGAGAGGAGGCAGCAGGCCAGGCAGCTCGACACCTTCAATTCGAGAATGGCAAGAGACAATCGCGAACTTTCCACACTCAGGACAAAGCAACACTATGGGGCCAATATACAACAAGACAAAAACATCTCAGAGAAACGCGGCCAGTTGAAGGATTACTTGGAGGAGGAAATTCACGAAACTGTGGCCAACAACAGAATCGTCTCTCCTCGTTTGTCCGAAACGCACAAACAGATGGATTTGGACGATAGTTTGGTTCTCTGCGTAAATGGCAAACGCGAAGCATTGCCGCGGTATCACACAGACGAGACCCGCAGAATTAAAGAGCTCCATGAACGTAATAAGCTAGTCCTGGGCTATGTGGAAAAAAGTGATCTACCTCCAATAGAGACAAATGTGAAATGTCCTATTGTCGAAGCTGAGCGTTCCAGCTGTGGTCCTCAAGCTTATGTCCCTTCTCTTGGAGCCCCAAGGCGACCAGTTCTTCCTCCCGTCGCTGTTTCGACCTCAGAGCCACTAGTTCTTCCTCCTATCACTGTTCCGACCTCCAGATTACCAGTGCCAGAACTCTCTCCTAATTCACTGAAGAGGACACCAACATCAGTCTATGTCCCTTCTGTCCTGTCTAGTGTCCCACCCATAAAACAGCAGCTACATCCGACCTCCAGGTTCACAAAAAAAGGCCCAATGCGAGTCAGTGGACAGCATTTTCCAGGTCATAATGCCAACTTCTAAACAGGCTTGAAATCGGCCCGAGCAACTTGAAGTAGAGCTGTTTGTGGTAGTTTTTTTAGCTTTAGTGCAGTTTATGTAATGAGCTCTAGCTTCAGCTAAAAGACAGTGAAGTGGACGACTTAGTGGCAAGAAAAAAGACCGTTTTCAACTCAAAAAAGTCTTACCTGAATGATTGAATGTCTGTTCAGGAGGTAGCTGCACAAGGCTTTGGAGCAGCACATCATTTCACTGTGAAGCAGACAGTATCCGTCATATGGTGAAATAATGTGCTGTTAAATAGCCTTGTGTAGCCAACTCTTGTACAGACATTCATCGTTTACAAGACTGGTGTTGAAATGGTCTCTTCTCTTGACACTGGTGGCTCACTCACACTAGGGCCATTTACCACTGAATTGCACTCACACTTGCAAAAAGAATCTGTGCTTGGGCCCAGTAACGTCATTACGTCGGGTGTTGCGGGATTCCTATGTCGCCATGCGCCGTTTGTTTACAAGAAGCACGGAATAGCTCAACGGCTAAACAGACGTCGCTCAAATGGTAAAATGGAGAACATAAACCAAGCGATATTAATGTTGATTCTGATTTGGAGTCGTATTAGGTCCATCAGATCTCCGTAAACCGTTTGCCGCCGTTGTTTAAATGGACTTTGAGGCAAACTGTTGCAGGTAAACAGCTCGTAGTAGCGCTAGTGCACATGCCTGAACAACTGTTCCGTGAGTGCTCTCATCCGTGTTTGAGGACGGAACATTTCCAGGCTTCAGCACGGTTGAAAAAGGTGTGCTGCGACACGCAGCGGTTGCTCAGGCATGCGCACTAGCGCTACTACGAGCTGTTTATAACGTAATACATATCAACATTAATATCGCTTGGTTTATGTTCTCCATTTTACTGTTTGAACGACGTCCGTGCTTCTTGTAAACAAACGGCGCATGGCGACGTAGGAGTCCCGCGACACCCGACGTGATGATGTTACTGGGCCCTGAGTTCAATTCAGTGTGTGTGTGGGGGGAGGGGCTCCACATTCATAATCAGGTATAGAACGGTTCAAATGGCCCTAGTGTGAGTGCGCTCTAAGTCTCCAGGTTACTGTCTCTCCGCTGCAGCTAGAGGTCACTATAGAAACAGCACCAACTTTTTACATTAACACAAACAGGTGAGAAAATCCCAAACTATCTAACACTAATCAATGACTTGGGTGACAAGTGTAACCTTCAAGCTTCAAATTCATGTAACGGACAATTTGACCATACTCATTTCTTAAACAATAAAGTAAATTAGGCATTCAATAAGCTATTCTGCATCATTTTCTGTGGTTATAAAATAAAATCTGCAATTAAGTGTGTACTCAACTTTTGTCTTTTATTTAGCAAATACTAACATTTACCAAACTGCCTTTGTTTTTATAACTGTTAACTGCTCATGAGCTAGGTCATTTTCTTATAAATCCACATCTTCCACAGCAGGTCAAACCAACTCAGAGTTTAAATCTGAAGAGAGTTTGTTCACTCTGAGTTTACCTGAAGAGGAGAAAGGTGGATGGAGCCAAGAAAAGAGAACAGAAAACATGGAGGACGCCATGTTAGAGGACAATCATGTGACTATGGAGAGTGTATATTCAAGGAGATCACACACACACACACACACACACACACACAGTTCAACGTTTGGCCTTTTGTGTAAATGCTGAGGAAATATACTATAAACTATAGGACTAGAAGAAACACAAGAGAAAATACTGTTTAGGATTTACAGTTAGTACAAAGCAGTTGATAAGCACCTACGGAAGCCCTGCAGGGACACACAGTTGTCTAGAAACAATAATAATTTCCCATTTGTGTGTGAGGTCTCTTTCCCACCTCTGCAGACGGCCAGTGCCTCGGAGCTGCAGCACTGCTCGATCAGCTGATTACAGCTCTCCACCAAACTCTCCAGCTGAGATTTATCACAGGACACACCCAAGAACCGGGCCAGGTCTCCGACCAGAGTGGACAGGTCCTGCAAAGAGAGAGGGCAAACAGGTCACGCCCAGCTTTAATCACTGCTACATTACTCATATCTCTTTCTCAATTAACGACCTACCTAAAATGTCTGACACACCTAAGAAATCTGACACTACTTTGATTTACAAAAACTTTGATTTAAAAAAACAATTTTATTCTTTCTGTTATTACTTTTTACATTGAATTTGTTTATAGTAGCTCAGTCATTACAACTTCTATTTTCTACTGCAGCACTTAATAAGCCCAGCTGCAGGTTGTCCAAATTGGTCCTTAATATGATAATTAGTGTTTCATAATTAAAAAAATGTCAAAATGCGTGTACTGACATAACACTCCTCTTAAAGTTTTACTTTTGTATGCTAATTATCTAAGGTTTTAAAGGTGGAATAGAAGATGTTTGCGAACATTCAGACAGCAGCAGTTACCCAGTTTTTGAACAATGCGCATGCGCAAGACGAGCCGACTTCTTTCACAGTTCTTTCCGAGATCCGCCTCCAAAACAACACGCACGCGCCAGAGACGCCGCTTCACAGCTGACTGGCCCCGATTCTCTCCATACAATGTCACAAACGCAGGTTTCTGTCCATTGATTGTTAGAAAATTGAAATAGAGTAGCCCTGCCTGTAACGTTTTACAATAATAAGAAATAACTTCTAACTTCTGCCCACCAAAAAGAATAGCGATCAAACATTACATGTGTCTAACAATATACAGTGACAAAACACCAGATAATACTCCCAACTAGCAGTTTTTAATATGACAACCAAACATTGAGCCTAAAACTTACCTGTCGAGCAGCTTATTCCTCACTGTGCCTTCAGCGCTCGCTATCGCTCAAACGATGCACCAAGAACAACTCTGGTTTTGTTTCTTTCATCTGCCATCTTTTTCCTTTTCGCAGCCACCTCAAACATAGTCTTTCTTTTACAGTTACCTTCATCAGTATTCTTCGCAGCCATCGTGTAAAACCTTGCTAACAACAAAAAATATTAACTAGATATAAATGTAGCCTGAAGCTAACGAGGAGTAGCTAGATGAACAAACTAAAGCTAACGGATGGAGCTAACGTTAGTTAAACAGACTGTCCCCCCCTATCTACACAAATAAATAAAGAGAAAACGAAAAAACGGAAATAAATGACTATGTGGTCCTGACAATGGAGCTGCACGAAGGAGCAGTCTGTGCCTGACAGTGGAGCTGCACAGTGAGGCTGTTCAACGGTAGCAACGCAAAAGCAGCTGTAAACAGAATACGTGAACGCGCACGCTTCCGCCCTCACGTAGCAGGAGTGATTGACAGGCTGATTGACCAATAGAACACGCGATGAGAGCGTTTTTGATTGGTTAATGTTTTTAAGGCACCACCACTTCCACAATTGACATATAATAAATTTTATTTTTCAAGACCTCTTATTTTCCGATGTCTTATATGCAAGTAAAAACAAATTTATAAAATATAACAAAAAATGTTTACAAAAACATCTTCTATTCTACCTTTAAGCTAACAGCACTACTTGGTGGACATATATTCTCCCATGTCTCACTACAATAAACAGAGACAACACAACCACAGAGTGTGTCCTGGCATTAGACTGTGGTTGTGAATGAACTTTACCTATCCATGTCCCTCATTTTTCCCTATTAAAATGTTTTAATATTTGCTACAGTAATTTTGGTTTATTTGCTCCACTATTGTTTTGAATTTAAAAGACTTTGTGAAAACTTGCTTATAAAGTTTCTGAGGACCTTAAACATGAAAAAATTGTAGTTACCTGATGTAACTCCAGTTCCACGAGTGTGTGTTTGTAGCCCACCTATGGGCTTCGCTAATGGTTACCTCTCTGGCGTATGCCAGCACCTGCTATCCAGAAGCCCCTGTAACAATTCGAGGACCGCAATGACCAAACAACACCTGGGGTCCAATGCCCAGTCTACACACCAAGCGGCGCTCCTCTTTTGGCACCGCCAATGGGTGCCATACGTCCTGGCCGTGGAAGGCATCTTAGCACATTGGATGGTGGACACCACAGCAGGAGGAAGGCCTAGACTTGTCAATCTACCCCTCTCAACATCCAAACCTGGAGCCTGCGGGCCAGGAAGGGGCGGGTCTGTAGAGAGCCCCCTGCCTACAACAGCGTGTCGGGCTGATTGCAAGGGGAGCTAATTATTGACTCCAGGAGGAACAAAAAGGACATTTTGAGAATACAAATAAGTGAAAATAAGGCCCTGCAACCTCACTCTGTGAAGAGGTGTCAGGGGGTGCAGCGGTGGGAAGGCATAGAGGAGACCCGAGGGTCACGAGCGGTGTGCCAAGGTGTCTACCCCCAGCGGGGGGTCGTCTGACAACCTGAGTGAGAAACAGAGTAGGCACTGTGTGTTCTCTGCACTTGCAAAAAGGTCGGCCACAGGCTGCAGGACAGTGAGACCCGTGTCTGCCTGTCCCACTTGGGATGCAGTCGGAGGGAAACAAACCAGCTCTGGAGCTGCCTAATGTGAAGGAGCCCCAAGTGCACCATCGGGTGGGCTGGTGCCATCATGCCTAGTAGAGACCAGACCAGGTGAGACAGAGCTGACGGGGCGGAGGGTGGAGTTGGAGTATTTCTGTTGTAAAGTTACTGACAGATACAAATATTATATTCATTAATAGGATGGACTGGTTTCCTGATGACCAACAGTGACTTGTAGATTGCTTACCCAACAGAAGATCAAAAGTTCAACTTTTGATGAGGATGGCATGAACAATATTTGTCCCCTGATTGCACCGGACCGCGGTAATATCTTGAAGTTTTCATCAGCTCAGTAGGCATAATGGTAAACTATTGGCTAATAAAACACAGATGAATGCTGGGTAAATTTACCATAGACATCCCAATTTCTGCATGACACTAGTATCAGTAACAAACGTATAGCCTAAATTGTTACAGGTTGCAGCCTATTTGTCTTCATAATGTGAAAGGCCTTCGTCTCTTGTACTTGTACGAGATATGCTTTTAAAAGTACAAAACCAGGTAATTTTGGTAACCAGGTAATATTTTGTCAGCCAACACCCTTTTGTCCCTTGAAAATATATATATATACACTTTGTATATATACACTTGTATACTTTTCTGTGTTATAGGGGCTATTAGTCATTGACTGCAAACAAAACTGAGACGGTAAACACTGAGAAATGTGTTCTTTATTGAAATTAGCAGAATAAATAACAAATATCTCGATCCAGTGTTTCTTTGACCCCACTTCCAGTTTCTCTATTAAGTCTATAACACCAGTCTGGTATGAGGCAACAGCATCTGAGCAGACTGTGGCCGAAGAGTTGTGCTTTTGAGCTCCTCCTGCTGAAAAGGCATCAGGGCAAACCTGCTTAAGGTCAATAACATATTTTGAAATGACAAAATAGTGGACACTTCCATGAAATAAATTAATACAAAGACATTTAAAAGAAACCAAGAGCTTTGTTCCTGAATATAAACAGATCCAAATGTCAATGTGGACTATTTACATTTTACAGTTATACACAGAGAAAAAACATAGTTTCAATATCTATTTGAAAATTATAATCTGAGAAAGTGGGAAATCTCCATTGGGCCCAAGTATTAGATAAACAGGATTAGGACTGCTCTGAAAAAAATACTAGTATGTTTGTGGACATGGGTAACACAGAAGGTATTTTGGTTTGTGTTCCAGCAGCAGCGAGCGGGAAGGAAAAGTCACAGATGAAGGCTACATAATGGTTATATAGACTAACTAAACAATGCTCTTTTGACCAATGGCCAATTTCTCCAGTCTGAATTATAAAGTTAGATCTGTTCAAAAACAACAAGTTCAGGCCTCACAAAAGAAGTCCTGGTTAAAATACAAATGGAAAACAATGCATACCACACATAACTTTAGTAAACTGCCAGGATCATGTTTGGGATATGAAAGCAGCCAACTCTTTGGACAAACACTGCTTGTGGCTTGTACCCAATACAGATATAAAGATACAACTGGGACATGAGAGATGGGGCCTTTCCGAAATGACTCCACTTCCACTCCATCTACTCACTTTGTTGGAAGTGAAAACAAACAAAAAAAGACGTGGAAGTGCCCCTGAAATACTGAACAAATTAAATCAAGGTCTTTGTCTGAGATTTAAGCTTCAGTCTAATAAGGATGCACCATTTTCCTAAAACATGCAAAATGCTGCTAGTTTTATGTTTTATTTAAAGTGAAAACAGTTCAGAATAAAAAAATAATTTCCATCCATTTTGGATACAATATTTCCAAATATTTACATAATAATACGGTGGTACACACTTAACTTCATAAGTGTGTCTTTGAACCCTGATAAATGTCACTTCTTTAAAAACAAAATCCCTCAGTCAATCTAAACGAGGCTGAAGTATTTTGACTCCGAGGCTATTAAACCGAGTCCGTGTTTAGTCCAGAGCTGTGGTCCTGACATAAACCAGGTCTACACCAGGTCTTGGTCCAGAACGGGGTCAGAGCTCGATGCCTTTGACCAGCGAGGCCTCCAAAGTGATGGGGAAGTGGTGCAGTGTCTCTAAAACAGCGATGAGGCTGTTGACGGTGGAGCGGTCCCGCAGCAGAGCCCAGTCCTCGTACATCTGCTGGATCACGGGGCACTCCACCAGCAGGGGGAGCCACTGAGGCAGGAGCCGGTCCCTGAGCAAAGGCACCAAACAATAACCAAAGAGACAAAATGTTTTGTTCACAGACTTGGCACAATTTCTGGCACTTAACAACTCCTCCAAAGTTAAACATTAAATAAATAATATCTAGTATGCAATAATTCTCTCAACCATTTAATTTGTACAAATGATGGACTATTAGTGAATGACTGTCACACATCTATTGCACACACATTTGTATGGGTTCGTCATTGCATTAGGACAAGGACTTTCTACAATTCAAAAAAGCTTGGCATGGTTTCTCACTTAATTACACTATACATACAATAAAGTGTTGTAATTGATGGCTTCTGCTTTTTCAGATTATATAGTATACTCTAGGTCTACCACATGTCGTAGGTTAAGTTCATAACCTATGAGAAGTGCTACTGCCATATCTTTTAGTTTTATTTACTAATTATTATAGCACACCGGTGTTTTTGGTAAAGGAAATGTCAACTTGAGCCCCTAAATATAATACAAGACATTACTTACATGTGTGCTATTAATGCTAACTAAAAACAAAAAAGAGCTCTAAAAAAAGAATGGGTGCTGAAATAAATAGGATGTTTGTGGAGTCACTAGAACCGTGAGTCCGGTCTCACCTGGCCCCGAGACACACCAGCAGCTGGAACTTTCCGTCTTTCCCGATGCTTCTGGACGAGGAGTTGATGGCGTTAACGTATCGACACAGAGAGCTCCTGCCCTGAGGCCCTGTCTCCTGAAGGTCTCCCATCTGATCTGCAGTCACCAGGAAGGCGACCGCTTTCTCTGTGAAGACAGTATGACATGTGGTACTTATTTTAGGATTGATGGGGAAATGCACAGCTGACTTTTTTAAATTGTCGATCTCTGAAAGTCAAAACAAGAAATAGCAGAAAACAACCAGAGCTAGAATGACACCATTGAATTTTGCGACCAAAATAGGACACATTTTGATTCTAAGTGATTACTAACAATGTATTTCCAGGGCAAAAGGTGTTTGAAGCTTTAAAAACTGTTTTTTCACCATTGTTTTTTACCCATGTAAATACAATATGCTTCCACAATTAGCTGCTATTTCTTTTATGATTTTTTTTTCAGCTGCTAAGTGAAAGTTTGCTTCTTTTGTCCCACAAAGCATGAAGATGCACAATAAGCTCCAACTTTAAGGACACTCAGCATTTTCCATTGAAAATGAACTGTACTTGTTATAAACTAGGAGTAACAGTGGCATTTTGTATTTTCAAGGATTAGATTAGTGTATACTCTGCGCAGTCCTGTATTGTGTGTATTTGAGTTTTAGGTCTCTCTTATTTTCATGCATTTATTTCATACAAGCAGCAGATGGCGCTGTAGCATCACACTCACCCACAAAATCCCAGACAAACATTGTTTTCTGGAAAAGTCGAGCAGATTTGAAGCCGTGATAAAAGAACTGTTCGAGAGACGTGACCAAACTGTTCTCTCCACAGAGCAGCACGGTCAGACTGCCTCTCTGCAAACCAACACACAAAAAAACACTTTATACAAGACGTTAACTAAAGCTTTCAGATGTATTTGTCAGGTCAAATATTCTGTATTCTAGAAATATTCTTAAAACACAAGCCACACACCTCTTTCTCAGGTTTGTGAAAGTGCTTGATCATGTTGTTCACCACTTCTCCAACTGCATCCTGGATTTGCCCCGAAGTTGGTTCTGCAAATAGAACAAGTATATTCATTATTCCTATTCATAATATACATTTTGGTCTCACTTTAAGGAGCTTTTACTTAGATCATGATTGACTTAAAAGATAGCTGACAATACTATAAATAGTTGTCTATCTTGTCTAACTTTTTCAAAGCAATGAAGCTGTAGTCATTTTAATTTGTGTATTTTTTACTCTAAATGGTCAGGGACGTACACGAGGTTAACACAGCTACTGTTGGGTTTAATAATAATGCCAACTTCATGTATACGCATAGAAACAGAAACAGATGAACATGAAAGTTGTTAGCAAAGAATCCAAAGTAGTGTTGTATAAATTAAGGTGGATTTAAATAAGCTTGAGGCTTGAAAAGGAGGTTTCTAATTTTTCACAAAATACACACAAATTGTGGTTCTAGATTGGTTTGACCGTGAAACTACTGAAACTTGTGTTTGTTGCTCAGTGCACAATGGAAACAGACTGTGTATAGTTTTAATCAGAAACATAAGTCAGTTCCTGAAATAATCAACAACAAACAAAAAAAAACAATGACATAGTCCAAAGTGATGTTCCCTGGCATTTCTAGAGAGAAGCTAGAGACACGTTGTACGTACTGTTTCCTCGTCCGGACATGGATGTGATACTGATGCGTCTGGTCTGGGACGGGGATCTCTGAAGAGGAGGTGTCCCACAGCCTCGTCCTGGATCCTCCTCTGAGCCGGGCCTCAGCAGCTCCCCGATCAGGACCCGCTCTAGACTCCCATCATCGACGCCTTTACCCAGCCACCGACCGCAGGGAAACCTACAGCAGGACACATTCAACTCTTTTATATTTGTGATAAAAGTGTGAATGATTGAACCACAGTCAGACAATCATTTTTCTTTACACCGTGCCATTCTGTCCAGCGGTAAGAAAGGGCTCCTTTCTACTGCACAGTTGAATTACCCAATAAAATGTATGTTATACCCAAGGTAAACTGGTCTTTAGATATTTCCTGATTAAAAAAAACTTTTGAAAGTTTATTTTAGTAAATGTGATAGTGTTTGCTGTCTATTAAATTCAGAAGGCAACACTAGTGGAGGTGAAGTTAAAGTTTTCTAAGATGAACATTATCAAAAGGTGATTTAACAGTAAGATGAGTTTGCTCAAAACAGGATGATTAGGTTGTAACATGGTGAGTACAACTTTTCTCTTCTTTATTTAGTTGTTAAGCTTAGTTTGTCTAAATATTTGTGAGGCATAATGTTTTATCGACTAGTCTATTAACCTGACGATGCATGTGCTCACCTGTAAGTGTGTCCTGTGATCTCATTGCGGACCATGACACAGTCAACGAGCCACTTCGCCAACAGTTCAGCGTTATCATGACCGATCTGCACCGTGGTCAGTTTACCCAGATTCTGGCACTAAACAAACAGAAGATTCAGGTAAGACAACTAATAATTCACATTCATTTTTGTTGTGCACCTATAATTATTAATCCAAGCATCTGCTTGAGTATTTTGATCTCTATTGAGAAGTTTCATCTACTGATTCAATATTTTTATTATTATTTATTATTTAAGTGTTTTTGATATATGAAACAATGGAAAAGTGCACTTGTTTTGTTGAATGAATTGTGACAGTGTTTAATAGTCGCATGATTTAATGTATAGCTGGTTACAATATAGCAATACAGTTGATAAATAAGTTTATATTCATATTAGATAAAATGTTATTTCACATGTTGTCTGCATATGTAAATATGTACTCTATACATAATATACACATGCAGATATTTGTTCACAAAGCAAATGTTTATTTATGTTTTTGACCTTTTATAGGTCAGGTTTTTTTCTGGGATTCAAAAGAACTGCAAAACAAACTGCAAGTCTTCAACTCTACTTCAGATGGCGAGCTTCCCATGATCTACCTATGTGGTAGGACAAAAATGACACTCGAGCTTTCCTCTGTTCCTTTTCGCGGACTAAAGGATTATTGAACAATTACTTCGAAATGGAAATACAAATATTAACTGGACTGTGAACTCTTGAACCAAAACTGGAAATACAAATACTAAAGAATACTTGAACTGTCATTTCACTCATACTCAATTGGCATTATTATTGTTTGTCTTTGTACTGTTTTTGTTTTATAATTTAATCAATACATTTAATTTAACTTAAACCTTAACTATCTGACTCCTCGTGTTTATTCACACCTCGGGCTCCTCCATGAACCAGCCTTCTGATGCTGCCAATGGTAATTCCAAATTTATTACAGAGGTCGTAGTCAAGTCCTAGCCTACAAGTGTTACATAAGGTGCCCCTTAAAGCAGGTGCACTATGGCTCTTTACCCACCGTTATGTTCCATTTAATTGACTAAAACAGTCCCCCATTTAGATCTTGGACTACATGTATTGTCTGAGCATTAACTTTTCCACGCACGAAAATCAGGTATGTGTCAATTAATGAGCAACTTCCCTTAAACACTAAGGATACTGGTCTGATAGTAAGTTAACATTATGAGAAGTTCCTCCTTACTAGCCCTAAAACACAAGTCAAGGCCTATTATGTACATTAATAATGGGTTACAAGAGCAGAATCATTTTTTACAACATGAATATTAAGCTATTATTATTTTGTTAGACATATGATAGAATTTCAACTGAAATAAAACACGTGAAACATTATGGGACTCCTTTCATATAAAGTGTTTATTCACCCTGTTCATGGCAGCTGCAGTTCTTTGTGATTGAGCGTTGAGGTATTAGAGGAACTGTTTGGTTTTGGCAATTCAATTCAGTTTTATTTCTATAGCCCAGTATCACAACAATTGCCTCAGAGGGCTTTACAAAGACAAAAGGAAACCAATAGATAAACAGGCTTTTTTTTAAATTTAAGATTAATTTTGTGGCTTTGTGGCCTTTATTGATAGTTTGACAGTAGCTGGACAGGGAATGGGGTGAAGGAAAGTGAGGAATGAGCTGCCAGGGGCAAAGTGATGTGTCGTCTCGGGGAGTGATTCGTTCATTTTGTGTTGACCGCGCATGCGCAACATCACATTAGATCAGTAAACAGAAAAGATTAGATCACCTTTTGTCGAAAATAAGAGAAACCTCAGAGAGAACCACAGAAGAAGGGATCTACTTCCAGGACAGATAGGCCACGCAATAGATGTGTCCAGGACAGTCACTGACAAATAGTCCATCATATGAACAAATTAATAAAAATGAATTTAGTCATGACATTTTTCAGAAAGTATCAGCGCAAAAAGTGACAGACAGCAAAGTGGAATTTTTAAATGTTTCTTTAAAAATCTAAAGCAAAATAACAGATTAGATTTAAGCTGACAAGCAGTAGGCTAATGAGAGCAGCAGAGTTAAGTGATCAAATAACACTCATGGATGTATTGTTAGAATAGGATACTGAATAAAAAACAAACAAACATGGCTACCCATAATTTTCAATGAACATGGCTTCTGGGTTTATTTCTGCGTTATTCAGGTGCTCGTGCATGCGGTCTTGTGGTTTACCCGTCACCTGGTTTCACATGATCCGTTCTGACCAATGGGCGGAAAGGCGGAATAGAGACAAAATAGACAATCAACATTACAAAATCTGGCCATTTTGGCAATTGTAGGTGTCTTGTCAGGCGAATACCAGGCGTTTGATTGTACATTGTGGTCTATGGGAAAAATCCTTTTGGGCACTTAGGATTTTTTATTGCAATAGCCCGAGTAGCCACTAAGTAACTTGGCAGCAGATGAAAGGGGGCGGTGCCTCATCCAGCTCTTATTATACATCCATGATAACATTAAAGTTCACCTGTGGTTGTTATTGCCTTTACTGTAGTTACAAGGATGCTCAACAACAACTCATCAACAGCCATGATGCATTTAAAGCTATGTTTTGTTGTCAACACATCTCTGCTGCATCCAGAGTTTTTAAAAATCTTTACATTGGAAGGTATTTTTTTAAAAAGATCTCAGTTTTGTCAGAAAACTCTGTTTACGTGTGAGGAGAGGCACAAACACAGAGAAAAGTATGTTTAAAAAAATACCTGTGTATGTCTATACAATGGTAAAAGAGTTGATCTGTTTTTTTTTTTTTTGGACAAGCCTACTCATTACAATAAAATGTGGCAAGAAATGGTGTTGCTGCTCCTGATAAATACCCAGCACCGATACCTTACAATCACGCTATTTATCCTACTGCTTTTTTCTACTCTTTTCAGTGTTTCAAGTATTTATTGTCATTGTTACAAAAGAACAACGAATTTACATTTGGAGCATCGACATGTGTAGTTGATAAAGTGCAAACTTGGTAAAGTGCAAACCCAGTGTAATAAATAACCCCTTTTCCACTCTCCAGCGCTGTTTCCTATAAAAATGCCAGAAAGAGAGACTTATTTTTCAACTAAGATGATATTTTTATGCAATAGCTGATAGCTCAGTAGCTGCTTTGGTATCAGTTATGTTATTCAGTTTATGTTATGTGTCCTGTTTAGTTTAGTGGGGTTTGTAACAATAAACTCACACTGACTACAGTGGTTTACAGTTTAACCTTTTATTGTAATGAAATGTTTTGTGCAAATAGTAATTGCAATGATCTGTAAAAAAAAAAAAGCAAGACCTGAAGACGTCATCTAGGCTTTATTTTCAAAGATTTCAATAGATGAGAATGTTCAGCTCATACAGGAACCTTTGTCCAATCACAGCTCACTACTGAAAAAGGAATAGTCCCATTGGTCAATACTGATTCAATTCAATTCAATTTTATTTGTATAGCCTAGTATCACAACAACAATTGCCTCAAAGGGCTTCACACAAACAAAACAACACAGTAATTGTCAACAAGGAAAGGAAGAAACAGAGACCAACAAAACAATGAAAGTATTTATTCTAAGGCTTAATTTACACTGACTGTGGAACAGATATGGAACGTGTCCGTACGGACGCCGCAAGGAAAAGAAACCGTTGTAGTCAGTGCGAGCATTTACACCAGCTGCGGTGCGGTACGTGTCCGGACCTCCGGAAGGTTTCCGCAAGGAGTCTATTTTTTCCGGACACCGCATGCGGATTTTCATGAAGTTGAAGAAATTACACGAGCCAGACAGGAAGTCAGGCGCAGGCCAGGGAGGTGGATCTGGTATATTTCAAAATAAAACAGGTTCCACGAACTCTCGCTATTACGTCATATCCTCTGACATGGGGGTCACAAGTGCAGTGACAGGGTCCCAGGGGTTATTTGAGACCATGGACGACGAGAGATTCATCACAGAAGTCCAAAACCACACAATTTTATATGATATCTCACATACTTTTATAAGGACAACACCAGAAAAGAGAAGGCATGGAGTGAAATAGCTGGAGCTCTGGGATATACTGGTGAGTTTTTATCAGCACCTCTCTCTTTAAATGGATGTTATCACATGAACTCAACTCTTCAGCGTGAATCCCTGTGGTTTTGTGATCTCGTGGATGCAGATTTCCGGACACGTACAGCACACGCACCGCTTCCGTGTAAATGGTAGTCCGTACTGATTCCGCTCCGTATCCGTACCGCAGTCAGTGTAAATAAGGCGTAACCCTAGATACATCTTTTTACAGAGAAACAGCACCAAAACAAAGAAAAGGAAAGCAAAGTGAAATGAGCAATAATTCTGAAGCACTCACACAATGTTTAATGAGGTGGAGATAATGGCAGGATTGCATTGGTCTGACACTGGCTCTTAAAGAGTTTGTGCCTCACCAGCCTGTGCATGTCACTGCTCTGGATCACTCACTGGATTGAAAAAAAAATCAATTAGGGAGTGGAGCTTTAATTCATTTTTCCTTGTAGAGCACCTTAACTTAAATATAAATGTATTAATTCCTCCCATATACAGTATTTGTTAAGAAAAAAAGCACTTCTGCGATCTGTTTCTTTGGACAAATGCACAGGAAAGAGAGCACGCTCAGCTCACAAAATAAAAAGACAAAGCTCATAACTTAACAATGAGATTCTATAATTATTAAAAGTTATTGCAATAATATACATCTATTTGAATGATAGCTGGTTAGCTGATGGCTGCAGCTGGTTGCAGTGGCGTCACGTTGCCATGGTAACCGATGACATCACTAAATTCCGGAATTCTGCTTTGATTCAAAGAGAGCTGATGACATCACATGAACTTTAAGTTAAAGCCATCTCAGACCTTACTTAGACCACATCCGACCTCGTGCAAACACGAACAGGGAAGACCACGTCAGTTTTAAAGCAGGTACAATTCAAAAGGGAGAAAATATATAAACGCAAAGACTACAAAGAGCCTGAGATTAAACCAAGGGCCAAATTAGAAAAGGAAATAAGAAGAGAGAAGGAAGAAAAACAGCTGTGGCCAACAACAGAATCGTCCCTCCTCATTTGTCCAAAACGCTGAAACAGATGGATTTGGACGATAGTTTGGTTCTCTGCGTCAATGGCAAACGCGAAGCATTGCCACGGTATCACACAGACGAGACCCGTAGAATTAAAGAGCTCCATGAACGTAATAAGCTAGTCCTGGGCTATGTGGAAAACATAGATGAACAAAAGGCTGTTGAGAGGAGGCAGCAGGCCAGGCAGCTCGACACCTTCAATTCGAGAATGGCAAGAGAAAATCGCCAACTTTCCACACTCAGGACAGAGCAACACTATGGGGCCAATATACAACAAGATAAAAACATCTCCGAGAGACGCGGCCAGTTGAAGGATTACGTGGAGGAGGAAATTCACAAAACTGTGGCCAACAACAGAATCGTCCTTCCTCGTGTGTCCGAAACGCAGAAACGGATGGATTTGGACGATAGTTTGGTTCTCTGCGTCAATGGCAAACGCGAAGCATTGCCGCGGTATCACACAGACGAGACCCGCAGAATTAAAGAGCTCCATGAACGTAATAAGCTAGTCCTGGGCTATGTGGAAAACATAGATGAACAAAAGTATGAACAAAAGGCTGTTGAGAGGAGGCAGCAGGCCAGGCAGCTCGACACCTTCAATTCGAGAATGGCAAGAGAAAATCGTGAACTTTCCACACTCAGGACAAAGCAACACTATGGGGCCAATATACAACAAGGTAAAAACATCTCCGAGAAACGAGGCCAGTTGAAGGATTACGTGGAGGAGGAAATTCACAAAACTGTGGCCAACAACAGAATCGTCCTTCCTCGTGTGTCCGAAACGCGGAAACGGATGGATTTGGACGATAGTTTGGTTCTCTGCGTCAATGGCAAACGCGAAGCATTGCCGCGGTATCACACAGACGAGACCCGCAGAATTAAAGAGCTCCATGAACGTAATAAGCTAGTCCTGGGCTATGTGGAAAAAAGTGATCTACCTCCAATAGAGACAAATGTGAAATGTCCTATTGTCGAAGCTGAGCGTTCCAGCTGTGGTCCTCAAGCTTATGTCCCTTCTCTTGGAGCCCCAAGGCGACCAGTTCTTCCTCCCGTCGCTGTTTCGACCTCAGAGCCACTAGTTCTTCCTCCTATCACTGTTCCGACCTCCAGATTACCAGTGCCAGAACTCTCTCCTAATTCACTGAAGAGGACACCAACATCAGTCTATGTCCCTTCTCCTGGAGCCCCAAGAGAAAACCCTTCATCAAGATCTGAGCGGCCTCTAAAAGTTAACAGGGTGGTCTTGACAGATAATACACAGAAGCCAGTGTCTAGTGTCCCACCCATAAAACAGCAGCTACATCCGACCTCCAGGGGGCCAGTTCTTCGACCCGTTGCAGTTCACAAAAAAGGCCCAATGCGAGTCAGTGGACAGCATTTTCCAGGTCATAATGCCAACTTCTAAACAGGCTTGAAATCGGCCCGAGCAACTTGAAATAGAGCTGTTTGTGGTATTTTTAGCTTTAGTGCAGTTTATGTAATGAGCTCTAGCTTCAGCTAAAAGACAGTGAAGTGGACGACTTAGTGGCAAGAAAAAAGACCGTTTTCAACTCAAAACAAAGTCTTACCTGAATGATTGAATGTCTGTTCAGGAGGTAGCTGCACAAGGCTTTGGAGCAGCACATCATTTCACTGTGAGGCAGACAGTAGCTGTCATATGGTGAAATAATGTGCTGTTAAATAGCCTTGTGTAGCCAACTCTTGTACAGACATTCATCGTTTAGGAGACTGGTGTTGAAATGGTCTCTTCTCTTGACACTGGTGGCTCACTCACACTAGGGCCATTTGAACCCCCTCCCCACTGAATTGCACTCACACTTGCAAAAAGAATCTGTGCTTGGGCCCAGTAACGTCATTACGTCGGGTGTTGCGGGATTCCTATGTCGCCATGCGCCGTTTGTTTACAAGAAGCACGGAATAGCTCAACGGCTAAACAGACGTCGCTCAAATGGTAAAATGGAGAACATAAACCAAGCGATATTAATGTTGATTCTGATTTGGAGTCGTATTAGGTCCATCAGATCTCCGTAAACCGTTTGCCGCCGTTGTTTAAATGGACTTTGAGGCAAACTGTTGCAGGTAAACAGCTCGTAGTAGCGCTAGTGCACATGCCTGAACAACTGTTCCGTGAGTGCTCTCATCCATGTTTGAGGACGGAACATTTCCAGGCTTCAGCACGGTTGAAAAAGGTGTGCTGCGACACGCAGCGGTTGCTCAGGCATGCGCACTAGCGCTACTACGAGCTGTTTATAACGTAATACATATCAACATTAATATCGCTTGGTTTATGTTCTCCATTTTACTGTTTGAACGACGTCCGTGCTTCTTGTAAACAAACGGCGCATGGCGACGTAGGAGTCCCGCGACACCCGACGTGATGATGTTACTGGGCCCTGAGTTCAATTCAGTGTGTGTGTGGGGGGAGGGGCTCCACATTCATAATCAGGTATAGAACGGTTCAAATGGCCCTAGTGTGAGTGCGCTCTAAGTCTCCAGGTTACTGTCTCTCCGCTGCAGCTAGAGGTCACTATAGAAACAGCACCAACTTTTTACATTAACACAAACAGGTGAGAAAATCCCAAACTATCTAACACTAATCAATGACTTGGGTGACAAGTGTAACCTTCAAGCTTCAAATTCATGTAACGGACAATTTGACCATACTCATTTCTTAAACAATAAAGTAAATTAGGCATTCAATAAGCTATTCTGCATCATTTTCTGTGGTTATAAAATAAAATCTGCAATTAAGTGTGTACTCAACTTTTGTCTTTTATTTAGCAAATACTAACATTTACCAAACTGCCTTTGTTTTTATAATTGTTAACTGCTCATGAGCTAGGTCATTTTCTTATGAATCCACATCTCCCACAGCAGGTCAAACCAACTCAGAGTTTAAATCTGAAGAGAGTTTGTTCACTCTGAGTTTACCTGAAGAGGAGAAAGGTGGATGGAGCCAAGAAAAGAGAACAGAAAACATGGAGGACGCCATGTTAGAGGACAGTCATGTGACTATGGAGAGTGTATATTCAAGGAGATACACACACACACACACACACACACACACACACACACACACACACACACACACAGTTCAACGTTTGGCCTTTTGTGTAAATGCTGAGGAAATATACTATAAACTATAGGACTAGAAGAAACACAAGAGAAAATACTGTTTAGGATTTACAGTTAGTACAAAGCAGTTGATAAGCACCTACGGAAGCCCTGCAGGGACACACAGTTGTCTAGAAACAATAATAATTTCCCATTTGTGTGTGAGGTCTCTTTCCCACCTCTGCAGACGGCCAGTGCCTCGGAGCTGCAGCACTGCTCGATCAGCTGATTACAGCTCTCCACCAAACTCTCCAGCTGAGATTTATCACAGGACACACCCAAGAACCGGGCCAGGTCTCCGACCAGAGTGGACAGGTCCTGCAAAGAGAGAGGGCAAACAGGTCACGCCCAGCTTTAATCACTGCTACATTACTCATATCTCTTTCTCAATTAACGACCTACCTAAAATGTCTGACACACCTAAGAAATCTGACACTACTTTGATTTACAAAAACTTTGATTTAAAAAAACAATTTTATTCTTTCTGTTATTACTTTTTACATTGAATTTGTTTATAGTAGCTCAGTTCATTACAACTTCTATTTTCTACTGCAGCACTTAATAAGCCCAGCTGCAGGTTGTCCAAATTGGTCCTTAATATGATAATTAGTGTTTCATAATTAAAAAAATGTCAAAATGCGTGTACTGACATAACACTCCTCTTAAAGTTTTACTTTTGTATGCTAATTATCTAAGGTTTTAAAGGTGGAATAGAAGATGTTTGCGAACATTCAGTTACCCAGTTTTTGAAAAATGCGCATGCGCAAGACGAGCCGACTTCTTTCACAGTTCTTTCCGAGATCCGCCTCCAAAACAACACGCACGCGCCAGAGACGCCGCTTCACAGCTGACTGGCCCCGATTCTCTCCATACAATGTCACAAACGCAGGTTTCTGTCCATTGATTGTTAGAAAATTGAAATAGAGTAGCCCTGCCTGTAACGTTTTACAATAATAAGAAATAACTTCTAACTTCTGCCCACCAAAAGAATAGCGATCAAACATTACATGTGTCTAACAATATACAGTGACAAAACACCAGATAATACTCCCAACTAGCAGTTTTTAATATGACAACCAAACATTGAGCCTAAAACTTACCTGTCGAGCAGCTTATTCCTCACTGTGCCTTCAGCGCTCGCTATCGCTCAAACGATGCACCAAGAACAACTCTGGTTTTGTTTCTTTCATCTGCCATCTTTTTCCTTTTCGCAGCCACCTCAAACATAGTCTTTCTTTTACAGTTACCTTCATCAGTATTCTTCGCAGCCATCGTGTAAAACCTTGCTAACAACAAAAAATATTAACTAGATATAAATGTAGCCTGAAGCTAACGAGGAGTAGCTAGATGAACAAACTAAAGCTAACGGATGGAGCTAACGTTAGTTAAACAGACTGCCCCCCCCCCCATCTACACAAATAAATAAAGAGAAAACGAAAAAACGGAAATAAATGACTATGTGGTCCTGACAATGGAGCTGCACGAAGGAGCAGTCTGTGCCTGACAGTGGAGCTGCACAGTGAGGCTGTTTAACGGTAGCAACGCAAAAACAGCTGTAAACAGAATACGTGAACGCGCACGCTTCCGCCCTCACGTAGCAGGAGTGATTGACAGGCTGATTGACCAATAGAACACGCGATGAGAGCGTTTTTGATTGGTTAATGTTTTTAAGGCACCACCACTTCCACAATTGACATATAATAAATTTTATTTTTCAAGACCTCTTATTTTCCGATGTCTTATATGCAAGTAAAAACAAATTTATAAAATATAACAAAAAATGTTTACAAAAACATCTTCTATTCTACCTTTAAGCTAACAGCACTACTTGGTGGACATATATTCTCCCATGTCTCACTACAATAAACAGAGACAACACAACCACAGAGTGTGTCCTGGCATTAGACTGTGGTTGTGAATGAACTTTACCTATCCATGTCCCTCATTTTTCCCTATTATTTTAATATTTGCTACAGTAATTTTGGTTTATTTGCTCCACTATTGTTTTGAATTTAAAAGACTTTGTGAAAACTTGCTTATAAAGTTTCTGAGGACCTTAAACATGAAAAAATTGTAGTTACCTGATGTAACTACAGTTCCACGAGTGTGTGTTTGTAGCCCACCTATGGGCTTCGCTAATGGTTACCTCTCTGGCGTATGCCAGCACCTGCTATCCAGAAGCCCCTGTAACAATTCGAGGACCGCAATGACCAAACAACACCTGGGGTCCAATGCCCAGTCTACACACCAAGCGGCGCTCCTCTTTTGGCACCGCCAATGGGTGCCATACGTCCTGGCCGTGGAAGGCATCTTAGCATCTTAGGACACCACAGCAGGAGGAAGGCCTCAACATCCAAACCTGGAGCCTGCGGGCCAGGAAGGGGCGGGTCTGTAGAGAGCCCCCTGCCTACAACAGTGTGTTGGGCTGATTGCAAGGGGAGCTAATTATTGACTCCAGGAGGAACAAAAAGGACATTTTGAGAATACAAATAAGTGAAAATAAGGCCCTGCAACCTCACTCTGTGAAGAGGTGTCAGGGGGTGCAGCGGTGGGAAGGCATAGAGGAGACCCGAGGGTCACGAGCGGTGTGCCAAGGTGTCTACCCCCTGCAGGACAGTGAGACCCGTGTCTGCCTGTCCCACTTGGGATGCAGTCGGAGGCAAACAAACCAGCTCTGGAGCTGCCTAATGTGAAGGAGCCCCAAGTGCACCATCGGGTGGGCTGGTGCCATCATGCCTAGTAGAGACCAGACCAGGTGAGACAGAGCTGACGGGGCGGAGGGTGGAGCTGGAGTATTTCTGTTGTAAAGTTACTGATAGATACAAATATTATATTCATTAATAGGATGGACTGGTTTCCTGATGACCAACAGTGACTTGTAGATTGCTTACCCAACAGAAGATCAAAAGTTCAACTTTTGATGAGGATGGCATGAACAATATTTGTCCCCTGATTGCACCGGACCGCGGTAATATCTTGAAGTTTTCATCAGCTCAGTAGGCATAATGGTAAACTATTGGCTAATAAAACACAGATGAATGCTGGGTAAATTTACCATAGACATCCCAATTTCTGCATGACACTAGTATCAGTAACAAACGTATAGCCTAAATTGTTACAGGTTGCAGCCTATTTGTCTTCATAATGTGAAAGGCCTTCGTCTCTTGTACTTGTACGAGATATGCTTTTAAAAGTACAAAACCAGGTAATTTTGGTAACCAGGTAATATTTTGTCAGCCAACACCCTTTGTCCCTTGAAAAATATATATATATACACTTTGTATATATACACTTGTATACTTTTCTGTGTTATAGGGGCTATTAGTCATTGACTGCAAACAAAACTGAGACGGTAAACACTGAGAAATGTGTTCTTTATTGAAATTAGCAGAATAAATAACAAATATCTCGATCCAGTGTTTCTTTGACCCCACTTCCAGTTTCTCTATTAAGTCTATAACACCAGTCTGGTATGAGGCAACAGCATCTGAGCAGACTGTGGCCGAAGAGTTGTGCTTTTGAGCTCCTCCTGCTGAAAAGGCATCAGGGCAAACCTGCTTAAGGTCAATAACATATTTTGAAATGACAAAATAGTGGACACTTCCATGAAATAAATTAATACAAAGACATTTAAAAGAAACCAAGAGCTTTGTTCCTGAATATAAACAGATCCAAATGTCAGTGTGGACTATTTACATTTTACAGTTATACACAGAGAAAAAACATAGTTTCAATATCTATTTGAAAATTATAATCTGAGAAAGTGTGAAATCTCCATTGGGCCCAAGTATTAGATAAACAGGATTAGGACTGCTCTGAAAAAAATACTAGTATGTTTGTGGACATGGGTAACACAGAAGGTATTTTGGTTTGTGTTCCAGCAGCAGCGAGCGGGAAGGAAAAGTCACAGATGAAGGCTACATAATGGTTATATAGACTAACTAAACAATGCTCTTTTGACCAATGGCCAATTTCTCCAGTCTGAATTATAAAGTTAGATCTGTTCAAAAACAACAAGTTCAGGCCTCACAAAAGAAGTCCTGGTTAAAATACAAATGGAAAATAATGCATACCACACATAACTTTAGTAAACTGCCAGGATCATGTTTGGGATATGAAAGCAGCCAACTCTTTGGACAAACACTGCTTGTGGCTTGTACCCAATACAGATATAAAGATACAACTGGGACATGAGAGATGGGGCCTTTCCGAAATGACTCCACTTCCACTCCATCTACTCACTTTGTTGGAAGTGAAAACAAACAAAAAAAGACGTGGAAGTGCCCCTGAAATACTGAACAAATTAAATCAAGGTCTTTGTCTGAGATTTAAGCTTCAGTCTAATAAGGATGCACCATTTTCCTAAAACATGCAAAATGCTGCTAGTTTTATGTTTTATTTAAAGTGAAAACAGTTCAGAATAAAAAAATAATTTCCATCCATTTTGGATACAATATTTCCAAATATTTACATAATAATACGGTGGTACACACTTAACTTCATAAGTGTGTCTTTGAACCCTGATAAATGTCACTTCTTTAAAAACAAAATCCCTCAGTCAATCTAAACGAGGCTGAAGTATTTTGACTCCGAGGCTATTAAACCGAGTCCGTGTTTAGTCCAGAGCTGTGGTCCTGACATAAACCAGGTCTACACCAGGTCTTGGTCCAGAACGGGGTCAGAGCTCGATGCCTTTGACCAGCGAGGCCTCCAAAGTGATGGGGAAGTGGTGCAGTGTCTCTAAAACAGCGATGAGGCTGTTGACGGTGGAGCGGTCCCGCAGCAGAGCCCAGTCCTCGTACATCTGCTGGATCACGGGGCACTCCACCAGCAGGGGGAGCCACTGAGGCAGGAGCCGGTCCCTGAGCAAAGGCACCAAACAATAACCAAAGAGACAAAATGTTTTGTTCACAGACTTGGCACAATTTCTGGCACTTAACAACTCCTCCAAAGTTAAACATTAAATAAATAATATCTAGTATGCAATCATTCTCTCAACCATTTAATTTGTACAAATGATGGACTATTAGTGAATGACTGTCACACATCTATTGCACACACATTTGTATGGGTTCGTCATTGCATTAGGACAAGGACTTTCTACAATTCAAAAAAGCTTGGCATGGTTTCTCACTTAATTACACTATACATACAATAAAGTGTTGTAATTGATGGCTTCTGCTTTTTCAGATTATATAGTATACTCTAGGTCTACCACATGTCGTAGGTTAAGTTCATAACCTATGAGAAGTGCTACTGCCATATCTTTTAGTTTTATTTACTAATTATTATAGCACACCGGTGTTTTTGGTAAAGGAAATGTCAACTTGAGCCCCTAAATATAATACAAGACATTACTTACATGTGTGCTATTAATGCTAACTAAAAAACAAAAAAAGAGCTCTATAAAAAAGAATGGGTGCTGAAATAAATAGGATGTTTGTGGAGTCGCTAGAACCTTGAGTCCGGTCTCACCTGGCCCCGAGACACACCAGCAGCTGGAACTTTCCGTCTTTCCCGATGCTTCTGGACGAGGAGTTGATGGCGTTAACGTATCGACACAGAGAGCTCCTGCCCTGAGGCCCTGTCTCCTGAAGGTCTCCCATCTGATCTGCAGTCACCAGGAAGGCGACCGCTTTCTCTGTGAAGACAGTATGACATGTGGTACTTATTTTAGGATTGATGGGGAAATGCACAGCTGACTTTTTTAAATTGTCGATCTCTGAAAGTCAAAACAAGAAATAGCAGAAAACAACCAGAGCTAGAATGACACCATTGAATTTTGCGACCAAAATAGGACACATTTTGATTCTAAGTGATTACTAACAATGTATTTCCAGGGCAAAAGGTGTTTGAAGCTTTAAAAACTGTTTTTTCACCATTGTTTTTTACCCATGTAAATACAATATGCTTCCACAATTAGCTGCTATTTCTTTTATGATTTTTTTTTCAGCTGCTAAGTGAAAGTTTGCTTCTTTTGTCCCACAAAGCATGAAGATGCACAATAAGCTCCAACTTTAAGGACACTCAGCATTTTCCATTGAAAATGAACTGTACTTGTTATAAACTAGGAGTAACAGTGGCATTTTGTATTTTCAAGGATTAGATTAGTGTATACTCTGCGCAGTCCTGTATTGTGTGTATTTGAGTTTTAGGTCTCTCTTATTTTCATGCATTTATTTCATACAAGCAGCAGATGGCGCTGT
Source organism: Rhyacichthys aspro (assembly GCA_036850595.1). Lineage (NCBI taxonomy): Eukaryota > Metazoa > Chordata > Actinopteri > Gobiiformes > Rhyacichthyidae > Rhyacichthys > Rhyacichthys aspro. Next base: position 25,077,286 of record CM072159.1, on the reverse strand, counting down.
AGCATCACACTCACCCACAAAATCCCAGACAAACATTGTTTTCTGGAAAAGTCGAGCAGATTTGAAGCCGTGATAAAAGAACTGTTCGAGAGACGTGACCAAACTGTTCTCTCCACAGAGCAGCACGGTCAGACTGCCTCTCTGCAAACCAACACACAAAAAAACACTTTATACAAGACGTTAACTAAAGCTTTCAGATGTATTTGTCAGGTCAAATATTCTGTATTCTAGAAATATTCTTAAAACACAAGCCACACACCTCTTTCTCAGGTTTGTGAAAGTGCTTGATCATGTTGTTCACCACTTCTCCAACTGCATCCTGGATTTGCCCCGAAGTTGGTTCTGCAAATAGAACAAGTATATTCATTATTCCTATTCATAATATACATTTTGGTCTCACTTTAAGGAGCTTTTACTTAGATCATGATTGACTTAAAAGATAGCTGACAATACTATAAATAGTTGTCTATCTTGTCTAACTTTTTCAAAGCAATGAAGCTGTAGTCATTTTAATTTGTGTATTTTTTACTCTAAATGGTCAGGGACGTACACGAGGTTAACACAGCTACTGTTGGGTTTAATAATAATGCCAACTTCATGTATACGCATAGAAACAGAAACAGATGAACATGAAAGTTGTTAGCAAAGAATCCAAAGTAGTGTTGTATAAATTAAGGTGGATTTAAATAAGCTTGAGGCTTGAAAAGGAGGTTTCTAATTTTTCACAAAATACACACAAATTGTGGTTCTAGATTGGTTTGACCGTGAAACTACTGAAACTTGTGTTTGTTGCTCAGTGCACAATGGAAACAGACTGTGTATAGTTTTAATCAGAAACATAAGTCAGTTCCTGAAATAATCAACAACAAACAAAAAAAACAATGACATAGTCCAAAGTGATGTTCCCTGGCATTTCTAGAGAGAAGCTAGAGACACGTTGTACGTACTGTTTCCTCGTCCGGACATGGATGTGATACTGATGCGTCTGGTCTGGGACGGGGATCTCTGAAGAGGAGGTGTCCCACAGCCTCGTCCTGGATCCTCCTCTGAGCCGGGCCTCAGCAGCTCCCCGATCAGGACCCGCTCTAGACTCCCATCATCGACGCCTTTACCCAGCCACCGACCGCAGGGAAACCTACAGCAGGACACATTCAACTCTTTTATATTTGTGATAAAAGTGTGAATGATTGAACCACAGTCAGACAATCATTTTTCTTTACACCGTGCCATTCTGTCCAGCGGTAAGAAAGGGCTCCTTTCTACTGCACAGTTGAATTACCCAATAAAATGTATGTTATACCCAAGGTAAACTGGTCTTTAGACATTTCCTGATAAAAAAAACTTTTGAAAGTTTATTTTAGTAAATGTGATAGTGTTTGCTGTCTATTAAATTCAGAAGGCAACACTAGTGGAGGTGAAGTTAAAGTTTTCTAAGATGAACATTATCAAAAGGTGATTTAACAGTAAGCTGAGTTTGCTCAAAACAGGATGATTAGGTTGTAACATGGTGAGTACAACTTTTCTCTTCTTTATTTAGTTGTTAAGCTTAGTTTGTCTAAATATTTGTGAGGCATAATGTTTTATCGACTAGTCTATTAACCTGACGATGCATGTGCTCACCTGTAAGTGTGTCCTGTGATCTCATTGCGGACCATGACACAGTCAACGAGCCACTTCGCCAACAGTCCAGCGTTATCATGACCGATCTGCACCGTGGTCAGTTTACCCAGATTCTGGCACTAAACATACAGAAGATTCAGGTAAGACAACCACAAATTCACATTCATTTTTACCCAATAGTTCATATACAATTATCCTTTTGTCTACAACACTACACTTCTACTCAAGGAGACAACATCTACTAATTTAGATCTGAATATTGAGCTTAAACCCGTGTACGAGTGGTGGGCAGGGGGTTTTATTTCACATTGTGAGGATTTTCAGGCACAACAGATGCTAATGTAAGTGTAGTAAGTCTTCGTTAAGGTGGTATTTTTAATTTGGAAACAAAACAGTGAAAGCAGACAGAAGGAGGAAAGGCAAAAAAGCAACTATAAGAAACAATCAGGTTAAAGCAGGAGCATGTTCTAACCTTGAAGACGACGGAGATGTGTGAATGAGGCCTGAACGCAGACTGACACAAATGGAAACACGGATTAAAGACAATATAAATGGACAATGATGCGATGGTAATAAAGAGAAATAGAACATAAGCAAATAAAAGCAGAACATAAGCAAGAGCAGCACAATGTTTTCTGTAAATCACAGCGCTTTGAAGCTTAGATTTTCTTAAAGAGTTCACATTTAACATATAATGTATGTATGTGAGTGAGATTAGTGTGGGTAAGAAAGGCTAAAATGGAAAAGTTTTGAAAAATTTAAACTGTGGTTATAAACAAAGGAGAAAATGTACGTAAAAGCTGTGAAGCACTTGAAAAGATTAATTAATTGTGACTTGTTTATGAACGGTGCAAAAATGGTGAAATTTGCAGAAGTTATAAACGGTAGAAGAAGAGGAGGCAGAAAATGCTGAGGTGGAAGTGAACAGGTCACGGGACTCACGTCGAAGGTCATCTCCAGGACGTTCTTGGGGATCTGCATGACGCCGGAGTCACCCAGTTCTCCAGAGACACAGACCCAGGGGTTGGACGTGGTCATGGTGTTACTCAGCTTCTTTATGGGGATGATGACCACACGGTACGGGATCACTGCAGGGACAAACAACACCAATACAATAAAAACTCAGACACTAAAACATCATTGGCGGAGAAGACGCTGAAATAGTTTCCACCTAAAAATACCTGGGAGTGCATCTGGAAAACAAATACAGGTCCATAAATAAATAAATTAATTCAACTGTGTGGGCTATATTTTTAAGAAACAATAAACTGATGCAAATGAGTATTATTATTGCCATGTAACGGTACTTTTAGTCACATAGAAATAAAACTGCCTTGCCTTAAAGCTCATATAAATCAACAACTAAATCCCTCTACCCTAAAGGCATACAATCACTGCTGTTGAACAAATCCATGTCGTTAAAGCAGAGTTTGTGGTTTTGCCGTCTTGTTTTGGTGCAGGTGTAAGCAGCCACTCACTGATGGTGGTGTAGACGCTGGTGAAGCAGAAGTAGTCCACGGCGTTGAGAGACAAAAGGTGGAAGAGGAACTGCTCTTTTTCTTCTTCGCAGCGGAGGAAGGCATAACGCTTGTACAGCTTTCTATGGGGAAAAAAATTGAACTTAGTGATTTAAGATCACAAAGTTCAAGGTTGAAGTCCCTCAAGTCTGTTATTTTTCACTTTTTCTTTTTACTTCAGTGAGACCGATTCCTTTTTGTTCATATAAAATGTCTAAAAATGCCTGATCTGAAGTCTGATCTTGAAGCAGCATTTTTCTCCTAAAGACTGCAATTCCCTCAGCTCCTGAAAAGATTTACTTGAGTTGCACCTTGATTTTACAGATTTTTTTTCATATACAAATGACGCCAGCCTAGACCTGAACTTCATTAGTCCATGCAAGTCTTTAAAAAAAACAAAAAACAAAAAAAGAGTTCAGTAACACTAAACAGCCCCCTGCTGTTGATTCTAATGCATTCAGAGATAAGTCTATATAAATCTCTGAATTTCTTCCTCATACAGTGTTATGATGATGATAGTGTAGTGTGCTCACTTGGTCAGGACTTGTCGCGACAGCAGCTGTTTCAGATGCTGAGAGAGCATCTTTTTCTCCAGAGACAAACGAATCCAGGCTCGAGCTCGACCCACGTCCGTCTTGATCTCAGACATGAGCTGGATGTGTCTGAACGAAAACATGGAAGGTTTAGAATGAGAGAAACATGGCTGCTGGATTGAATCATAAGACAGTGTAACATATAATACAGGTTTCATATGTATTTTGTCAAAGAAAAAGCTAAATTATGAAACCTTTTCAGTTTTTTTCTCACTATTTTGTGTCAGAGAACCATCAAACTGACATTGAGGCTGTTTCAGGTTAAAAGTTTGGTAATGGTTAATATGTCGGTACGACCAAAACGACCAAACGAGCCCTAAAGGAGTTGTAGGTGGCTTTCACACTTGAACTGTTTGGTCTGCTGTTTGGCTCCAAGCTAATCTTTAGGTGTGAAAGCTCCAGGGGACCGTGCTTTGGACCAAACAGCTGCTCACTGCTCTGGCAAAAAGATTTGCCTTGGTCCAGACCAAATTGAACCAATGTCCGGCTTGTTTGGAGTGCAAGAGCACTTTAGCACCAAATTCAGGAAGTCACAGCCAATTAAACACATGAACAGAGGGAAATAGGGGAAATGGATATTGGTAGGGTGTAAAAACATAAATGCATAGAGCATAGTGCCTACAAATCTGTATTTTATGTTTTTTTTGCTACACTCGACAGATGCCTCCTGTGACACTGACTGTTTCCCAATGAGTGTTATAGTGATTTAAATCATGTCTTAAACAGTGTATTTGATGTTTCAGCTATTTGTATTAATTCTATATTAATAATTAACATGTGACTACAGGCCCTACTCCAGTCTGATTATCGTATTTCTCACGACAGTTAAAGCCGAGCTACAGGAGGCACCCACCCTGTTGTCATGACAACAGTAATCACAGCATCAGGGAAAGTCCGCTTTTAAAAACTGTAGTAGTGAAACCAAAAGTTACTGAACCTAACAAATACAGCGTAACAATTTGTGAGTTCTTGTGCGGACCTTGGTGCAGACTTTCAGGCCTCAGTTTTTACCTCATGTCCTGAATGAGAGACACTCGAGGTGTGGGCAGAGACATGGAGCAGTCTGACTTCCTTCTCTCTTGTTGCGCTGGAAATACAAAAACAGGACAAAAAACAGGTTTGAATATTTGAAATAAAAAATGTTTGAAAGTAGATGCTGACTCTAAATAATGTGCAGTCATTTAACTCATAATAGAAATACATTTTGCTGTCATTAAAGATTCTGGTGAGACACACTGTGGTTAGAGTATTTGTTTTTACCTTGTCCGTCTGCCTGCTGCTGCTGCTGCTGTAGTTGTTGCTGCTCCAGTCTCTCCTCTCGAGCCTGATAATGAAGCAGGTGAGACCAGAGCGCTGACTTCCCCTGGAAAATCAGAGAGTGTGAATAAAAGACAAAAAGGAAACAGCACAAACACACACAGGACATCATTTACTCTGGATCACTTTCCACGCTGAGCACCCCCTAGTGCTTCCACAAGTAGCAGACCTGTTTAATTACAAATACTAGGACTAAAACCAGGACTAAAAACAAGGACAGCTGGGCAAGTCTTTGCATCCGACAGACGACTCCTTATATTGAGTTGTTTTTTGTGTTTTTTACCTGTTTGACCTGCAGCCCGTGGCTCCAGATTCTCTCTAAAAGGTCACAGAGGCTGGCGATGAGCGTGTTCTCCTCTAAACCTGTGATGTTAGCGTCGCCGTGTCCCAGCTCCACCGCCTCTCGACCCATCTTCGCCACCAGCATCCGCTTCGTCTAAACACACACGAAACACACAGGAACGTGTTGAACTACAGAATTGGACTTTTTAGTCTTTTAGAGCATGGTTTATTAAAAATAAACAAGTCAGTGTTGGATTTAGTCATGATTTTTGACCTAGTTTAAATTTTGATTTATAAATGTAAACAAGATAAAGATTTCTAGTGCTAAATGTAGCTCCTAATGACACTCTCAAATAAATGTCTCTCTCAAATAAATAATAGATAAAAATATCCAGTAGATTATTGTTTATGTGTCTGCCTTGTGCACATCTCAGAGCCAAGAATCAAGAAGTGCACCATATCTGAGGTATTTTATCTCATCATTGCTCCATATTCCACTTTCAGAAAGAGGCGTTTTCTTATGACCATTTTTTTGTCTTCTGTCGTTTGTGCCAATGTGTATTTTAGCCAAACCAAACATCCGCTGTACAACTAACGACCCTTTCCCCTCGTGGCATTTCATTCAGGTTTCATATTTGTAATTTTCAGTGATACATATTGGTTTTAGGTCCATCAGAGGGTGTCATGTGTGTTACCTTCATGCGACACTCTTTGAGCAGCCCCTCCACAAACTTCCAGTTGGTCTGAGCGATGACGGCCGGAGACAGATCGGAGAGTTTGGGCTGACGCAGGCTTTTCCCCAAACTGCGAGCCTCCTGCATGTACTTCTGGACAACACACACACCAGGGCATTAGTAACAACGCAAACTCTATCACACATTTAAATACTTATTTCCACAAAGTCATTCTAGTAGAATTTAAAACACGGGGAGAGCATTAGAGCAGGTTAACACTGGGAGAAAATAGGTGAAAAAGTGTGAGGCCTATTGAGATAAATATACAAACAGCTCAGAGTTCATGGACCAAAGTGGTTGTGGCATAGATACTCTTTTAGGTAATGCACCTGTGACACTCCACAAGCTTTTTCTGAGTTTAAAATGTAGATGCATGTAAAGTTTGATCTATTGTTTTCACAGCTTATATTTCGCTCCCAAGGTTTTCCATGGTTCATCTGCAGAAACTACTTCTTCTTCTCATTTTTCTTTCAGACTGTTTACTTCTTCCTTTCTCAAGTTGAGAGAGTGTCCATTTGTGTCTGATCCATTGGTTTAATTAAGGCACACAGTGTGCTCTTTACTTCTTAGTTTGTGATTTATTCAGAGAAAAAAGTAAAATCACTCTAAGCTCCTAAATACCCTAACCCTTCTCCAAACAGACCTGAAGAAGCCATGAGCTTCTTTTGCTGAGAGTGTTAAAAACAGAAGCACCTGTTACTAAGGGTCAAAAACAGTGGGGTGCAACTCTAACCAGGTTCAGGAGGTGGTGCAGAGAATAGGGTGACGGTAAAGGGCTCCACACACTCAGCTCTGACACATACCAAACAACTGGCAGAGGCTGATTTTTTAGGAGGTTTGAGCGGCTGAGGGGAGTTATTGTCCCACTCCCAAAAAGCCATAGAGTTCTGCAGAGCCGTGTGTCCCTCGGCCCGATGCTGCTGCTGCTGCACGAGGCCGGACAGAAAAACAAGGGAACGAAACAGAGGCAGGACAGAGGACAGAGCGCAGCAGGCAAACGGAGAGCAAAAGAAAGAAACAGAAAGTCAAACAGAAAAAAGATGCAGAGAAAGTAAAACGTGCAACAAATAAAGACAAATAAAAGAGGAGACGAGACAAAAGAAGGGGTGTTTGTTTTCTGTTTTTACCTCTTTCAGGTCGTTGTCCAGGTTTAAGTGCTCCGTCTGGTGTCTGTGACGCTCTTTTTTACGCTGAGGGGTTGATGTTGCTGTTGTCCTGTGAGTCCACCTGCACAAAAAACAACACAACAGTTATCGGAAATAAAGGTGGCTCTCTTACGGTTTTTAAAATAGGTCTGAAAACTCCTGGTTGGCGGTAGTCAAGAAGTCCCATGAAACTTGGTAAGGAAGGAAATGATTGAGTTTGATCCATATGCACTGTGTTTTGACTGTGAGAGATGTTTTTGTTACGTTGGGTTTTGTTCACTACAAGATATGTACCGTAGAACCATTATAAACACCACACCTTTAAATTAATATAAATATATGATTTTGCCAGTAACTTTCGATTTCTTTGCAGCAAACTTCATGATGTTTTGGAAAAAATAAAGTAATTCACAAAACTGCCCCATTTTAGGTGACCCTTACAACAAATTGGCCTTTGCTTTTTCAACTAAAAAGGTTTTGTTGTGTAGTTAGAGAATGCTTTTATTTCAATAATCATAAAAGTTATACTTAGGAAGTCAGAGGCGATAAAATGGGGCACTTGTAATTCTCTTTGGAGTTTGGAAAATGCGGATAGTATATTAGTATAAAACATGAAGTTATGGTAGAGACACTTACTAATTAATTACTGACTGTGTCATTATGTGAATACCTGGTGCTTGTTTAGAACATAACGGCGAAGCTGTGCCTCAGACTCACTTGTTATTGGCCGGCCCACTGTTGAGCACCTCTGACTGTAGTTTGGGGAAGAAGCCCTGCTGGTATCTGCCCTGACCGATCTTCATGTCGAGGAGATGAGGATGAACGGCCGTGTGGTCGATCTTCATCAGCCGCTGCTCAATGGACTGAGCTGAACGGGACACACACAAAACACACTCCATAAAATACAGTTTACAGAGCAGTGTTAATCAAAATGAAACAGTTGCTTTTACTGATTATTGGACAGTCTCTTTAAGATTTAGATAAAACTTGTAATAGGTTATGGACAGTTTAAATTCTTTCCTGTGTTGTTCACAATAAAAAGCTGATTGATAAAGTTCTGGTTCCCCACTGGAGTGAGAAGCAGCACACATTAGGACTTGTGTCCTGTTTTACAATTTCTTTGACATTGTGGATGATAATTGTGCAGGGAAATGGAATGAAAGGAAAAAATAAGTCTCTAATCTCCTCCCTTCACAGATATCTCCAATCCTGTTGGACCAATCTTAACTATTTATTTATCTTCTACCGCTTATACTTATTCCTCTCTGCCACAATATATTTATTTCAATGTTTAAGCTTGAATAGTCCATGAACAGAGGTAGAACATACTGTAATATCAGTCTGAAAAAGGGTATTTTCACTAAACTGCACTAAAGACTTTCTTCTTGAATATGAAGTCTTCTGGATCTCATTTTGTCCCGAGTGAAGATTCGGAGTGCAGTGCGTGCAGTTCTCACCTGCCTCCCGGAGGTTGGAGCAGCGCTGGTAACAGGACGAGCGCAGACTGGGAGCTCGGACGTTGTAGAGGCGAGCCTTTTCGATTCGGGAGTCGAAGACGCGCAGCAGCGATTCCTTGTCCTCCCACTGTGACATGATCTTGTTGTCGATGAAGGTGGCGAACATCTGTGTCTCGATGAAGCGAGAGAGGAACGGGAGGAAGGGCTCAGGCTGATCCGACAGGAACGAGGCCTGAGGAACAAGCAGTAAGAAATACAGAGTAAATGAACAGAATAACAAATAAAACACTGCGGAGCCTCTTTTACTTTGAAAAGTCCTAGTTCTGTTGTGGTGTGCACAGCTTCCTGTTTGTCTTCCCTGATCACTAAGACTTTTAGAGCCCTGTCACGCATTCATCATTATCTCAATATTCAGCTTAGTTAGGCCATATTGCATGTTTATCTAATAGAAATACAGAACTGACTGGATTTTAATAAAAGAGATAAGATTTCTATAGATGGAAGTTTTGGCCAATCACAGTTTGCTCTTTAATAAGGAGACGGTGTCTATTCCAGCACTGATAGCATCTGTTTATACAGCTCAAAACATACCCCAAAACACTGAGAAAACTGAAGTTTCAGATCAGCCAGAGGCTGAATTCAGAGACAGAAGTTTCAGGTCTGACAGAAACTTTGATGTAATTGTTTTAAATTTGTTGGAGGTTCACTTATGTTTGTTTTTAATAAAAGACAAACAGGAAAGGTCGTTAATGATGTTGTTTGGAGGTGGAATAGGGACCAGGATGGGAAAGATAAAAACCAGTAGTGGCACATTAAATCCCCAGAAGTGATGATAAACTGCAGATACAAGAGCGTCTGGTCCAAACCTTGTCGAAGTTGTGCATCTGTTCCCTGGAGGTGAGCCACGCCTCCAGATCCGGAGCGCTCTGAATCACAAAAGCCTCGTAGTCGGCGAACATCACTGTGAACCTGCTCGCGAACACTTCTCGCAGCTGCACATTAAGTTTGGCGTTCCTCAGCTTCTCTTCGTCCGCTCCTGAGTTTACCCTCTGCCCCTCCACCCTCTGACCTTTCACCCCTGCCCTGAGTGCGTCCACCCGAGCCACGGTGACCCCGGTCCGTTTGGTCAGAGCCTGAAGTCTCTCCAGAGTCTGGTTTTTCTGCAGCAGCTCCAGCACAGCCAGCTCGTCCCGGGCCAGGTTCCCGTTTTGTCCGTCGTCCTCGAGCTGCTGCGCTGTCCTCCGCTCTCGTCCCGGGGTCGAGGGGGCGCTGCAGGGGCTGGACGTGGAACGAGGGGGGCAGAGGCCAGAGCTGAGCAGGATGTCGCTGAGCTCCTGGATGAACTCAGGTTTGTTGGGGAACTGAGGGAAGTCCTCCGGGAGCTCGATGTAGCGGTTATCAATGTCAACGAAACAGAGACTGGCCTGAAACGAAAAGAGATTAGAGAGAAATTAGGTCAGTTTCTGTCGTTGACTGTGGACCACTGGTTACAGTCTTACTGTTCATAATGAAATTAAAAATATAATCAGGAAATCAAAACAGAAGAATAAGGTGGTACCTGCAGAGAAACAGACTTTATGAGCTGGTCAAAGTCAAAGGTAAAGCTTATGTAGCACATTTAGACTTCAAATACAAATAAAATAAATGAATGAAACGAGGTAAATGCAAGTAAAGATACAGAACAAGGACGAAATGTTTATACAATTAAAAAATAAATAAAATTGTGCTAAACTTGTGCTAAAAGCCAGTGCCACAAGTTTTAATAAGGGTTTAAAAATGTTTAGAGACTGAGCGGTTCTCGTGTCAGAACTACAGAGAAAGCTCTGTCTCCTCTGGTTTCAATCGCGTCCTTTGAGTTTGAGAATATTAAGATTTGAGTTTAGATTATTTATATGGACTATATACAGGTATTTTTATGAATCCTTCTGTGGTTCTTCCAGAGGTTCCCCTTTTTCTCCGGTTGGGTTTTTTGAGTTTTTCCTCTGATACCGATGGAGGGTTTATGGACAGGAGCCTTTTTCTTGCTTTTGTCTCTATGAAGCCCTTTGAGCAAACTGCTGTGGTGATATTGGGCTAGAACAATAAACTGAATTGAATTGAGAATCTCTATAAGAGTTGTACTTAAGCAACAGTATGAACCTATTGTGCTGCATTTTCTGAACTGGAACTGTGTCAATTGTCTTTTCTCTTAATTTTTCTGTTGTTTTAATACAGAGAGAATTCAATGTTTAATTTTCAGGACATAACCTCATTGATACACTCTGAACTGGATGGGCCCTTCTTGTTATGCATTTATGTGAAAACAATAAAGTAAGCAATAAAGCAATAAAGTGTAAAAAATGTCTTCCTTGGTTCTTAAATGTTGTTTTTTAAACTGAGAAACATGATATAGGTATGAAGATGACAGCACGACACAAAAGGGAATTTAAAAAAAATGCTCCAATTGATTCCCATTTTTCTGACTTGAGGCCAATTAAAGGGCCTGACTTTAGCTCTGGATCCAGCAAATGTTTTATACAGTCTTTCATCTGGATGCTTTTATTTTGAAACATGACATTTACCTTTTTAGGTTGATGTCTCGGAGCTATCAGACATAGGTCATAGGATTATTTGCATCAAAAAGATCTATTCAGATGCACTAAAGGTAACAGACCTAATTTTTCATACTTCCTTCACAATATAAACCGTCTCTATGTGGTTTGTTCCACATCACATGACGGTGCTCCCTCAGGCTGCAGCCGACAGTAACAATATCTGTACAGAAGTAGAAATGAAGAGCAGACATATCGAGGCCAGTTTTTGTGAAACAAAACGAGGGCCGAGTGAAGGACGTATGAATAAATATAGGTCAGTGTGTGATTGATGAGAACTCAACCTAAATCTGAACCAACACAGTCAGCCTCACACTCACAGATTGGATTAGAGCTAAGCCTCTCAGTTTTTAGACAAAAGCTGAGGTAGAGCACAATAGGAATCAAACAGGACAATAATACAAAAACTGATCGGTGTAGTTCAGCAGAAAGAGTATTAGAATAAAACCTCACCCAGACATGAAAGGATCGACAGCTCCTTCTAGATTCTGTGGCTGGTGCAGAGCAATTTGTCTAGTTAAATTGAAGGTATGCAATTTGTAATTTGTAGGAAAAAAGATGTATTGAGTTCAGGACACTCTATTGGGTGTTGAACATTAAAGCACTTAAAATACTGACAAAATGTCTAATCTAGCTTACACTGAGAAACAGAGAAAAGGGAATAAAATGTTTTAACTTGATGCTGAATGAGAAAAGATAATTGCAGGATCACATCGGTTTGAGGTCAAAGAGAAACTTGGTTTAATGCATTTTGTGGCTGAGAATTGATCTATTTCTCCAATGTTTGATTAAATAAAAGCAGTATTATATATATAGCATATTTATAATTATATCGCTCGTTAGTTCTGCATTGGTTAATTGATTTTTGAGAAAGGACATGGCCCACAACCATTTTTAACAATGCCCTCAAACAGAAATCCCAGAAAGGAAGCCCTAGTCTCAGAAAAAACTACATTTGCATGAGAAAGATGACTTATTTTCAAAATGGCTGACACAAGACAGGTTCAAAAGACAAACCCATGTCTAATAGTCCCCTGGCTTCATTCAGATACAGTCCTTCATCATTGGCTCATTTCTGGGTCAGAGCTGCCTCAGAGTCTGCTCCACAAACAGAGACGACACCAGCGGCTGTGAGTTTAGTCTGTGCAGCCCCAAAATCCTGCTGCAGGCTGCAATAATTAGACTCTGATACAGAATGTGTGGATTAATGAGTCGGAGCGAGTCGAGCCGGAAGAGATGATGATGATGTTCTCACCATAACGCCACTTTCAGTGTTTATTTGAAGTGTTTTGTTTCTTAGTATTTGTCATGAAGTCATTCGTCTCCCGTTTCTGCTTCATAAACATCCAAAATTGTTTTCAGATAGTAGTTTTGAAAAGGGTTAAACCATTTTTACTGTAGTTCAGATCTAAACAAACTCCCATGAACAAACTTTGTATCAGACAAACTATAGTAGTCTTTTCAAATTCAGATTAGTTTTCAATTCAGAAACATAAAACAATAACTTTTCCTTCTCCAAGTCGCACAGTTCTAAAAAAAAAAAAAAAAAGAGAAACACAATTAAAAGCAGTAGAACTGATGTTTAAATATTTCCTGTACCTCTTGGGGCAGCTCCAGTTTGGACCGGTCCGAGCCCTCTTTGGACTGAAGACCCATAACGTACGGGACAGGGGCGTCCAGGAAGTGTCTGAGCGACGCTGGGAGGATGGGGACGTAGACGTGCTGCCACTGGAACGGGAACAGCAGCGTGGTGATGCCCTCAGCTACTGTCATGAGCCGCTGGTAATCTGGAGAGGAAATACAGCTTTTCTTAGTTTATGTATAAAGTAACTCATCCTTCCTTGAGCCATACACAGTTCACACAGAGAAATATGGGGTATGTCTTTGAAAAAAGATGGATTATGGAAGATGCAATGACTATACCTTTAATTTAACTGTTCATAAGTATGATGAAATGTATTAATCTGGCTTGTACTACGTGTTTTATACACCCAGTATGTAAACAGATAAACAGCAAGCCAAACAGGATCTGAGCGCCTTTCTCCTTTATTGACGGTCTCATGATATGAGTGAAACTGAAATATGAAAAACTGAAAAATAAAACAATACCCATTAGCTCTTAACTGGCAAAATAATTACATCTCAGGAAATAGTAAGCAACAACACATTGTACAAGAATAAAGTGCATATGCATAAATAGCCACATTAATATGCATAGTATAACATAGTCACACAATTGCATAAACATCTCAAGGGCTAGGTCTGTTTCCTGGAAATAAACAATAAACATGTACAAAGACGATCTCAAATAGAGATTATACAAATAATATAACAGTTACCCATTTATGTCACTTTAGCTTTAAACAGCCAATAACAGCCATTCGTTTTGTAAGTGTAGGCAAGTTTTAAGACACTTGGAGCAGCTTGCACATGAATAGTTTTCTCTCATAAACTTCTCCTACCCATAAGGCATTGCAGTGACTAACTAAGACTTGCAAGATGCAAGAACCATGCAAGATGGTTTTAACTAATTATTTTTAACATCAATTACAACAATTGAATTATAAAATATGATGTTGAAATAAGAACAAAAACATTATTTCAAACGAAGAACAAGGCTTATATACAGTACTGTGCACAGGTTTTTTGCAGGTGTGAATTTAAAAATTAAACTAAACTATAAAGTATGGTGATTTTTATCAGGTTACAAAACAAAAAGTGAACAGAAACAATTCTAAATCAAATCAATATTTGGTCTGACTTTGCCTCACAAAACCAGGCCAAACCTGGCTAAACCAGACCATCAAATCTCAGAAGGAACTAGGTTAAACCAGACCAAGTAATCCCAGACAGGACCAGGCCAGACTCCATGATGCTGGGATGAGTTACACCATCACATCACACTCCTAGTTCTGGCTCTAAAAATGTATTACATTAGTAGTACATTAATATATAAAAAATAATACAATAATATGTAATTAGAATACAAATGTATTAGATTAGCACCTCTTCTTTTTTATTTTTAATATTTTTATATATTTATATTTATTTCTTTTTCTTACCACGCTCATGAACCTTGTCTATTCATGTTACAAAAAAGAAATCTTACAATTTCTCTTTATTAAAAATATTTGCTTTAAAATAAGAATGGGTGTATATTTTTTTGGGAAAAAAACATATTCATTATGTAATTAAAAGGCTCAGTGATACAGGTGTACTGCAAACATAATTTACCAACATTTAGGTACATTTAGTCATTTTGTGTCTAAGTATTACTTTTCAGTCAGTACCACACACTGTTTATGGTCAGATTCAGAAAATAAAGCATCACACCAATAAACCCTGATTCTTTGTTTTACTTGTGACATGGTTACTTCTGTCTATTTGATGCTTTTTTTGTAAAACTACTCACTTCTTCTTTTGGTTTTGGAGGGTCTTAGAAGCAGGATAAAGCTCTACTGAACTGTATGACATATTGTAGTGCACCTTTCTGCTGAAAAGAAAAAGGAGAAAGAGACAGAGACCGATTTCTTTGACCCATGTGGCAAATATAAATGAAATCTGCAGAAGAGACTTTAATCAAAAGAGAGTTAGGTTTAAAACAACAGAATTACATTTCAATAGATTTTCTTTCTCAATAAATCTCTCCAATGAGCATTTCCTTAAACAGATTAAGGCCAGACTCTGGAATTGAATCTGGTTTCATTGTGTTTTTATG
>CM072159.1:24886884-25062212 GCA_036850595.1 Rhyacichthys aspro | reverse complement strand
GAGAAAAAAATAGCGACAAAACTGAGGGCGGGGCTTTTTTAAGCTGCAGCTCTAAAAGACGTTCATGTGGACTCAGGGGAGCAGACTCCAAAGGAAGGATCCCGACGATTGGGAAACGGCCTTTGTTCCACCACCTCTTTCCTCAGACCTAGAGGGCAGAGGTCAGAGGTCATCAGGACTCAAAATCCCTCTCAGGAATCCACTTTTGCAACTTTTGTTACAAAGTTCAATTTAATCTAGATTAAGTTGAGTAAGGACATTAATACCAAAAAGTTTAACCATTCATTTGCAATTTTGTCTTTTGTATAAAACCATTATGTCTCTAATGCACCGTATTTGGAAAACAGTATGCACAAAATTATGTTTCCTAGTCAATTAATCATAGCATAGTTATTAAAGATGTAGTAAATATGTTCCTTTTAATGACAGAGATAGCAATGACACAGGAGAAAAAAAGTCTGTCAAAAGTCAGCCAGGTTTGAACCAAGACTGAAACAGGTCTATTTCAGGACTTTTTGAACTTTGTATTTGGCTGTGTCACAGTTTGATTTAGGTTTGATTTAAGTTAAGGTTACGTTAAGGATAAAGTTGAAATATTCACATTGTATTACATATATTGCAGCTTCTTCTCGTTTGTTTAAAGGGAGTGTTGTTTGTTTTGCTGTCAAAAAATGTGGTGTTTAATCTGTGTTTTTGACAGACAGATGTAGCACTTGTTGATGTTGTGAGGATAATGTGGTGACAGTGCAGTGAATAAGTCTGGAAACATCTGTTTGACTAAAGCCATGTCCCAGATTCACAGTCTCTATCACTTTAGGATTTACTTTACGCTGCATTAATCCACTCATTTCAGTCTCTGTCAGGCTTTGGTGAGTTTTTAAGATGTCGTCCAGGGTCTTCAGCTGGACTCTGGGACAGGTCTGGACTAAATGAGGTCTCTTTACAAACACCAATACAGTTTCAGCCTCTGAATTTAAAGTTTTGAATGATGGTGATGAAGCAGAGACGCTCTTTTTCTTCTACTGTTTACTTCAGCAGCCTCTCATCACTACACACCAGGATTTTTCTACTTCTTTGAATTCCAAACCAATTCTTAACTAGAAATAAAGCTGGATTTTGGCCTTTTGCTTGTACAGAAGGGTTCACTTATCAGATATCTTTTAGTTGAATAGCCCCAATGCCTTCTTTATCTTATTACTTGTTTGTTTAATATTAGCTGACCTTTAACCTGTGAACTTTGACCCCTGTTTTGTCAGCATTGACTCATGTTGTTGTTGCGACAGACTCTGGACCTGTAACTGGCCTCACGTGTGTTTTCTGAGCCAAGCCTTATGTAACTGAGCTGAGAAACCAGTGACTGGAGTGTTTATGTTCTTAACACATTCCTCATGAAGAGTATCAGCTCTGTTACAGCGCCACCTGCTGGTTACAACAACAACATATTAAGTACTATATATATTACTATATTCAATTGTCCGTTTTTCTCTTGCAGATACTGGCTGAGATGTGTCAGAGTGGTTATAAAGATGCCCTTCGCTTCCTGGAGGAAAACAGTAAGTCACAAGGACGTTGTTTTCTTTATTGGTCTCTTAATTCATATTTTTATATTTATTTGAATGGTAATCATACAAGCACCCATGCCAGAGGAGAGTAAACGTCATGTGAATAATAAAATAAACCAGAATTATGATTTTAACATTCTTTATCATCATTCTTTCCATCCTATCCTTAGTCTTTCTTTCTCTGTCCAGCACCGGCTTAGTCCTTTAAAATACATAAAAAGAGCATTGTGAAACCCATAAGTAAAATGCTTACTTGTACTTATCAAGTTTATTCATTTCCATTTTAAAACTCGGGTCCGTATTGAAAAAAAGGTTTGTGACCTGCTGTAGTCCATACCGTGACGTCCAGGTGTGTGTTTTCAGATCTGTTGATGATCCAACAGCCGACCCCAGGCCCGGCTCTGACTGAGACTCCACCGAACTGCTGCTGTAACCAGACGGAGAGCACCAGAGAGTGGGTCCTGAGGAGCCTCAGACTTCTCCGGAAACAGCACTGGTGGCTCGACGAGAAGCTGCATCTGCCAACCAACATCAAAAAAGGTTAGTTATATTCAATCTTAACATTTTAATCAACAACTGAACATCTTAATATGTTCTTTATTATCTTTCTCTGCCATTTGTCTGATTGGTTCTTCTCTTTTAGTTTTCTGTGAGGCCTGTCAGGAAAAAGCTGGTCTTTACGCCAAAGTCTCCGGGCTGTTGCCGATGAGGGTGGCGTCCTACATGCTGATGCCGTACACTCTGCCGGTGCAGTCGGCCTACTCTGTGGCTCAGAGGTCAGTTCTCAGCCTAAATGAGGCCAGTCTTGCTTTAGAAACAGATTTTAAACAGATGTGTGCTGTGTGCTGCAGGTTTGTGGAGTGGATCCCTGACGTCCCGGCCGACATGCGCTGGTTGTTCGGAGTGGCAGGAGACGTCTACAGAGTGGCCTGGAAAGGGACTGCACCCAACTCCAACAGGTAACACACACACATGAGATTCACATTAAAACTTCTGAGTCACACTGTTGTTGTCAGTTCACCCAACATGGCACACATTTAAATAAGCCTACAGTTTACAGGTACATTAAAACTGGTCCACATTCACTTCAAATCTAGTAGAAACAAGTTCTGTAGCACTATCTCCACTGACTGCATACCCATGACTTCCTTTTCCACACCCTTGATTTGTATGAAACACTTTGCTTTTCCAAGTGTCTTAAGAGGACCCCCTGTGGCTGGAGTAGGTCCTTCTTGAAAATATATTTGGTTCGTGACTAAAAAAGAATATTCTCTGTTGAGCTAACCTACAGTCATATGGAAATGAATGAAAAAAATACTTCCTTGACAAAGTTTAGAGGGAGTTTTATATGATATTAAGTGGCATTATCAACAGTTTATCAGTTTATTCCAAACTTTTAGTCAATTATCTTTTTATTTAATAGACTTTAGGCCTAATACTAAACACATTGTCTTCTGTCTCCAGTGAGGTGGGTCTGAGGAAGTGCCTGAGCGTCCCTCCTTTAACCACAGATAGCGAGCGGCCGTTGGAGCGGGACGTCATGCCTGCCCTGTCCTCTTTGGACCTTCATGGGAACTACTGGGAGATTCCCAAATCTACCTCCTCCTTCTCCTCCTCCTCGTCTTCGTCACGTATTGGCTCAGCATCTCCTCAGCAGGTCTGCTTCTTCGTGGGCTCCCAGGATGACGCAGCGGACCAGGCTTCGCAGTGAAAACATGGACTAAGGGCACTTTATTAAAAAACCTCTGGACAAAGACAAAGAAGGAAGATTGAATGGACAAAAATGATTTTATTGGAAATGGGGTGTGGTTATAAGGACAAACTGTTATGTCTGACTTAAAGCACTCCCACAGAGCTACCTATATATATTGTATTTTAAGAAAGAGCAAAAAAAAAGAGTGTAGTGTGAACCTAATTCATGAATCTAAAATGTTTTTAGAGGGAGAACTGAAGGAGAAGAAAGTGATAGATTTGTGATAAAATAATGGTTAAAAAGACATCACTGTTGTAGAGTTGGGTGATGTAAAAACTAAAATCTGCGGCCAACTTTAATGCAAGGTTTAATAACAAATTTCCACAGAGCGGTACAGTACAGTTTGACTAACATTCACAGTTTGATTTAAGGCTCTGATTGGGAAAATTTTTTGCCATTGGCACAGTGTGAGTCACACATGGATGATCATAGTGTTATTGGGATTTAGGCATTTCTTTGAGTTTTGGATATTGCGTTTGTTGATATTGTGATAATGTTATTGTGCTGTCTTAGCAACAATGACTATTTCCCAAATTGTTAAATCCTGGTGTGTAGAGATGTGAGGCTGCTGCAGTAAACAGTGGAAGAAGAATAAGATGTTTCTGCTTTGTTTCTATCTTTCTAAACTTCGAATTCAAAGGCTGCAGCAGCAGCAGTAGTTTCCTACATTTTAGGGCCTCACTCTTTCATGTCACGAGGTCTGCTTCCAATTTAATTTAGAAAACTAGAGCCATACGACAGAAACTCTGTCTAAACTGTTCCAACTTGTGGAACTGACCCGACCGTACCGCTTCAGTGGAAAGTAAAGTCTATTAAATGTGTCAAAATAAAAGCCTGTAAATACTGTTCTATGACCGCATTTAAACTGTTTGTAATATTTGGTAATGCTTGAAATTTTCTTAGTGTGTTTTCACTGGCTCCATTAGCGACAGACACGACACAGTCACTGCTCCTGTCTATACTAATGTCTGGAATAAGCTAAGTGTCTCAAAGACCGAGTTTTTTAAAATACTGGACTAAAACTTTGACATTTACAATTTGACAAATAGTTATGAGTTGACTTCACTGTCTACGTAGCCACTATACTTTGGTTTTTTGACTTATTTAATGTCAATAATAGTTGCCATGTTCATTTTCTGTATGAGGCTTTAAAACAAAGTCAGTAGTTTCGGGAGTTTATTTGTTCATTTGTTGTTGTTTTTTCACTAATAACAAATAAGTGATTCCATTCGAGCCTCATTCAAAATAGTTATAGCATTATACTGTGAGTGCAATACAATAAGGGCAGTCCTTTAAAGTGCAATTACAAAGGCACAGTCTTACACTATCAACAATGCATGCAATTCCTTTTTTTTGCGTTAACATTTGTTATATAATGCCATTGTTCTTTAATGTTTTGGTTGATTTTGTGACGGTTTTTCATTTGCCAAAGCGTTATCAGTGAGTTGGCAGAAGAAGTGTCTCAGATTTGGAACTTTGGAAATATAGTGAATGAGCTTTTTGTAAAATTACAAGCTAATAAGTCTAATTTAGGAAGGGGATTGTGTGGACTTTTTCATTTATAAAGAAAGCTCTGCGATATCAACATGACTGTGGGATTTGAAATGGTTTCAGATCGACTAATTAAAATACTACTTTACATGTTTCTGTTCTCAACAACTCCTTTTTTTTTAATTACAGCGAGGCGATATTGCATTATTTCCCACTAGATGGCAGTCTATTTTGCAAACCCTACAATTTACAGCTCCTCAGATCTGTTATTTTATATTTATATTTATTTTTAATTGTTTGTCATTTGTAAGACCTTGCCTATCCTGAGAAATCTGGTCAATAGACTGAGCTTTATATTATTTTTTATAACATAAACTTAACTAAACTAACTTGTCTTCAATGTAGTTTTAAAGCTCTACAGGAAATTGATTTAATTCATAATTTCTCCCGTGCTTATACTGTTGCAGGCCTGGTTACAGCCTGGACAATCACCATTATCACAACTGTACAGAATATAAAACGATTTGGGTTTTTTTGTTTTTTTTTTTAAATTGTTTTAAGATTTTAAACTTTAATTTTTACTTTGCACCACTTTTGTAGAATAGAATATGAAAAATTTTGGTATCCTGTTTTGAATTGGATCAGTCTTAGAACACGTACACTACAACATACACAATATAATGCAATAGCTGTCTTTAGTGACAATTTTCAAGATACAACCTCAAACATGATTATTATAACACATAAAACGCTACTGTTTTTATTTGTTATGGTCAGTTTGCGCATGCGCTCTGGCTCAGCCCCAGCATCAGGAGGAAAGGATGGCGGAGGATGGAAGAGACGAGTCTCTGGCCACAGACGACGATGACTCTGACCAAACAGGCGATGACGGAGCCAGCAGCCTCAACAATGCGGTAAAACTGCAGCCTGTCCAGGCGTTTTTAATTAAAAATAAAACCACTTTTTTTAACGGGACGAGCTAGCGCGTGAGCTAGCCTGGTGACGTGGTTAACAGCTAGCATCATCACTAAACGGCTAATGTTAACTGTCAGGACACTTTGAGCACAACTTTGAGCTTGAAATGTATGAAAACGATAAAATTATAAACCTATACATTTTATTTATTTATTTTACATACTATTTCCATGCAGGAAAATTCATATTTCTTGTGTTTCTTAAGATTATTAAACGTTTCTATCCAGTGTATCTGTTTAATCAGATAGAATTGCCCACAATGCTCTTCATATTCAGCTTTTTATGGTCATATATTTTTTGATGTGTTGTTTAAAAAAGATCTTTTACATTTGTCTTACCTGTCGTCTCCACTAGATGACGGAATTGGTTTCTTGGTTCTTTCTTTTTATTTGAACTTTTTCCATTGACAGGGACAGTGCAGTTTTTCCTACTTTCACACTCCCATGGCCCAACATATTAAAGTGGAAAAACACTTATGTTTGAAAAGGTCATATTTTTTTAGTTGTTTTGGTGCAATTCTTGTTTTGTATTAACCATTGATACAAAACAATGTAATTGCCATTTTTTAATGTAGTACAGCTTTTAGAACACATAATTTATTCATTATCCAGTTTGTAGAAATGGTCACCCTAACAAAATGCCAGCAATTTTTTTCATACTTCTCATGTTTCTGCAGATAGCGATAGTGTAATAACTCTTATGGACTTATTAACAAAAAATATAGCCGTCTCAAATTAAAGGTCCAGAGGCCAAATTCTTACCTTTCCCAAGTTTGTATCTGAGTCTGATAAGACCAGATTAGTGTGGTGGCAACCTCTGTGATTGTATCTGGACCATGTTTATTCAAACTTAAAACATGCATAAAGAGTAGTGCCCCTACTACATCTGGGCCTTTCTGACAATGACAATAAAGCTTTCTATTCTGTTCTAGTCTATGTATCTGTGACAAAGGTATTTTATCTTGTGATGTTTTGTTCAGATTTTGGAAGACGGCTCCACTCTGATCCGTCGGATGGAGATATGTGTTGCTGAAGCTGAGAAAAGGACGGGCAAAAATGCAGTGAACATGGTGGAGACTTTTACCGTGTACCTCATCGAAACACGGTCAGAACTGAACACATTTAGATATGATTTGTATTTCTGCTTACATTTTTACATTTTAATTCATGTTTGTTTGTTTTTTTGTTGTTCAAGGCCGATGGATGCAGTGAACGAGGGACGAAACCCGGCTCCTGACTCACTCTGGAGGAGATATAGTGAGTTTGAGCTGCTGAGGAACTACCTGATCGTCACTTATCCCTACATCGTAGTACCTCCGCTGCCTGAGAAGAGGGTGAGGCTCATTTTGTCCTCCTGAGACCTGAGAAGAATATCCTTGTGCAAATTTCTGTTATTTGTGTAAAAAATTATATTACTAATTACTTTGTTTAATGTAATAATCACTTTATTTGTGTCCTGTTTTAAATCCCCCCCTTTGTACACAGATAAGTATATAAGACACTATACAGAGAGTCCTTTTTAGGGTCCTGGCATATGATTCTTGTGAGGCTAGAGGATGTTGTGTCAAACATACATTCATTCATCTCCTGCTTAGTCCCATTAGGGGTCACGGGTGGGTGGAGCCTGTCCCAGCAGCACACTGGACAATGGCCAGTTTGTTGCAGGACTGACTTTTAGCCACAGGCATTTACAGACAACCATTCACTCTCATATTCATTCAATAGAGAGTGAATTTAGATTCACCAATTCACCTGAACATGCATGTCTTTGGGCGGTGGGAGGAAGCCAGGGAGAACCCACAGTAACATGGTGAGGACATCTAGACCTGATGTGTCGAAAATACACATTTCTAGTTTCTGAAGAACAAAAACTCTGGAGAAAAATGAAGTTCAATGCAGTAGAGTTTATTGAAAACTCGAGAACAGAATCCCAATGCCAATCCATGTCCAATTCCCCCAATCCCAAAAAACCTTGAGTTTTTATACCCTTCTGCATGTTGGTTGTGTGCAGAGGATACGGATTTATGTGACAGTCTTGGTCCCAAACAATATGACAACTATGAATTCTGGAAATTTTGGCCCATCTTAAAGCACCTTGGTCAGTACCCTCTTGACAGTCTATTTGATTAATGTGAATAAGAGCCCATCTTGGCTTATTTCTTTTGACAGAAATTAATTGACTTGTGGAAAAACCCTAACCTGGCAGGTGCCCCTTTAGACAATTATTAATTCACGTGTGGGTGTGTCAATGTCCTGAAGTAAAGTGTTGCCTGTATATGAGTGTGTGCTCTAACATCTTTGGATTAAGTGAGATGAATGTACTGCTTACTGTATTTTTCATAGTTACAGACTGTTAGTAATGCTTACAATTCATTCTAATCTAAATTAGTACTGCCTAACAAAGATTATAATAGTGTAATACAATAATAAAAATAAAAGGAAACATACACATAACACAAAATAATCAAATAAAAGTCAACAGGGAGACTGAGAGCCAGTCATAAAACACATAGAGAAGTTTAACCAAGATATAATAATACATGACTGCATGATAACAAATAAGATAATAATAATGATGTTGATGCATGTCTAAAAATAAGTACTGCCATTTTTTTACAGCAAGATATAATTAATTACATTTTAGGAAATATACTTTTACCATTACAATTAATTCAGAAGCACAAGATAAACAGATAATTGTGTCTTCCCACTTAGTGCACTTGTATAAGTAACATGTGGCTTACATGAAGGGTTTATCCGTTAATGAACGTTGTCATGTTGTGTCTTTTCAGGCCGAGTTTGTGTGGCACAAACTCTCGGCAGACAACATGGATCCAGATTTTGTGGAGCGGCGCAGAGTGGGGCTGGAGAACTTCCTGCTGCGAGTGGCATCACATCCTGTTCTCTCCAACGACAAGATCCTCTACCACTTTCTCACAGAGGTACTGCCTCACTCTGCCGTGTTTCAAGTTTATGACAGAGCTCTGGATTTTCTGTTCAGCGTGCAGTGACAGAGAGATGAGGGTCGCGTAGTCTTTTATAACCTTCTTATCTTTACGCAAGTACCAATAAGGTTAAGTTATTTAAAGTGTGTTCCCTTTACATGTGTGAATAGATGTTTAGTAGACATTCAGGTCTCAGATATACCTCGGGCCACAAAGTGATAGAAAAAGATAAGACACTGGGAGATATGAAAACAGTTTGTGTCTGAGCCATAAATGAAGATATCAGGACAGAGAACTGAATAAGAAAAACTTTGCTTCAGTGTATGTCCAGCCTTAGACTACCTTTCACTATAACAGCTGACTGATTTGTCCATTTGCAGGAACATGGCTGGAAGGAGGTGGTGTACGAGACAGGATTTCAGGCAAAAGTAATTCACATTTGACTTTTTCGTTTACTTTTTTATTACACTTTTAAATTTTTGAGTGTTTACCTCTGTTTCTTCAGGCGGACTCTAGACTCAGAGCTCTCAGCGCCACCTTCAGAGTCAGGAATCCAGACAAGTAAGTTCACATTACCCTGTAACGATTGTAATCATTATATTTAAATCATGTGTTGACACTATATGTCTATGTTCACTGTTGTTTTTGTGCCCCCTCTTTTCTCAGGCGTTTTATGGAGATGAAACACTACAGCGACGAGCTCCAGTCTCACACCTCTCAGCTGCTGCGAGCCAGAGCAGTGAGTCCTTCTACTACCCTGTAAATGTCAGAGTGAAAATGTATTCCCCCGTTCTGTGTCATAAGAGTTAATGCGTAGAAAGCCATAACAATTAAACTGTTGATAAAGATATGTAAAACTATATATAACCAATAGTTCAACATCTTTGAATTAGTGATGGCACTCAGCAGCCTCTCTGTGAGTCTTTGTTTACACTATTACATCAGTTATAGCATCTGTCACTGGGGCATTACATTTGCAAAATCTGTAATAAATGACCCCAAAGAATCAGCAGCTTGTTTTTTTTGCTTCTCTGCAGTGACAGGAGCAACAAGCTGAAAATACAAGTAAAAATACACCAGCAAGATGCTCAACCCAGAGATTATCAAAATTAAAGTCTCACACAATGAACATTTTAGCTGTAAGTCATGGAAAACAATGAAACACTGCAATTACATTCATTCAATTGTTTTCTAGTCTAGCCTGAAAAGAGTGCCTCATTTTAGTCCTTTTTTAATAGAATTTTGGGCTTTGGATGACCACCAGGTATTTGGCCAAACCTGGGTCTGGTTTCTTATCTGATTTTTCACAGGGTCCACCTCATCTGAACTCTTGACCGTTGACATTTTATATCCTTGACTGAGTTTTATTGCACAGAAACAACCAGCAGGTATTTTATGCTGAGAACTATTCTAAATTGCTTTAATCACAGCTCGTATTACCTCTATGTGAGTGTTTTGGAATATATGAAACCCATATATTAAACCTAAAACAACAACAATGTGCCATATATTCTGTATGTTTTTCAACTCCCTTTGGTGTGTCTTTTGCAGAGAGTTGCAGACCGACTCTACGGCGTTTACAAGGTTCATGGGAACTACGGCCGAGTCTTCAGGTTAGAAAAATCATTTTTACAAGAAGACAGGCTTGTATTGAGGGTTGGAAACAGGTTTATTTATTTGGTGCTTCAAAATGTAAAATAGTCAGCAGCCTAAAATTAAAACTAGCTGTTTTCAATATCAAAGTACAGTTTAACCATAAGCATATTAACCACAGCTTGAAGGTATTAAAAAGCCTAGACTTTAGCTTGTGCAATGAATAACCAAGGCCTCAGACTATAATAAGGTTTATATAGAGACAAGTTTACCTTCCATTAGTAATAATTTGTTATTATATTATTAATGGGTGTCTGTGTTGTGGCTGCAGTGAGTGGAGTGCCATCGAGAAAGAGATGGGAGACGGACTGCAGAGCGCAGGACATCACATGGACGCGTACGTATTTAATCTCACTGAATCTGCGTGGACTCATCTCATCTATATTTTGGTGTATGCAGACTTGTGTCATTTTTCTCTCCCTACCTGATTTATTCTGTGTGTAGATTTGCTGCCTCCATAGACGACATATTGGAAGAGGAAGAACATTACGCGGACCAACTCAAAGAATATCTGTTCTACGCTGAATCTCTGAGGTACAAGATGCATCTCTAACATTAGCTGCCACTAGGGTCAACCCATGAAGTACAAAAGAAATTTATAGTACAAAATACAGCTCTACAGCAACTACCCCAATGGTCTTTTAGGTGAAAGAATGTTTTTCATTCATCATAAAACATAGAAATTATTGCAGTAAAGCTTGCTATTCAAACAAAATAGTGTTTTGTATAGTTGCATAAGAAGTGAAACATCTCAGAATGAGATGTAGCGCCACCAGTGGAGTCCACCAAAGTCTCATGTGGCTCTCAACCTTTATCTCCTTAACCCCTTAAAAGTCTGGCTGTATATGAGCTGTTTTTGTAGTTTTTTGATTTGATCATAAATTGTGAAAGTCTTTATGGCTCAAATAGAGGCTGCAGAAATAGGCCAATACACTGCACCCTAACAGAGTCACATTTGTACAAAATACTAACATTATTTTACTGTTTCAGAAGACATGTTTTTTTTTCTTGCAAACTTGCTGCTTGGATAGTCTCCTTGAGTAAACAAATGACATCCATGATTATGGCACCGCTGTCATAACAACACATAGAGTCTGTGGAGGGGTCTGTGCCCTCTGCTGGATAAAAGTTACACTGGCACTTAAATAAAAACCTGCGTTTGATTGTCAAAATGAAACTTTATTCTAGACACATTTTCATCACACAAAGGCATATACTTTTGTTTCAAATATTAACATTTTTTATATGTGATGTTGAGTTTGTAATTAATTGTGAAAATAATCACTAAATAGCTTTATTTGTTTTACTGAAGCCGTAGCATCATATCAGTAGTTGGCTGTAATATCAACAAAATATATCATCACTGTACCTCTTGTGTAATGCCTTAATGGCACAGGCTTTGCAAGAAAAAAAACAAACAAAAGCACTACATCCAGTTGAAAGTTCAATACAAAAAAACAACTGTATGAAGTGAACGAAGGGATTGTTGTTCTAGTATTTGCAAGTGGCCATAATATAGAGAATAATGGCTGTTAACAAAATATGTGGCCTGAGTAAAGCATAAACCTTGTAAATGCATTTATGACAGTCTCCTCTTTTCTTGCAGAGCTGTGTGCAGGAAACATGAACTGACTCAGTTTGAGCTGGAAATGGCCACACAAGACCTTATCACCAAGAAACAACAGCGAGAGGAGCTGGCCACAGGGGTAAGGTTCTCTTATCACTCACACAAAGGCTTTTACAACAGTTTAACAGGATAGCCACAGGGTCTGAAAAGTCGTAAATTAAAATTGTGACAAAATGGGGCCTCCAGCACTAAGAAAAAAAATACCTTGACTAGTAATTACTGTGATGGTCAAACTAATATTCAGCAACATCTTAGGCTTGAAATGAAAATGCTCTCACCTGTAACTGATAAACCAAAGTCCCTGCGCACAATTAACATGTTGTCCCTCTAAAGCTGTGGTTGTTTCAGTTTGGAGCCTCTAGGTTCTGACCCTCTGAAGCTGCTGTAGTTTGAGTTCTGACTCTGTGAAGCTGCTGTAGTTTCAGTTCTGGCCCTCTGAAGCTGTGGTAGTTTGAGTTCTGACCGTCTGGAGCTGCTGTAGTTTGAGTTCTGACCGTCTGGAGCTGCTGTAGTTTGAGTTCTGACCCTCTGAAGCTGTGGTAGTTTGAGTTCTGACCGTCTGGAGCTGCTGTAGTTTCAGTTCTGACCCTCTGAAGCTGCAGTAGTTTTAGTTCTGACCCTCTGAAGCTGCTGTAGTTTCAGTTCTGACCCTCTGAAGCTGCTGTAGTTTGAGTTCTGACCCTCTGAAGCTGCTGTAGTTTGAGTTCTGACCCTCTGAAGCTGCTGTAGTTTGAGTTCTGACCCTCTGAAGCTGCCATAGTTTGAGTTCTGACCCTCTGAAGCTGTGGTAGTTTCAGTTCTGACCCTCTGAAGCTGCTGTAGTTTCAGTTCTGACCCTCTGAAGGTACTGTAGTTTGAGTTCTGACCCTCTGAAGCTGTGGTAGTTTGAGTTCTGACCCTCTGAAGCTGCTGAAGTTTCAGGTCTGACCCTCTGAAGCTGCTGTAGTTTCAGTTCTGACCCTCTGAATCTGCTGTAGTTTCAGTTCTGACCCTCTGAAGCTGCTGTAGTTTCAGTTCTGACCCTCTGAAGCTGCTATAGTTTGAGTTCTGACCCTCTGAAGCTGCTGTAGTTTCAGTTCTGACCCTCTGAATCTGCTGTAGTTTCAGTTCTGACCCTCTGAAGCTGTGGTAGTTTCAGTTCTGACCCTCTGAAGCTGCTGTAGTTTCAGTTCTGACCCTCTGAAGGTACTGTAGTTTGAGTTCTGACCCTCTGAAGCTGTGGTAGTTTGAGTTCTGACCCTCTGAAGCTGCTGAAGTTTCAGTTCTGACTCTCTGAAGCTGCTGTAGTTTCAGTTCTGACCCTCTGAATCTGCTGTAGTTTCAGTTCTGACCCTCTGAAGCTGCTGTAGTTTCAGTTCTGACCCTCTGAATCTGCTGTAGTTTGAGTTCTGACCCTCTGAAGCTGTGGTAGTTTGAGTTTTGAACCTCTAAAGCTGCTGTAGTTTGAGTTCTGACCCTCTGAAGCTGTGGTAATTTGAGTTCTGGCCCTCTGAAGCTGCTATAGTTTGAGTTCTGACCCTCTGAAGCTGCTGTAGTTTGAGTTCTGACCCTCTGAAGCTGTGGTAATTTGAGTTCTGGCCCTCTGAAGCTGCTGTAGTTTCAGTTCTGACCCTCTGAAGCTGCTGTAGTTTCAGTTCTGACCCTCTGAAGCTGCTGTAGTTTGAGTTCTGACCCTCTGAAGGTACTGTAGTTTGAGTTCTGACCCTCTGAAGCTGTGGTAGTTTGAGTTCTGACCCTCTGAAGCTGCTGAAGTTTCAGTTCTGACCCTCTGAATCTGCTGTAGTTTCAGTTCTGACCCTCTGAAGCTGCAGTAGTTTTAGTTCTGACCCTCTGAATCTGCTGTAGTTTGAGTTCTGACCCTCTGAAGCTGTGGTAGTTTGAGTTTTGAACCTCTAAAGCTGCTGTAGTTTGAGTTCTGACCCTCTGAAGCTGTGGTAATTTGAGTTCTGGCCCTCTGAAGCTGCTATAGTTTGAGTTCTGACCCTCTGAAGCTGCTGTAGTTTCAGTTCTGACCCTCTGAAGCTGCTGTAGTTTCAGTTCTGACCCTCTGAAGCTGCTGTAGTTTGAGTTCTGACCCTCTGAAGGTACTGTAGTTTGAGTTCTGACCCTCTGAAGCTGTGGTAGTTTGAGTTCTGACCCTCTGAAGCTGCTGAAGTTTCAGTTCTGACCCTCTGAATCTGCTGTAGTTTCAGTTCTGACCCTCTGAAGCTGCAGTAGTTTTAGTTCTGACCCTCTGAAGCTGCTGTAGTTTCGGTTCTGACCCTCTGAAGCTGCTGTAGTTTGAGTTCTGACCCTCTGAAGCTGCAGTAGTTTGAGCTCTGACCCTCTGAAGCTGCAGTAGTTTGAGCTCTGACCCTCTGAAGCTGCTGTAGTTTCGGTTCTGACCCTCTGAAGTTACTGTGTCTCCCCTGTCCTCCTCCACTAACTCACTCACTCACCACCTCTTTTTGTCTGAGCAGCAGCAGGAGGCAGCGCTGCTCTTCCTCACATTATCTGTAAACAACACACTTAAATACTTCAAGTTGCAATGTCACGTGTTGGACTGGGACCAATCATTGAGCTGCCTAGGACACATGACCAGCACATGTCACAGACATGTTTGTCTTTTGTCATTACACAAGACCATTACATGAAATCCTGATATTCTCTCCCGAACAGAGGACTATTGTTATCAACCGTTAGCAGGTGTCTTGGCAGTTGGAGATGTCTTCCCACACAACAGGCTCTACTTTGTCTTTTTTTAAGCTACGTGACAATTTTTCATGAAAAAGGTGGTCCCCAGTGGTGCACCTTAAAGGAAACCCCGACTTGTAGGACTAATTGACCTTGTGTAATAAACATTTAGTTCAGCTATAAAAACGTGTTCTCAAAAAAACGTTGCAACGCATTCTGGGTAATGACGTCTAACGGCTGTCGCGATCTCATTCCCCTATTGTAATCCGGTCGCAGTGGACTTCAGTGGACTTGTCTGCCGGCTTTAGCCCATTCAAATCTCCTCTTTTGATCTTTGATCACCCAAGCAGTGAAGACTTATGTCGCTGTTCGATTGAAAATTGCAACCAAAAGCAATGCAGTGCGGCATTGTTTCCACCCTTGAAGACTATTCTAATCTAAATGAAAACTTTGCCCGAAACAATGTAACTTTAACTTGACGTTCGTCTCAGCTGCTGCCAAATGACGTCAAAGTCCCAGAATGCATTGTGCAGGTAAAAAAAATGCCGACTTCCATAGTCAGAAAAGGTAGTAAACATATCCGATTTTTAAAGTAATTGGGAGTTTTCAAGTGCAACTAACAATGAATTTTAGTAGAATAGGACAATAAGAACATATTAAGTCCAAAAAGTGCTAATAGTCAGGGTTCCTTTTAAGAACACACAGGACATATTCATATTATACTTTTATCTGCAATGAGTTGTCTGTCTTTTTTGTAGTGGTCCTGGGCTAGAATGTTCCACTTCCCTTTCTACTGACTAATCAGTTCCCCAAATCTGAGTCCAAGGTCAACTATAGTCTCCTTCTTTAGAATAGACTGCCTTCTACTTATTCTCCCAATTACTCAGGGTCTACCTTAGGTGTTTGGACAAAGGGTTCTTTATGTCTTTGAAGGGGTCCTACCTTGGTTAGGACTCAACGATCCAACGAGCGTTGACATTCCCTGTGATACACTCTCAGTACACAATTAAGTATACAATAAGCTTTACAATATATACAATAAGCTTTAAACTAGCCCGAGCACCGTCAGCTGTGCAGAACACAAAATAGTGCTTTAGACCTTTTCAAGCTTGAGACCTATTCTCAACGTGAGTTGAGATTAGCTCTGAAAATGCATGTTGCAGTACAGTATATATAGACAGAAGTGTGGTCACATTTCCTTTTCAATAGCTGTGGTTTCATGTTTAGCCAAACCATGAAACAGGAAACACCTGTGTGCTTTAGTCAAACATGAAATACCTGTGTGCTTTAGTCAAACATGAAATACCTGTGTGCTTTAGTCAAACATGAAATACCTGTGTGCTTTAGTCAAACATGAAATACCTGTGTGCTTTAGTCAAACATGAAACACCTGTGTGCTTTAGTCAAACAGGAAACACCTGTGTGCTTTAGTCAAACAGGAAACACCTGTGTGCTTTAGTCAAACAGGAAACACCTGTGTGCTTTAGTCAAACATGAAACACCTGTGTTCTTTAGTCAAACATGAAATACCTGTGTGCTTTAGTCAAACAGGAAACACCTGTGTGCTTTAGTCAAACAGGAAACACTTGTGTTCTTTAGTCAAACATGAAACACCTGTGTTCTTTAGTCAAACATGAAATACCTGTGTGCTTTAGTCAAACAGGAAACACCTGTGTTCTTTAGTCAAACAGGAAACACTTGTGTGCTTTAGTCAAACAGGAAACACCTGTGTTCTTTAGTCAAACAGGAAACACCTGTGTTCTTTAGTCAAACAGGAAACACCTGTGTGCTTTAGTCAAACAGGAAACACCTGTGTTCTTTAGTCAAACAGGAAACACCTGTGTGCTTTAGTCAAACAGGAAACACCTGTGTGCTTTAGTCAAACATGAAACACCTGTGTTCTTTAGTCAAACAGGAAACACCTGTGTTCTTTAGTCAAACATGAAATACCTGTGTGCTTTAGTCAAACAGGAAACACCTGTGTGCTTTAGTCAAACAGGAAACACTTGTGTTCTTTAGTCAAACAGGAAACACCTGTGTTCTTTAGTCAAACAGGAAACACCTGTGTGCTTTAGTCAAACAGGAAACACCTGTGTGCTTTAGTCAAACATGAAACACCTGTGTTCTTTAGTCAAACAGGAAACACCTGTGTTCTTTAGTCAAACATGAAATACCTGTGTGCTTTAGTCAAACATGAAATACCTGTGTGCTTTAGTCAAACATGAAACACCTGTGTTCTTTAGTCAAACAGGAAACACCTGTGTTCTTTAGTCAAACAGGAAACACCTGTGTGCTTTAGTCAAACATGAAACACCTGTGTTCTTTAGTCAAACAGGAAACACCTGTGTTCTTTAGTCAAACAGGAAACACTTGTGTTCTTTAGTCAAACAGGAAACACCTGTGTTCTTTAGTCAAACAGGAAACACTTGTGTGCTTTAGTCAAACAGGAAACACCTGTGTGCTTTAGTCAAACATGAAACACCTGTGTTCTTTAGTCAAACATGAAATACCTGTGTGCTTTAGTCAAACAGGAAACACCTGTGTGCTTTAGTCAAACAGGAAACACCTGTGTTCTTTAGTCAAACAGGAAACACCTGTGTGCTTTAGTCAAACAGGAAACACCTGTGTTCTTTAGTCAAACAGGAAACACCTGTGTTCTTTAGTCAAACAGGAAACACCTGTGTGCTTTAGTCAAACATGAAACACCTGTGTTCTTTAGTCAAACAGGAAACACTTGTGTTCTTTAGTCAAACAGGAAACACCTGTGTTCTTTAGTCAAACAGGAAACACTTGTGTTCTTTAGTCAAACAGGAAACACCTGTGTTCTTTAGTCAAACAGGAAACACTTGTGTTCTTTAGTCAAACAGGAAACACCTGTGTTCTTTAGTCAAACAGGAAACACTTGTGTTCTTTAGTCAAACATGAAATACCTGTGTGCTTTAGTCAAACAGGAAACACCTGTGTGCTTTAGTCAAACAGGAAACACCTGTGTTCTTTAGTCAAACAGGAAACACCTGTGTGCTTTAGTCAAACAGGAAACACCTGTGTTCTTTAGTCAAACAGGAAACACCTGTGTTCTTTAGTCAAACAGGAAACACCTGTGTGCTTTAGTCAAACATGAAACACCTGTGTTCTTTAGTCAAACAGGAAACACCTGTGTTCTTTAGTCAAACAGGAAACACTTGTGTTCTTTAGTCAAACAGGAAACACCTGTGTTCTTTAGTCAAACAGGAAACACTTGTGTTCTTTAGTCAAACAGGAAACACCTGTGTTCTTTAGTCAAACAGGAAACACTTGTGTTCTTTAGTCAAACATGAAATACCTGTGTGCTTTAGTCAAACAGGAAACACCTGTGTGCTTTAGTCAAACATGAAAAACCTGTGTGCTTTAGTCAAACAGGAAACACCTGTGTTCTTTAGTCAAACAGGAAACACCTGTGTGCTTTAGTCAAACAGGAAACACTTGTGTTCTTTAGTCAGCCAGGAAACACCTGTGTGCTTTAGTCAAACAGGAAACACTTGTGTTCTTTAGTCAAACAGGAAACACCTGTGTTCTTTAGTCAAACAGGAAACACCTGTGTGGTTACAATAGATCAGTAATAGCAGATTACAATAAATAAATGTTTACATCAAATTCAGTTTCTAAACAAGTCTTTTCTTCTTTATTTATTTTCTTCTGGATTCTTCTAGCCAGGGATAGGGACAGCGTTTCATTCCTGGGAAGCACAACATTTTTTATTTTGTATATCTCTTTGTCTGTGATATCTTTTGTAGTATATTTTTAGATTAAGTTTAAAATGTGTGAGTCTAATGCTGCAGTCCTAGAGCAGCTTACCTCTGTCTGTCTCCTCTTCTCGCTCAGATCGTGCGGACATTCTCCTTCAAAGGCATGACCAATAAGCTGTTTGGGCAGGAAGCTCCAGAGCAGAGAGAGGCCCGACTGAAGCTGCTGGAGGAGCTCATTGCAGAGGGACAGGAAACGGTCAAGGACAAAACTGCAGAGTGCGAGTGAGTCTATTGCCTATTGTCTAATCTGTCCACACACAGACAGGTATCTCTTAAAACACTTTTTTCTGTGAGTTTTTGTCTTCTGTTCACAATCTTCTGCAAGAGTGAAGAGGCTGAGCAACTTTGAATACACTCAATAAATTGTGAAAAAATTTCTTCTTTTCTTTACTTTCTCCAGAACAGTTTGACTCCTCGATGTGGGCTCTACCCTATCAATGAACCACAGCCTGGAGACACCGCTCTGGGCATCATTAATAACTAAATCCTACAGTCACAGACACTTAAACCCTCTGTTTCTCTGCAGGGAGCACGTCGAGAGGGGGCTGGTGGACATGCAGCGCTTCAAGGAGCAGAAAGACAAAGACCTACGTG
Source organism: Rhyacichthys aspro (assembly GCA_036850595.1). Classification (NCBI taxonomy): domain Eukaryota; kingdom Metazoa; phylum Chordata; class Actinopteri; order Gobiiformes; family Rhyacichthyidae; genus Rhyacichthys; species Rhyacichthys aspro. The sequence continues at coordinate 25,043,155 of CM072159.1, read as the reverse complement.
AAGCCCTCATTAACTACGCTGTGATGCAGATCGGCATGTGCAAAAAGGTAAGAGAGATCTCAAAATAAAGCCCACAGAACAGAACCAGTCCTGCTTCATGTCTCCTCCTCTTCTGCAGGGAATACAAGTCTGGAGCAACGCCAAAGAGTGTTTCCTCAAGATGTAACACTAACGGATGGAGTCAGGATTAAGGCTAGTCCTGGAGAAAAACTGGAATATGGCTGGAATAAGAGAGAAATGAGAGAACAAGGAAAAATGTGTAAATGGAGCATTTTCCAGGATGTAATATTAACAAAACCAATAACCTGACAGTCTGGTATTTTAAACCATCTGTAAATGTATAGTTTTGGGTCTAGTTCTGCTATTTCTTCTGGCATTTTCAAAATTCTCCATTCCCACTCCACCCAACAGGTTATTCATTATGGGATATAATCTAAAGCACAATGGACAGTATGGACTGCATTTTTCATAGTTACAGACTGTTAGTAATGCTTACATTTCATTCTAAACCATATTAGTACTATCTAACAAAAATAAAAAAAAAAAAAAGGTAATAAAACATGTGTATGGTTACATAATACATAATAACAAAATATGGTAGACACTGGTTACAGAACATGTTTCAATGTTTTTGGTAACATAGTCATATATCATGCAAACATAGCAGTAATATAAAAAATAAAGAAAAACATAAATATAACAAAATAATCAAAAGCCCCAACAATTACCACTAGTATAGAATCAGAATTCCTTTATTTATCCCCAAGGGGAAATTCTTATTTGTTACAGACAAATAGGGATAAAAGAATTTAAACATCTGATAAATAAAATAAAAATATCAGGCAAAAAATAAAAATACCAGGCAAACTCTCAAAAGATATTTACATATGTATGTATGTATGTACAGTGTTATACATGGTTTAAACTGTATAACTAAATGCAATGTTTACAGTGCAGAGTTGAGTAGTTTGATAGCGACAGGCAGGAATAATTTCCTGTGCCGCTCTGTGGTGCAGCGTGGCAGCAAGTGTCTGTTACTGAACGAGCTTCTGAGGTGGTTTTTTGCGCTCCAAGTGACAAAGTTGTTCACCACTGTCCTGTACTCACTCTCATCACCACCAGAAAAACATCCAACCACTGCAGAGTCATCAGAAAATTTCTGAAGGTGGCAGGTCTCTCTGCAGTAGCTGAAGTCTGTGGTGTAGAGAGTGAAGAGGAAGGGAGAGAGGACGGTTCCCTGTGGAGCCCCGGTGCAGCTTAAATACTTAAAATAGAGTTCATGTTGATGTCAAATACAGATCTGTTCAACCATTATAGTTTACACAGCAGATAATTTTATTCCTATATGAATATTGAAATTTGACTAAAATACTAATCAAGGGACAATAATAACCACTGTCTTACATTCTCTGAATGTAACTTCAAGTTGGACGCAGGGAGGACTAAGACTAGGAAACTATATGTAAGCATTTATACAGCCAGTGCAATAAAAACCAGTGCAAGTACAGTGAGTGAGAGGGAAGTAGTAAATTAATTATATTGTGTCTCTTACATAGCACATTTACTAGAATAATAATATAAATAATAAGATGGTTTTTGCACATTTAAGTGGGAAATGGAGAAAAATAACTGCAGCCAGTCACCTTTCCCCACTTACTGCTACTGCGTTTCGAAGAATTTAGAATAAGGAGAAATCTGCAGGTATCAGAAAATTTTATATCCACATCTGTTTGTTTGGTTTGATGCATATAAATTGCTGTTTTGGAGCAATGTTTATTTATGTAGCATTTATAATCATGTTTAAAGCTTTTAATATGTCTTATTTATTGATTTTTCATGTTTAACTGCTACCTGTAAAAAAGTAAAAGTTTTTTGTAAAAATGTTGCCTGTATGCAATTTGTCTCTGTCCTCTGTCAAGTATTTCTAAATTTAATATCCCATTTGAATTACTTTTGATCATCGCATTTATATGTGAAAATTATTGTTTTAAATGATTATTCTTCAGCTGCAGTTTCCTACAGGATTTGAACAGACTGTGGAGTTCTGGATCCACTGCCCAGGTTCAGATAGAAGCGATGATTGTAAATGACCACTATGATTCAGTAGATTAAATTCAGTGTTCAACAAAATCTTCCCCGGGGAAAATGCAGTAAATACAAAGTCCTCAAGGCAACGATCACAAGCAGGATGGAGGGGGATCTCCAAAATCCTGGCTTTTGTAACCTTTGGAGATCCCACCTCCACTTTTCCTACAAACTCCTCCTTTGACTAATTTCTAATTGTGTCATAGCTTCCCCATTCAAATCTGTTATAAACTCTCACAAGCCGTGACACCATTATCTTTTTGCTTTGTTGTTACTTCTTTTTTTTAAAAATAAGTTACATTCAGTTGTTTACATAGGTAAATGTTTTAATATTAAAGATTCTTTCCGAGGGCTTTGAAAGCTGTGTTGAAAGCCTAAGACTCACGTTTGTACTGCATACTTTGTGTTTATACTGCACTTTACATAATACACCTTAACACTTTTTACTTCACACTTACATTTAATGGACATTTTTATGTTGTGTGTTTAATTAATTATATTTATTTTAATAACGTGTATCCTGCTGCTGTTGTGTAAAGGACTGCTCGTCTATACGTTGAATAGAATTGTGCAATGACAATAAAGGCTAATCTAATCTAATTAGAATGAGAATGAAATCCATTTAAATAAGTTTTCTTTTTAATAAACAAACAACAATAATTTATTCAGCCCACCATTAGTTAATTGGGAGACATCTGCATCAGTGACTGAGTATCATAAGAAAATACAACAACCACAGCAGTTTTGTTATAAGGAATTAAGGAATTTCGCACAGCTTTTGATCTAATTATACCTTTCACCTTGAATCTATATATGTTGTCCTTTGCTTAAACTTCGTCAAATTTGGTGCAATGTTTTCTATTTTTCTCAGCATCTATGTTACAATTACCCAAGCTTTTATTTTGAAGTGCTTTCAGTGGCCGGGTGGTTACCGTGGCAACGCTCATCATCTTTTCCCTTTTGCGACTAAATGATCAACGGTATGTATCAGAACCGCTCTGTGATATTTTTTTTCTTCTTCTAAAGTTTAAAGATAATTAAAACAAGTTTTATCTATGTCCTAGGAAGAATAAGAGGGTTACATACATTTTCCAGCTGTTTATTTTGTATCATACTACAGAAAATGTTTATTTAGGAGAGATTTTGACTGTTGATTCGGCAGTTAGCTTAAGTACCAAGTAAGCTTTCTGCTATATGATACATTACAATAATATAACAATATTGTTATTGGTTTTTTTTCCGCTGCTGTAATTTATCCTCTGTTTTAATGTAATTGTTTAGGGGCAGAAACTGTTGTGAACCACTATTGTAATCATCGTTTGTTTATTTATTAGTTTATTCATCTGCAAAGGAGAAAAATTGTGGTCACTTCAGTCCGGGTGGGATTCAAGGGGTTACAGATTTATTAAATGTAAACTATGTCTACATTACTTCAGTTAAATGGTGGAGAAATTCGTGCCTGTGCCTTTAAGAGTCTCCCACAATGCCCTTCTTCTGCTGCCGGTGTGACAGGCGCTGCTTCCGGGGTCCACGTGATACTAACCACTGCTGTGAAGATGTCAACAGAAGATCCCGTTGCGGTGAACGGAGTAAACGGAGAAGAGAAAGAGGAAGAGGATGGTTTCGTGGCCTTCGCGGCGCTTCACTCCGCGGCGCTGCAGGCTTCGGGTCTCCCTCAGATTCACTGGAGGAGTCTGTTCCACAAAATCACCAACGAGGTCTGTCCTAGTCCTGTCCCGGTCTGAAAAACTGTCCCCACCAATAAACTGACATGTGGTTTACTGTTTATGTTGTGTAATCTGACAAAAACTCATTCAGTAATTTAGAAGTTTAACTGTAATGTACCACTTATGGAGACACCAGGCTAAAGTAAAAATAACCACATACTTCACTCAAAAACCTTTACTCTTTTTAAAGGGACATTAAAATATGACTAGGCTTATCATTAAGTCATATCATTACAGTATTCCCAGTATTATACACACACTGTGAACACTTTCTTTTAAGGCTTTTTGGTCATATTTGAATTTCCATTTCAACAGAGTAATAGTTGTTATATAAGAGTTATACAGCGATAATATGACTGTAGACTAATTGGACACATGGTTACATGGCACATTTGTTTAAAAAAACTGAGTAAAGACTGCTTTATACTTCTGTTTCCTGTCTTTAAAGTATTGTAATATGCATAAGTGCAGATCAAGTTTGTTCCTGTCTTGCAAGAAAAAAACTCACAAAGACAGTTTAATCTTAAAGATTTTTTATTTCTTTTCTTCCTCGATGTTATAAGAGATTTCCACAACACAGGCCTGGATGATAATCATGTCATGGCTCAATTTTATTAGTCTGTCATTTTAATATCCATCTAATAGGCTATCCAACAGTTACCATGTCAGTATAGGGACAAAGTAGGAGTTCCGGTTCATCTACATTTGCTTACACATAAGTATTTAGTAATTTTACTGTGATTTCTCGAAGCTTAGACCCTATAATCCTTTCTGCAGTTTTGGGTGCATTTCTCTTGCCTGGTTTGTGTTTTCAGTCCAGTTTCATTTGACACTGTTTTGGATCTTCACTGCATGGCAGCATTTATCTCCTTGATTTAAATCTAATGGACTCATTCACTCAAAGGAAAAAGCCTGGAATTCAAAATGGTACAACCCTGTATGATGCCCTTTCCTTGTTTGTTCCCGCTCCTGTGTTTTCTGTCGCTGACGTTTGCCTCATGTTTGTTTTAGATTTATGATGCCGGAGAGGTGTTCGGGATCATGCGGATTCAAGAAGACGATGATGAAGGGGAAAAACACGGAAACGTGATTGGCTCCAAAGTTGTAGTCACCAGAGAGAGCGGTCTAAATGCATCTGACCCCGACAGGTGAGAAGGTTAAACTTTTTATGCAAGTGACCAAAACAGCAGACTAACAGAGAGGCATAAACAGTGTGTCTTTGCTGGTCTAATTCAGTGTGTGACTCTGGTGCTAAACACTGGACAGAGCCAGAGTATTTGCATCATTATAAGATTAGCTGATGGATGCTCTAAGGCAGGGATGCCCAAACTTTCCCTCCAGGGGCCAAAACAGAAATTTATTAGAGGGCCACGAGGCAAACGCAAAAATCTTTTGCATATAATAAAAATAAATTCTTCCTCCTAGGTTTGCTTAAAATGCTTTTTTTCTGTTTGCCACTGCCTGTGCTGCTTACCAATAGCTAGGCATGCTTGACCGTCATTGCAGATTAACGTGCAAGTCAGTGTGCAATTTAAGTCACAGTGGACCAAATCAACCCCCTTGGTGTGCCCCAGTTTAGGACAGGGGGGGTCTAATACAGTTACTAAAGGGCTTTTAGGAAACTGCTGTTGTCATATTGGACATTATAGAAATAAAAATGACCTGAATCTTTGCAGTGTTTTCCTGGTGGACCACGCCTGGACCTACCGCATGGACTACGCCCGTCAGCAGCTGGAGGAGGTGCCCGGTCTGCTGCCCCGAATGGCTGCTCTGATGGGGTTGGACTTCCACGGAGAGACCCCCGATCCGGACACTGTGGAGCTGGTGCTGGAGCAAATGTGGAAGTACAACCAGACCTACCACCTCTCATGGGGGGTACGTATAGATCTACCACCTCTCATGGGGGGTATGTGTAGATCTACCACCTCTCATGGGGGGTACGTATAGATCTACCACCTCTCATGGGGGGTACGTATAGATCTACCACCTCTCACGGGGGGTACGTATAGATCTACCACCTCTCACGGGGGGTACATACAGACCTACCACCTCTAACAGGGGATACCGATAGATCTACCACCTCTCACGGGGGGTACGTATAGATCTACCACCTCTCACGGGGGTACGTATAGATTACACCTTCACGGGGGCAGATCTACCACCTCACGTGGGGTACGTATAGATCTACCACCTCTCACGGGGGGTACGTACAGACCTACCACCTCTCATGGGAGGTACGTACAGACCTACCACCTCTCATGGGGGGTACGTACAGACCTACCACCTCTCACGGAGAATACATACAGACAGATCCACTCAGACCAGGATTAGTCCAAAGTGATAGTTCTAAAGGTTTAGTCCTAGGTTTAGGTTTAGTTGTAGTCAGAGAACAGAAAATCTGGTTTGTCTTGCGTTTGACTTGGTTTGGACTTGGTTTGAGGATATCACTTTACATTCACTTTAAGCTGCTTGTCAAACTTTTATGCTCAGTATAACGCATGCATTTAAACGATTTAACCTGTCCTCTTTGCCTATATTTTTTTTGCTTTATGATTTTCTCTTGTCCTCCTCAACACCTGCAGTTCAGTTCTCATTCCTGATTGTTCACTGGGCTGTGTTTCTCTCCTCTCTCCTCTATTTACCTTGATACAAAGTAAACCAGTTTTGTGATACCTAAAATCAAGAGTTAAATTCACTGGAATACAGTTTGTAATAGGTATTTCAGTTTTTAATAACCCCTGACAAAGACAGAGGTCAGTTTGTACAGCAACAGTGGCCTTGTGTGATTTTTAATTTTGAAAACCCCCCCAGGTATATTGAACAGGCAAATAAAAGCTGTAGGTCTATATCTGGACTAAACCACAATTAATTTAAGACTGAAGACTAAACGGGTTATTCATTTATTGTGTTGTTTTCAGCCCAATATCAATAAAAAATCCATTTCAGAGCTGTTAAATCAGGGAGTGACAAGGACTTGACATAAAAATTTAACTTGTGACAAAGAAGTACAAGGCTCTGATTGGACAATTGTATTTGTGACGCACATACATTATTATCTGATAATGTTGTCTCAATGTTACATTTAAGCTTTGTCTCTGCATTTCTTTGTCTGAGTTGTCCCTGAATTAGTTATTTTTTGAGTTTGTCTCTGTATCTGGAGCCACTCTTATCTATAATGTGGTCAAGGTCAGCAGTGAAGATTATTCACTTGGCTCAAACGCAGCTGTGAAAAAATCTCTCTGTGCTTTAAACAAAGAATGCAACACAGCAAAGAGTGACAGATGATTTATATTAGGGCTCTGGGAAAAACATGGTTTAGTTAAGATTTTAAATTAAAATAAAGGTGAATATCTAAAATTACTCTTAATTTGTCTATGTATTTATGATGGAAGAAACTGACTTAAAGAAAGTATATACAGTATAAGTATATAATATTACAATGACTCAAAACAACTCACCCACTAGGGTTGCCAATAGTCATAACCGACGATTGTGCAACACTATAACAAATCTTTTTATTTAACTGAAGTTTTGTTTATGACTTATTCTGTCTACATTTAAGAATGAGGACAAATTGGCAGTTTAACAATTTAACTTTGAAGAAATAAAATAATAAGAAAAAGTTATGTACTTATTTATTTACCTATATATATTTTAGTTCTATCAGTCCTTAATGGACCTACTGGACCTTATGATTCAGAGTTACTGGGTGTCTTACTGGAGTTGGCCACAATGTTTGCATTATTGCTAGGCATCCTTACATTTTATTACCTGTTGTGTAGATTAATATTTTCCGCTCCCCACATAATTTCATTTACATTGAAGATAGAGCGAACACGGTAGAGACATCGAAGATACAGTAAACACAACAGTATAGTGATATGAAGTTACATTAGCCTAATATCATTAGCCTTTAAGCAGTTGTAAAATAGGTAAACAGACAGGTTGTGAATGCATCTGTGAATATCAGTGAATTAACTTCAATCTTCACTCTACAAGTTCTAAGCTAGGCGTTGCTCCTTTTCTGATTGGTCATCTTTATCAGTAGCGGTGCTTCTGTTCTTCACTGTCATTGGTTAGACTGCCCTATTCTTCTGGTTCAGCAGATACGGCCCTAACTGTCTGTTTGCTGTCATCAGATATGGGAATAACAGCAGTTAAGGCATAGGCTGTTTATGATGGATGGAAGGGATGGAAAACACTAAATGTCATATCAGGCTCATGGTGAAGTGTAAGCGTATAAATTCCTTAAAACAGTGAAGTCTTTAAAAAAAAATAAAAATAAAAAAAGAAACAAAGAAAGAAACTGACCCAAAGAGTCTCCTAGTGTCTCTTTGTTCACCTCAGAGATGGAGTTGGTGAAATTGGGAACAACAATTATTGTCAGAAGAAACTTGCCAAAGAATCTTATTTATGATCAGAAAATGTTTGGTTAAAGTCGATGTTAAAAAAAAACAGACCTTATAGGAAGTTATTGCTGTGAGTAATGTGTGAGGTCAAAAGTTCAGCACATGCTCAGACAGCTCCCCTCACAGTAATGGGACAGGCCTGAACATGTCTCTGAGAGAAGCCCATGAAATATGACACCGATCACACACGGTTATTGTTCAGTTACATTTCTACTCACAGCATCAACCACAGAGTAATAATGGCACTACTTTATTATAATGCATTGTAAATAATGGCTTTCTTCTCTTGCCTCTGAAGAGGGCGGACATGTTTCCTACTGCTCTGCTGCTGTGCTTATCTTGCTGTCCTGTGTGAGCTGAACTCCTCTGGATCCTCTGCCTGCTGCATTTTACTAAAACTAAAAACTAAAGCTAAACCATGGAATTGATTAACTGGTCCCTCAGTGCGATTGACAAGATTTTTCACCCAGAAGTGGGGCCCAGGGAGCCCACATGTCCAGTTGGGACCTTTGCGGTCGGCTACACAATGGACGCATGGCATAAGTGGCAGGTCATGTGTTGGTTCTGTCCGTTGAGGACATCATGGATGTCTATTTATTTGGATTTATAATAGCAGGGTATCTAATGATTGGCCTTGGAGTTGCTCTAGTCTATTGGAAAGTCTGTAAGGTGGCAGCCAGAAAAGAGTCCAATCGGAAGCGGAGAGTGACCGGCTCTCGGGAATACTGAGGAAAGTGACACTGATTGAAGAACTTTTTTGTGACATCTTGGCTCGGTCCAATGAGGAAAACAAACGGCTGGATTACATCTTGGGTCTTGCTCTGTCTTACTTGCACTAACTGTAACTGTAACTTTCAAGAAGAAGTGAGTTTTGTGGCGACGCACTCAGTTGCAGCAGCCCAGATGCTCTCTCATCTAAATGTAATTTCTCCTTGTGAAATCTTTTTCCCCTGTGAGACAAATAAATCTATCTGATCTCTATAAGAAGTGCAAATTGGAAAAGGACAGGACAGGGACATTCTATGTGGAAATACTGCGTGTGTTGTCTGTGTTGTTGGTCTGAGCTGTTTCTAAGTTCACTTTGTGACTAATGCAGCAGCAGATGGAGTCTTTTAATTCTTCTTACTTTTCTCTTTCTGCTCCGTCAAACTGAGCTGAAAGACACTGTGTTTCTGCTTTAGTTTCCTCTCAGCCTTCGTTTACTTCCAGAGTCAAAGGGATGTCGGAGGAGACCACAGTTTCTCTTTGAGGCTCGACTTCAGTTTCTGCTGCAGCTCGGCTCATTCACTGTGATGCTGAGAGTCTGGATCTGATCCAGATGTGTCTTGTCCTGTTCAATTGAAATTTGAAACACAGATGTCTAAACTGACCAAAAAACTCTTGAAACTTGTTTTTCAGAGTATATCTGTTTATATATGAGCTCTTTAGATGTGTTTTGTTCTTGTCTGGTTGGTTTAGTCTTCTTTGAGTGACCACAAATGCAGTAATTATTACCTTTGACAAACTGGCACAATTATTTCATCATAATAACTGTCTTTAGAAATGAGTTGTGTAATATTAATAGTATTGTTTGTGCCGTTTGTTTCGTGTTTAGTCGGCCGAGCAGAAAGTGCCAGTCTGGTACATCATGGACGAGTTCGGCTCTCAGATCCAACACTCAGATGAACCCAGCTGTGGACTTGCCCCATTCTTCTACGTCCAGGAGCAGCTGGCCTACTCTGTGCTGTGGCCCCTGCACGACCTAGAGCAAGGAGGTACACTCACTACACACATTTACTAACCTATATGTCTCTCTGGAGAAACTCAAATTATGTCAGAAGCCTCATTTCCACTGGAGCTGTACAGTACAGGTCAGTTCTTATTGTTAAGACGAGTGATGACGAGTCATTTTTTTGTTATTTCTGATTATTTCTCTGTTATTTTCTTTAATCTAATTATTCTACCTTTACTGTTTCTATATTTTAAGAATGACGGTGTGTCAAAATTATAAGCAGTACTAATACCGTATTTTCCGGACTGTAGAGCGCACCTAAATATAAGCCGCACCCACTAAAATTTAAAAGAAATATATATTTTGTCACATATAAGCCGCACCGGACGATAAGCCGCCGATATCCAGGCTGAGAAATAAGATATTTACATAGAAAGATTTTGTACCATAAGTGTTTATTCATATACCTGAACTGATTGTTTCCGAACAGTGCCTGTAACACGGCAGTAAAAGTGCTGATCAAACAAAACAGGAAAGTCATTGATGGTTTTATTCATCTTCCTCCTGTGCTCTCAAACGAAGTTGCTTTATTTTTCTTCCTCCTGCGTACTGAAACCACTGAACACCAAACCACTGTCACTTTTTCTTCCTGCGCACTGTTAAAGCATAACTTTTAAATTAAAAAACTATTAAAGTCGCTTCATTCTCCCGTGCACTGAAACCACAAGTCACTGTTCATCTTCCTCCTGAGCATTCAAACTGCTGAACACCAAACCACTGTCACTTCATTTGTTTTCCATTATGAGGGGGTGAGGGTGTAAAAATATTACCGTATTTTGCTGTTGTGCGTCTTGGGTTGCATGTGCTAAGAATAAAAACTGGTGCTTTCTTGTTTTTTTACTGACTACCGCTGCCTGTCTCGTTTTTGCACTTCCTGCTAGTGCGCCCCCCTGAGGGCTGAAGAAAAATTCATAGAAAAGCCGCATCTCTGTATAAGCCGCATGGTTCAAAGCGTGGGAAAAAAGTAGCGGCTTATAGTCCGGAAAATACGGTAGTCTTTATAATAGTTATAGGCAGTATCAGTGCCCACACACACAGTTATGTCATTGGACACACATAGATATACACATTACATACTCAAAAAACACATACACACACCAGTGCAGCACCTGCACATCTAGTCTCTATCCTCAAAATCATTATCCTTAACTAAACAGAGTGGTAATTTTGGAAGGGCAAATGCAAATCATTAAGAGTATAATTAATACCCAATATATGTTACATGTTATAATTACATATGCTGAAGTTTCACTGTTGTTGATAGCAGGAGCAGAACTTGTGATATGAAAGAGTGAGTCACCAAAATGTTAAAGTTTAGAAAAATGGGAATAAAACTAAGCTGTGCTGTCTCGCTCTGTGGAAGCCTTAAAACCCAGCTTTATTAAAGCTTGTAAATCTCTGAGTCTGGTTGATTCTCTCTCAGATGAAGTGACCCGTGATTACGCGTACGGTGAGACCAATCCCTTGTTGAGGAAGTGCAGGCTGTTGCTGTGGAAACCTGCCGAACTGAACGGGGTCAGCAGCGTCACCTCCGAGCCTCCGGACGAGTACTACGAGGTGAGACCCTCAGAGAACACAGTACTCCTCTACAGCAGGTTAAAAAGTCCAGATGGTTTCAACGACAAAAGTGGAGATAACAGCGGTATTCTTTTCTGAGTATGAGGTGTACAGTTTTTCAGTTTTCTGATTGGTCCAGTTTGGGTTTGTCTCTAAACTGAATAAAACCTTCTCTGGAGAAAAAAAACGATAAAAAAAATTCACCAAACAAATTATATATATATATATATAAAAATGGATGTGGTAAAAGAGCAATTAACATTTCTTTTTTTAGATTAATTGGAAGGGGACAATGCAGTTTAAAACACATGATTAAATGTGAGTTAGCAAGCCAGCGTTAGCAAAAAAAAAGGGCAATTTTTCAGCTGTAGTCCCCTGGCCTTGGTGCTAAAAGGGCTTTAAAATACAACAAATAATTAAGAGGACTGCACAAACACAGAACATAAATAATTCAGCACATACATATGACAGAATAAAACAGGTCATTACAAACATATGTTCAAGTTGTTTGACGAAAGTTAATTTCTTATGGTTCAATCTTATTGTGAAAGGTAACTTTTTTTAACTTAAATCAGCACAAACTGTCCAGACAGTTCTTTGGGGAATAACTACGATGTTGCAGTAATTTGTTGCATAGTAGCTTCCATTTGTCCTCTGTGGGTTAAAATGCATTTTTATCATTTCCTGTGTATTTCTAATTCCCTTTTTTCAGTTTACAAAGACATCCACCTATCAGTTTATCATTTTATTACATGAATTTTTAATTCACTCACACTTTTACCTTTTCTGGTTGTATCATTTGTAACTCTTTTTTTAATTAAAATGGCAATAAACTGTGCAGTCAAAGGCAACCAAAACACAAAAACCGTAGCAGTGGTTTTTTTTTGGTTCTTGTAAAGTTATTTTCCACTGCTTCTCCCCTCACTGATGGGAGGAGGCTTCAACAGATTGTAAGAAAAATATTTTGCCTCTTTACAGTGATCTGTTTAAAGATTTTGATGGATCAGCTCCCTTCCTCCCTGCTCAAAGCCCATAAACAGTCAATTAGTTCATTAATCACTAAAATTATCAACCTCTCTTTCCAAACCGGTCATGTTCCACTTTCCCTAAAAACAGCTATTACCAGACCCCACCTCAAAAAACCTACTCTAGACCCTGAACCTCTATCAAATTACCGGCCCATCTCTCACCTCCCCTACATCTCCAAAATTCTCGAAAAGATAGTTTCCGCCCAACTACATAACCACCTCAAATCCTGCTGCCTTTATGAAAAATTCCAATCTGGTTTCCGCCCCTCCCACAGCACTGAGACAGCCCTTATCAGAGTCACAAGCGACCTGCTGATGGCTTCTGACTCTGGCTCCCCGTCCCTACTCATCCTTCTCGACCTCTCTGCTGCGTTTGACACCATTGATCACAACATCGTCCTCCATCGCCTCCAACACTACACAGGACTCTCCGGCACCGTCCTACACTGGTTCCACTCCTACCTCACGGGAAGGACCGAGTCTGTAGCCCTGGGGGACGCTAAATCTCAACCCCACACAGTCTCCTGTGGGGTCCCTCATTGCTCAGTGCTTGGTCCAACCCTCTTCACCATATATCTGCTTCCCCTTGGTCGTGTCATCAGCAGGCATGGAATCCAGTTCCATTGCTATGCTGATGACACCCAACTCTACATCAAGGTCACTCCCTCTTGCACCCCCTCTGCCACTGCCACCCGCCTTACCTCCTGTCTGGAGGAGACAAAGGCATGGATGAGTCAAAACTTCCTGCAGGTAAATATCTCCAAAACCGAAACTATTTTGATCGGCACCCCACACCAGCTCCATACCTCTCCCATCTCCTCTATTTCATTCTGCGGTCACAACATTCCCCTCTCTCTCTCAGTCACTAACCTGGGGGTAAAGTTCAATCCCCGGCTTACCTTCAAAAACCATATAAATCACATTTGCAAAACGTACTTTTTTCACCTCCTTAATATTGCCAACTTCGCCCATCCTCTCCTTTTCTGCTGCAGAGAAGCTCATCCATGCCTCCTCCAGGCTGGACTGCTGCAACGCACTCCTCATCGGGATTCCTGGCAGGAGCATCCAAAAGCTCCAGTACATCCAGAACAGCGCTGCCAGGATCTTGATGAGGGTGCTGAAATACGAGCACATCACCCCTATCCTCTGCACACTTCACTGGCTCCCCATACACCTCCGTATAGAATACAAGGTCCTTCACACCCATCACTGTCTGCGCGGTGACGCCCCCACCTACCTCACAGAACTCCTCACTCCTCACACCAGCACCAAAACCCGGTCAGGCCACATGCACCGTCTGCTCCCTCCCAGGACAAGGCTCAAAACCATGGGTGATAGGGCCTTTGAGTCTGCAGCTCCTCGCCTGTGGAATGCCCTCCCAGACCACCTTAGGGCTGTAGTAGCTTTTAAAAAAGAACTGAATACATTTCTGTTTAAAAAAGCCTACTTTTAGCCCTTTCAATAGGCCGAGTAAGGCTGTTCTTGTTTTGTTGTATGTATGCCTGTTCTTTGTTTGTATGCCTACCTGTTTATACTTTTTGCTGTAGCACTTTGAGATTTGTCCAGCAAATGAAAAGTGCGTTACAAATAAAATGTATTATTATTATTATTATTATGATGATGAAGTGACACACATTGGTCCATATTCACCTGCTGTGTGTTCACTGGTCTAAAGACAGCATGTAAAAACTAAACAAAAGGAGTTCCAAATTACCATTTTTTTCAGGTATTGTTATGGTAAAAAAAAATATTTTTTTCGTCTCAAATCAGGGCTTCAACAAAACACTGATAATAGTTGGTTTATGACAAAACCATTAGTGGAGTCACAGTCCTGTGTGAATAAATACTCCTTGAGCTGTGGAAGGGTCCTGTTTTAACTTGAAGATGTGTTGTTTTTTTCTGCAGACAATCGCTCGAGAAAACAAGGAGCAGCTTCCTGTGGACATTCAGCCTCACACCGTGCCCCGGGACAAAATACTCAAGTAAGACATAACACAAGAACATGATACAGGCAGCAAATCTAAGCCTCCTTCAGCATTTAAGTTAGTTTTCTTTTCCCTTGTATTCACTTCTGGTATTTCTCTGTATCCTCCTGACTTTATCTCTCATTTGAGTTAAAACATGGAGATTTCTGCCCATAAATCGTAACTAACCCGGTGTGCTCTACAGGGTTTACTCCGAGCTGTCACAAGTCACTAACAACCTGACTCATCCTCGGTTTAAAGTGACAGATGACGAAGAGGAGGCGGATGTGCTCTGGAGCTACAACCACATAAAGGACTTCAGGTCAGACCCACACCGGGACAAATGCATCTCGTAATAGAAATAGTATCAGTGAAGTGAACAGCTGCGGGAGAAGACCTTTGTTCACAAACAGTCGCACTAAGTAATGTTACATAAACAATATATATATACGTGTTGCGTAAACTCTTGTCATATCATATCTGCCTGCAGCCCCTTTAATCCGTTGTTATTTGCGCACTTGTGCCAGATCGAGGCTGATCCATGTTCTCACCACACACCAACTGCATGAGAGTCTGTTGGAAAGCCAGACTTGCCTTTTTAGGTGGACTTGGTACAATTTGTTAGTCCACTTTAGGGCTTCCATGCTTTTCCTATATTTGATTTTTCATTTTTATGGATTTTTTGGATCTTCTCCATCATTGGCTATAATGTTTTATTCATTACTGGTTCGTGTATGTCGTAATCAGCTGACAATGTTTGTAACTAGCAACTTGTTGTGACTTTTACTTGACCTTCCGCCAGGCACTCTGTGGTAAAAACACAGAATATATGGGAAACACAGTGAAATATAGCAAATCCACATATCATTCATTTAAGATTTCATACATATGCTTTTAAGAATGCATACATGAAGTGAGATTTTAAACTATATGTTAGCTTTAAGCAGTCATAAACAATATGCACCTATAGTTACACCAAAACACAATACAGTGATTATACTTCAGTGATTAGGCCTCCATTTTGCACTCTACACAAACCAGACTTGAGTTTGATTTAATCGGACCAACGCATCAGGTTGAAAGCACTCTTAGACTGCTCCAGAGACTTGAACAGACTATTCCACATAAAACTAAACATATTATTTAAGACAAAAAGAAAAAAATGAGTTGAGGTTTTTATCTGGATGTGTTCGTGGAAACAGGGCACAGGGAGTTCCCAAGGACAAGATAAATGAAGACGTACAGTATGCAGCAAAAGTTACAGTTTAGAACAAAAGAGCTACACAAATAATAATACTTTACGTTACATACTTATGTTTTTGTGGGAGTTCTCATTGCATAGTGGAAAAACTGGTGAGGAAAATATAAAAAAGAGGCACTGATTTCAGCCTGAAAAAAAACTGGATGGATTGTTACATTGAAAAAAAAAAGTTTGTCTTCAAGACATGTTCAGGAGATAACTTGATCTTCAGCACATATCCTCCCAAACTATACCTAGCCACATGTGTTCTTTTTAACACTGCGCTCAGGTTTAGCACTGTCTGGGTGTTACACTTTTCCCTTTCCCTTTTCTTCCGTCTCTTTGCTGCAGTGTGAATCAAGTACTGTCAGACAGGCCCTGCTCACAATGCATCTTTATTCATTAAACTGTTTCATTGTGTGTTCAAGTGTACAGAGACAGAAGTATCAACAGAAGCATAAAAACCTGAACCATTTGTGTAGCGGCTTCCTTACGACTTTCCTTAATAGCTGCTGAGATGAGAGGGTAATTTGGGTCCTGTAGATTTGTGTGACGCGCTAGCCTATACAGAGACGCCGGATTCGGGATACGTTTACATAAGTTTATTGTAGACGACATGCAGCATCACAGCGGTACTGGGCATGGACACAGTGAAGGCGAAGTTATTGCAAAGATGAGTTCTGGATTGATCAAAATAAACCAAACATAGAGTAAAAGCGGTCAACAAAAATTACCGCTACCCAACTGCCTCTCTCCTAGCCCTGTGCCCAGGTGACTGTGCACCTTTCAAACCTCTGTACCCGCCCTGCACGCACTCACGCACACTCACGCACACTCACACACACTCACGCACCTCCACCCATGCAACCACTCATGCTCTCTGCACGGGGGCAGCAAACACAGACATACACACAGTGCTCACCAATACTAAACTATGTGTCTGTCTCCTACAATTTGTAAGACTAATGGCAACTTTTTTAACCTCTATGCTGGTTTAGTACATATTAGTCTAGTTTGTGATGGACTGCATTCAAGATACAACCAAATTGTGGGTGTTCTCCATATTCTTGTCAAATAAACGTCATCTAAAAACTGTTGAGAGGTCTATAGGTGCGTGTTTTAGATGATCTTCGTGAAGGTAGGAGTGCAAACAGATGATGACCAGGAGGGGAAGAGTGCTTTGGATAAATAGTGGGAAGAGGGCGTCTTTTCTGAACAGTTTTCTGTAGCTTTATGGAAACGTGTCCCACCAACACCCCTCCGTCTGTGGAAGATTTGAACCAAAGAAAATACATAGCGAAAAGACGATCGATGTTAGCTTTTATTTATCAACCAACGTAGGTAGTAAGAGTCATTATTGGGCTGTATAATTTCTACAATCTATGTATAATACACACACAATACAAGGTCTGAATAAACTGATGAAAAATGTATAAAAAACAGTGCTGAGTGAGATCAAAACCAAACCACACATTGCTAATTAGGATAAATCAATACAGCATATTACTTTCTATTTCACTTTAGACAAATGCTAAAAAGTCTAATGACTTTGTCTTCTGTGACATTGTAGATAGATGTTGTGCAGTAAACTCCAGAACTAGTAAAGAAAAGTAGAAAACAGCCACGTTTTGGATTTTGCTAAAAAATAATATAGAGAAACCAAAAGAAAACATGATGTGATCCTACTGTAACTGTGCAAAACACCACTTCTTTGTTATGTATTTGTTTATTTTACATTTATAGACCTACAGCCTCAAAAATGTTCCCACGTCTTGCTGCTTCAGTGACTCTGGAATGTAGCAGCTACAGATAAAGAACTGAGAAAGAGCTTAATGTCTGTGGCTGTAGGTTTGTGTGATCGGTTTAGACTCTCTCTCACCACATCTGTAACAGTGCACAGACCTGGTTTGGCCCTTAGCTCTGCTTTTGCCCGTTTACTCCTGGTTTAATCCTGGTTTATTAAGTTTATTTAATAGGGACAAGGATGTTTGATTAAATGTCTCATACTACAGAACATATATATCCAGTGTTCATTTACAGCTCGTCTTGCTCTAGCTCCTGTTTTATAATCGCTTTCCTCTCTTCTGTCCCAGGACTCTGAGTGAGCAGCGTCCCAAGCTCCTCCTGAACCAGTTTCCCTGTGAGAGTCTTGTCACGGTGAAGGACTGTCTCTCCGCTGTGTCCCGCAGAGTCAACACCGGCTCGTCTCCTGATTGGCTCCCACTGACGTTCAACCTCCAAACGGAGCTGCCACAGTTCATCAGGTGTTTTCAGCTCCGACAGGACAGGTACTGGGTTTAAACAGCCCACAGAAGAGGATAAGACCGACGAGAATGAGCCAACACTGGGTCTCAAACTGTGACAAAACAGCTTCATAGAGAAATGTTGAACTGTTTTTTTCTTCTTTGTTTTTTTTTCCAGAGGGGAGGACAACCACTGGATCTGTAAGCCCTGGAACTTGGCTCGAGGTCTGGACACTCACATTACCAACAACCTGCACTACATCATCAGACAGAGAGAGAGCACCCCCAAGGTCTGGATACAAACCCAGTCATAAACCAGGGCCCTGTTGTACAAAGCTAATTGTAGCTAATTTTTGCTTTTTACCAGGTCAGACTATACAGTTTCAGTCTGGATCAGTTGAATCATTGCACTGAAAACCCAGAGTTACCTCAATAACTTCCTAATACAGCTTCAGACAAGGCCATATACTATGAATCCTCTTCTATATTTGTTAAAATAAAAACCCAATGATATGTTCAAATGCCTTAGACTCTCTTTAAGCAATAATTATTTTCTTCACACCTATGTCCCTTCAGAACAATGTGGATATTTGAGTTAACAGTAGCTAAAACTAAATTACAGAGTAGACTGGACATAAAGAACACATTTTGAGTCTCACCATCTCCCATCAGCCCTCGATGGGACCGTCTTGTTAACTTACCCCCGTGTTTCCTGCTGATTTGTGCAGTCAGATTATCCAGACACCACTGAAGCTCCTTTCCTAACTCCTCAAGAAACCTCCTAAACCTCATGACGTTTTACTCAAAAGGTCAAGGAACAGTGGATAGGAAAAGGAGCTGTCTTTTTAAAGTATTCAGATTCTTTGGTGGAAGAATGTGGAGCATGTGGCTCTTACCTAATGACAATCCCAGAGGAGGGTTTGGTGTAAAGCAGACCTGGGCCCTGTTTATAGCTGGTCCTGGTGTGTGTGACACTTTGACCTTTTGAGAGAGTTTAGTTCACTCAACCCTGAGGGTCGCGTGTGTTAGAGAATTTTGGATCTATTGTAAGGTTGTGATGCCCTGAGCCTTGGGCTCTGTCAACAGATAGACTCAGACACCTACTTGTCTCCAACCTCGAGCCTAATCAGCTGAATAACATCTGAATGACAACTCTCTTGGTATTGGATGTTTGCATACTGACCTTCTATGAGGCACTATAAACTCTGACCAATGAAAGCATAGCGAGACTTGAATGTTCAATACTATGCTGTGTTGACTGTTCAACTGTCTCCGGGCCTGTATGTGATGGTAATAAACTTCTCCTGCTTAAGACATCCAGACTCTCTTCAGTCCTTTTATGTGGTCCAATACTATGAAGCTCTAAGGAAGTAACCCAATTCTCTTACAGCGTGTAAGGATTTAGTAAAAATGAATGCATATATATCCACTGCCGTAGATCTCTTGTTAAAAGCGTTTTAATGTTCTCCGTCTTGTCCCATAGTGGCATGTTCGGAGTCTGCCCAGGGCCAGCCGCTTTGTCCCTCTCCCAACACTCGCTTTTGAGGAGAGTAATTCTGATCAAATGGAAAGCGTCCTAGCCTACCTCCTTCAAACTTTCCCTCTGGAGGTCCCTTTCTCTTCTTCTATGGCACTTAATTAGCACCTTATCTGGTCACATGATTGAATTTGACTGGTACTAAAATTGTTCAATAAGGTTTTAGTCTCATGCAGTATATGGTCAAAAACCAGCACCACAGATCGTTTCACAGAAAAACAGTAATATGAGTGACCAGCTCTTTTTAGACCTAGCATGCAGCACAGCAGAGTAAGCAAGGAACATGGGAAACGACAGATGATTATAATTTATATTCTTGATGAATCCATTTTTATAAAAGTTTGAAAGAATATATATATATTTTCTATCTGTTGCAGGTGGTGTGTAAATACCTGGAAGACCCGGTCCTGTTCCACCGAGAAGACGTGGGGCTGGTGAAGTTGGACATTCGTTACATGTTAATGCTCCGCTCTGTTCAGCCTCTGAGACTCTACGCCTACAACGTCTTCTGGCTGCGATTCGCCAACAAGTAAAAAACACACCAGAATAAACCTCACAAAACTCCTAATTATGTAAATATGTAACTTTTATTTTATCTACTTTTGATACTACTTGTATAGACCATTCTCCTTGGACCACTTTGACGACTATGAGAAGCACTTCACCGTCATGAACTATGCAGACGGAGCCGAGCTGAAACAGGTAAATAAGACTGGATCAGTGGTTCTCAAACTGTGGTACGGGTCCCACTGGTAGTACTCTGGCTCTCTGTGGTGGTACTTGAGAATTTCTGATGACTATAAAATGTAGGACTATTGATTTCTGCTACAGTTTTTCTAAATGACACTTTACGGTGCCACTAAAAGTTTGGACTCATTAAAAGTAGTGGGATTCAAAATGTCATTTCAAAGAAGCAGCCAAGCAAACAAAACTCATTTTATAACATTCACAGATATAGTCACAGATAGGTATGTGTTCATATAAAGCTTAGAATGCAGTAGATCCAGCATAAAGGTCATACTTTGTGTGAGTTTTAGAACCACTGAGTTACATAATTTTGACTGAAAATTAGTCTAAGCTCTGGGCCCTGTTTAGACCTGGTGCTAACCTAAGGACTAAATAGAATTGTACTTGATGTAATGATGGTAAATCAGACAGCTTAATAGACACAGCAAAGCTAACTCACGTAGCACAGATTTGATCATCAGAGTATCCAAAGGGACAGTTTAGTTTAGTCTAGTTTTACTGATCAAACACAGTGAAATCTGGTTTATGTAGACTCAGGAGGACAAATGTGAACAAAACCTAATGAGCTGGACTCTTTATGGCCAAAATATTGCATCAGCATATCTCATATTATCATGATTTATACTGAACTTGTATTTTTGCCTATATTGTTTTACACAGATGTTCTGCGTCTGAAACAAATATGACCAATACTGGGATTAACTATAAATGGCATATTCTAAATTATATTGTGAGTCTAATCAAACTCATTAGGCTTTTATTAGTATCTTTAACAAAAAGACAGTGGCCTTCACATTGTAAGTATTATGACTCATAATAACGATAATAATTGTAAAGTAAGACATTTCACACATTTTTGTGCTAGTTTTGATGCTAAATAGTTTGTTTTGAATTATTTTAGAGACAGTCCATATTCCAAAATCCATATTCCCAGTGAGTGCCAAACCTGGACTACAGATTATTTGATCCCTGGGCCTCCTGACTCTCGGCCTTTCTGTGAGGCGTCTGCATGCAGCGAATTAAAATTTGATAAACAAATTAATGCTGTTGTCAAAGCAAGCTTTTTTCCAGCTACACCTTTTGGCCAAAGTTAAGCCCTTTCTGTCCCACATTGAACTGGAAATGGCATTTTACTAAAACTAAATACTAAAGCTAAACCATGGAATTGATTAGCTGGTCCCTCAGTGCGATTTACAAGATTTTTTCACCCAGAAGTGGGGCCCCAGGGGAGCCCACATGTCCTGATGGGACCTTTGCGGCCGGCTACACGATGGACGCATGGCATAAGTGGCAGGTCATGTGTCGGTTCTGTCCGTTGAGGACATCGAGGACGTCTATATAATTGGATTCATGGTAGCAGGGCATCTAATGATTGGCATGGGAGTTGCTCTGGTCTATTGGAAAATCTACAAGGAGGCAGCCAACAAAGAGTCCAATCGGCTGCCCCAGGAAATTAAAGACCACCTTGGAGAGGAGTGTGACCGACTCTCGGGGATACTGAGGAAAGTGACACTGATCGAGGAACTTTATCGTGACATCTTGGCTCGGTCCAACGAGGAAACCAAACGGATGGATTACATCTTGGGTCAGTCCTATGAACTGGTTCGCCAGACTGCGGGCTTGAATAAGAAACTGCACGAGCTGTCGGAGTCACTCTCCAATCTGAGGGGCGCTAACTGAGGATGACCGGACCGGACTTTGGAGCGAAAGAAATTGTATTTTCGTTCATGGCTAAATTGAATTGAATGTTATTAATTATTAATTTGGAAAGCCCCAACTATGTTATCCCCTTGTGGAATGTAAGCATGCAGCGGATCCTATCTGCCCCCCGCCCTGCGCATCTGTGATATCTCTTCAAGGCCAAGCCACTGGCCTCACTGACTCCACATGCAGACACAACAGACCTTCACACTGGCACACAGACCTTCACCACTCCACACACTGCCCACACACACACACACATACACACACACTGACACACACACACACACACATACACTCCCTATCTTAGTGTCAGCCCTCCCTGTATTTCCTGCCTTCTACTATCGCTCCCCCTTCCGCCAGGCCTGGCTTGTTAGCCGGGAGGCAACCCCTGTACCCCCATCCACATGAAAGAACCCATCGCAGGCCCTGTAATAAATGTGTGATATCCCATTGCTACTTGTTGTTTTTGTTAATGTATGTTTATGCTCTGTTGTACTTGCAACTGTAACTGCAACTTTCATGAAGTGAAAGGAGTTGGCGCGCGCTCTGGCGTAGCAGCCTTAGATGCTCTCTCATCTGGAATGGAATTTCTCCTTGGAGACAATGAAGTATAATTGAATTGAATTGAATTGAATTGAATTGAAAAGGCAATTCATGCTTTTATGAGCTCACACATTGACTACTGCAGTGCACTGTCTGTTGGCATCACACAGTCCTCACTCCATTTTCTTTAACTGGTACAAAATGTAGCTGTTCGTGTTTAACCAACATGTCCAGACACAGACACATCACCCTTGTTGCTCACGTGCAAGGGGCATGATCTATGTGACAGTCTTGGTCCCAACCGGTCTGCGAGCTTCACTTGAATCCTGGCCCATCTTGGTCTGTACACTTTTGACAGTTATTAATTGACTTGAATAAAACCCCGTCTTGGTGTGCTCCTGTCATTATTTATTACCTCAGAAAGCCACTATAGGAGCTGCCCGAGACCCTTTGTCGCAGCCTCAGTGTGTGTCTGCACTAGGCCTCAACCTTCCTGTGTGCGGGTTAGTGTGTGTGTGTTCTTTAGAGCTGCCTGTGTGTGAGTGTGTGCTCTGCCATCACTGCATCTGTGAGATGAAAGTACAACTTTTTCTAATTAATTAATTAATTTTGTATTAATTCTAGACTATATTAGTACTGGTTAACAATCATTATAAAGGTAATATAAAAGTGAATATGGGTACAAAAATGTCTAAATGTTTATGGTAACATAGTAGATAAAATGCACACTTTGTAGGTATATGAAAAAAAAAAAGAAAAGCAGAACCATAAAATATTAAAATAACTGACTCAACACCACTCTACACCAATACAAAACAATAAAAAAATGAAATAAATGAAGCAAAATAAACACAACAAATCCTGCAAAAGAACAATTACCTGTGTGTTTCTCTGTTTGTGCGCCAGGTTCACTACAATGAGTTCATCCCGATGTTTGAGAAGCAGTATCCTCAGTTTCAGTGGAAGGATATCGAGGTAAGAGAACAGACAAAGACCGACCAAACCAGGAGTGAGGTGATGATAAACCTGAGCTGCTCTGAAAAGGCCTCAGTAAAACACTTGGTCAGAAACTACTCCCACCACCAAAGAGTTTTGATGTGTCGAAAATACACATTTCTAGTTTCTGAAGAACAAAAACTCAAAAAATGAAATTCAATGCAGTAGAGTTCATTTAAAACTCGAGAACAGAATCCCAATGCCAATCCATGTCCAAATCCCCCGATCCCAAAATACTTTGAGTTTTTATACCCTTCTGTAGGTTGGTTGTGTGCAGAGGATACGATTTATGTCACAGTCTTGGTCCCAAACAATATGACAACTATGAATTTTGGAAAATTTGGCCCATCTTAAAGCATCTTGGTCAGTACCCTCTTGACAGTTTATTTGATTAATGTGAATAAGAGCCCATCTTGGCCTATTCTTTTTAACAGTTACTAATTGATGTGAATTAAAAATAACCATCTTGGCCTATTCTTTGCATTAAGTGAGATGAATGTACAACTTACAGTATTTTTCATAGTTACAGACTGTTAGTAATGTTTTACGGTAACATAGTCAGATATCATGCACACTTAGCAGGTATATGAAAAATCAAAGGAAACATAAACATAACACAAAATAATCAAATAAAACTCAACAGTTTCAAGGCTCCCAGAGAATCGTGGCAAAATACTCGCAGACTTGTTAAAGCCTGGACTGAAATTATTTGTGAACTGACCTGTGGATGTATTACCATTTCAACAAACATGACTCACTGAGTTTTCAGAAACAGTGATGACTCCTGTTTGAGATTTCTCCACTGTTTTAACTAGGTTTAAATGGATTTGGTCGGGTGTTTAGTAGTTTTAGGCGGTTGTTGTGTCTCACCCAGTCGTCTTCAGAGCAGTTGGACTAAGCTATTTAACTAAGTTCATTAACTTTATGGATCTTAACGATGTTTCTAGCTTCTATGGGTCTGCTAATTTGGTTTCTATATCTAATTTGGTTTCCATATGTAATTTCTGTAGCCTTCATCAGTCGTCGTGTGATTGGCCATAATGTCTGCCTTGGAGGGCTTGCAACGTTGTTACCTGTTGTGTAGATTAATATCTCCTGCTCATACACATAATTTCATCATGGCACTGAGGATACAGCAAACACAGTAGAGACATCCAAGATTCAACACAGATCCCAGATCCAAGACTAAACACAATAAAACTCACTTAACAACATAGTGATATGAAATGACATTCATTTAATATCAGCATCCTTTAAGCAGTTTAAGCAGTTTAAGGTGAGCAAACAAATCAGACAAGGTAAACAAAAGGTGAACAAGACACAAGCTTGTGAATACATCAGTGAATATCAGTGAATAAACCTGAATCTTCACTCTACACGGGCATTAACTGGTCTTGGTTGGATTTGGTCAGGTTTTAGTAGTTTTATATGGTCATTAACTGGTTTTGGTTTTGCATTTTGTTGTAGACTTTAGCTGGCTTTATATGGATTTGGATAAGTTGTTAGTGGTTTGTTAGTGGTTTTAGCTGGACTTTAACCAGGTTTATATGTATATTTTTATATGTTTCATTTTTTTCAAAGGAGAGCTTGAACAGAGAAGGCCATCCCTCTTGGATCCCTTTCACGCTCCCTGTTTTTCTGTCTGTGTTTCTTCCAGACGCAGCTCTTTAAATCCTTCAGGGAGCTCTTCGAGGCGGCCTCTTCTCGTCCTGCCCCCTACGGCCTCCACCCCTACCTCTCGTCCCGGGCC
This sequence comes from Rhyacichthys aspro, assembly GCA_036850595.1. Taxonomy (NCBI): domain Eukaryota; kingdom Metazoa; phylum Chordata; class Actinopteri; order Gobiiformes; family Rhyacichthyidae; genus Rhyacichthys; species Rhyacichthys aspro. The sequence continues at coordinate 25,017,854 of CM072159.1, read as the reverse complement.
ATCTACGCTGTCGACCTCATGCTCAAGTGGAGCACTGGACCAAATGGTGAGGGGTTGAAATTCAACTAAACACACAGATATGGGACCCAACAAATCAATTACACATCATCGACACAGATAAAGCATTTGGAGGATGTTGTGTCAAACTAATTCCATAAAACACACTTAACAAAGACGATAATACATGATTGCATGAGAAGATATTAGTGTGTTAAGAAGAGATTTAAGTTTCTCTTTCCCTTCTCGTCTCTGTCCCAGGGGACCGTGTGATGCAGCCTCAGATCCTGGAGGTGAACTTTAGTCCGGACTGTGCTCGAGCCTGTCTCTATCACCCCTCCTTCTACAACCACATTTTCCAAACACTGTTTCTGGATCAACCCGAAGACTGCCCCGTCACAGTCATCGCATAAAACCTGCTGGACTATATGTTATATTTACAGACTTTAAATATCTACATCAACTTTTTACAAGAGCAGCATTAAAACGATTTACTGTTTTTCACAATCATCAGTGGATTTTTCAAGTTTCTTGTGGCTTAGCCATAGATGAGACAAAGACTAATTGTTCCCAAAAGGGTAAAAATGTTAAATGGAAGTCAATGAGGAGCAGCAAACTAGTACATTTGATGTTTGTTGACCTAAAAGATAATATCTAAGACCACATGGAAAATAAAAAGACTGAAATGTCTTTTCAAGTGATTTGACGGGGTCTTTAACTCATTTAAGCTGGATTTGGATGGGTTTTCAATGGTTTTGGGTGGACTTGAACTGGTTTTAGTTGGATTTAGACAGTTTTTAAGTGGTCTTTCACTGGTTTTAGGTAGATGTGAACTCTATTTACGTGGATTTGGACAGATTTAAAGTGGTTTACACCGGGTTCTAACTAGTTTAAACTGGATTTGGATGGGTTTTCAATCATTTTAGGTGGACTTGAACTGGTTTTAGTAAGATTTGGTTACATATTAAGTGATTTTAGATGGACCTTAATTAGGATTACATGGAGTTTGATAGGTTTAAAATGGTCTTAAAATGGTTTTAGTTTAATATTGAGTAGTTTTAGGTGATCTCGCACCGTTGGACCCTATGTTAAATTTAAAGCCAATTATGCTCCCTTTAAACCCAGGTGTTGGCTGTGTGGAAGAGATATGTCCGAGACGGAACAAAGACCAGGTGAAATAACAAAAGTCTACATGACATACCATGTGCCTGAGAGGAGCAGTGTCTGAGAGAAGTCTCAGTGTTGTTTTCGTCTGCTGCAGTGTACAACTCCAGACGCTGTAATCAGTCTCTGACCAAAGACACACAGCTCAATCAGAGAAGCTTTATCATGTGACCTTTAACAAGAACCACTTTGACAAGATGATTTTTATTACCACTTTATTTTTAAAATTCAAACCTAAATGTTAAAGTGTTCAAACTAGTGCAGACCTAGATGGATCTATTTTTTCCTTAAGGTGAAGCTTTAAGATAAGATAAACTTTATTGATCCCACAATGGAGAAATTCTTTTGTGACAGCAGTTCACAATTGTGCAAAGGTAGTGTTGGAAAATATAAAACATGAGCATGCAATAAACATATATACACAGAACAAATTAAAAAAATTATAATATATACATATACATATGTACATATATACACAAAGAAACTATAAATAAAATGAATACATGATAAATGAATACATGTGAGTTGTACAGTCTGATGGCAGTTGTTAGGAAGGACCTGTGGTAGCGCTCCTCTCTGCACTGAGAGTGTCCCAGTCTGTCACTAAAGGAGCTGTTCAGATTAACCTTTTATCATTTAGAGCCATAAACAAAGTGTGCTTACATTCCTGAGCAGAAAGCTGCTGCCTCCTCCGTCTGACTCCAAGGTCAGTCTGTTGAGCCTACATCAAGTTCTCTGATTAGTTACTGAGCCCACAGAGAATAACCTCATCTTTATCCTCTATGTTCACTGAGTAGTGCTCACAGTCACACAGCCCCTATAGGTTTCATACAGGTTAATACATACACGTTTAGGAATACTGAGGCCAGTGTCCTACGTCTTCCTCAGTGCCTCCTCACAGTGGGACATGAACACCTCTTCAGGAAGGCATCCATGAGGCATCTGGAACAGACACTCAAGCCTCAGGTAATCCTGTCAACGAGGTACTCTGAACTCCTCCTGAGTGACTGACTCCTCACCCTAACTCTAAGGGAGTGCCCAGGTCCCCTGTGGAGGAGACTCACTTCAGCCGCCTGAGGTGAAAGTAGGTGTAGATGGACCAATAAATCAACTGCAAACTCCATAAATAATAAAACTGAGCCACTGAGCTCCATTTGTGTTTATTCCCATCTTTCTGCACTTTAAATTCAGAGGCTGCAGCAGTTTCCTACATTTTAGGAATGTTCCTCTGACTGGAATCTGGCCCCCCCCCAAAAAAAATCCACATCGATGACTCAACGTGGATTCAGAATTGCTTTTTGGTAGCTTGGACTCAGACATTATACTCTTCTATTTTATACACTTACTTTTTCATTCAAAATCTATAGAACTTTTTTTTTGTTAGGACTGTTGCTGAATCAAGATGGAGGTGGTCTGAATTCAGCTGAAAATCAAGACAATTTGTATAAACATTGAGATTGTTAGAGATAAAAGGGATATGTGAAAGCTGAGTGTCTTGTTTATGTTAAACAAGTGAAGTCTGTGGAGACGCAGTTCTTAATTAGCATCAGTCACGTCACATATTTAATTCACAGAAAGACCAGCCCCCGGTCCTTTAATCTATTCCTCCTGCTGAGCCCTGACCCCTGACCCCAGCCCAGAAGTGTTTCCACAGACTCTGGGGGCTGCAGGAGGAACCCATGGCCCCAGACACTTTATCATTTGAAGAAATCAATGGTTGTGGATTAAAAAGAAAGACTGAAACTGTTTTTCCAGATTAATTTGACACTAAGAAAATACTCCATGACCATTTTTTGTGTTCGCGACCCTCCAATTGATAATGACTGATCTATATAACACAAAATAAATATATATAATACAAAGAAATAATGCTAAGAACTTTTAACTAACTATTAGGGCCACTACTTTATTTTTCATCTCCAAATGCCTTTTGCTTGCTGGGCAGAGAAAAGGCTTTGCACACGGAGTCATGGAAAGAACATGGAGAAACAACAGATCAAGTCAGACTTAATGATGTAAAAGCTAATCAAGCTGTTATGGGGAAAGGTTTGAAACGATAAAAAGGGGTGTTAAGGGCTGGGTTTGTTGTGTCAATAAAACTCTACTGCATCGATCTTCATTCTTTAGACACCACAGGCTGGAAGTAGTTTTAAATTGTTGTCGGTAATATTAACAAATCTGGATGTAAGAAAATCTGAAAAAAAAATTGTGTAAAATGCTTCTCTTTATGTATATATAATGTATATGTCTATAACCAGGCTCTGACTATACATTTGTTTACACAGAACACACTTTCGGGTAACTTTTTTCATCACAGCCCCCAAATCATTCAGTAGTCTCAAAACTGTAAAACATTTGCATCAGTGTTACTTATACTTTGTATACTTTTTTTGCATTCTCATATTTAGTTATTATTAATAAGCTACAAAAGTCAGATTTTATTAACAAATATTATTTATGTGAGGACCGTCATTTGCAAACCAAGCAAATGAGTAAATGTGTGAGCAGTAAAAACCCTGTGACCTCGTACTCAAGATTCAAGATTCATTATTGTCTTCATGCGAACATAACGAAATTTTGCAGAGATTCCCGGCTTAAAAGCACACGGGGTGGGGGTGGGGGGGCTATTGCTTTTACAACTCTGGATAAGAAGCTGTCCCTGAGTCTCTTTGTTCTTGTTTTAATGTTCCTGCACCGCTTTCCTGATAGAAAAGGTACAAACAGTGCACCCGAGTTAAGTTCTTCCTGTGCGGTGCAGCTGTCATACCACACTGTCACACTGAGGCACAGGATGCTTTTGATTGAGGCCCTGTAAAAGTTTGCGAGCCGCTGAGAAGAGAGTCCAGTCTGCTTCAACTTCCTGAGAAAGAAAAGCCGTTGTTGGGCCTTTTTCACCATGTGAAGTGTTCACAGACCAGTAGAGGGCAGAGGAAATGTGGATGCCCAGGAACTTTATGCTGTCCACACGCTCCACCGCCTCCCCATGTGTGCAGACAGGAGCATTCAGTCTACTGGACCTCCTATACTCCACTATAACCTCCCTGGTCCTGCTGATGTTCAGGATAAGGTTATTCCTGTTACACCACTCTGTCAGATTCTGGACCTCTTCTCTGTAGTGGGTCTCATCATTGTTGGATATGAGACCCACCACGGTGGGTGTTTGTCCTAACATAGGTGTTAGGATGCTGCCGGTGAGTCAGGTGCTAACGAGACAGCATCCTCCGTAGAACGGTTCTCCCTGTAGGTGAACTGTAGGCTGTCCAGGCCAGCGAGGATGGCGTCCTTCATGTACTTTAGGAGGATCCTCTCAAAGATCCTCTAGAGCAACAGGTCGGTAATCATTGAGGCAGGTGATGGTTGGTTTCTTGGGCACAGGCACAATGATGGAGGACTTCAGGTACACAGGGACTGTGGAAAGCTGCATGAACAGGTTGATAATGTCCAGAAAAACTTCTGCCAGTTGGTCAGCGCATGACTTCAGGGTACGACCTGACACCTTGTCTGGACCTGCAGCCTTGTTGATGTTGATCCTCCTCATGGTGGAGGTCACTTGGTGCAGCTGCAGGATGAGAGGCTGATGCTGCACCTCTGTCTGATGAAGATGTACAGTCCCTCTGCTGTTTGGAGAATCGAAACGTGAGAAGAAGCTGTTGAAGGTGTCAGGTAGAGTGAGGTTATGGCTGACCTGCTGGTCGCTGCGCTTGTAATCCGTAATGGTCCTGATGCCTTTACACATGTTAGGTGGGTTGTTGTCATTGAAGTGCTCCTCAATGCGCTGCTTGTACCTGTGTTTTGTCAACTGGATGCCCTTTTTCAGTTCTTGCTTTATTTTTCGGGGGTTTGGGTTAAACGACATTTGGACACCTGTGGAGAGAATCAGCAGGAAACAAAGGCACCGATCCAACTGTGAAGGCTTCATTACTGTCTTCAGATAAGATTAGCCTGTCATCTCCTCTTCAGGTCCTCTCTGTGTCTGGAGGCTCTTTGATACTCATTTCTGTAAAATTAGAGGGGTCTTCTCTCACTAATATCTTATCTAAGTCAAACTTGTGTCACAGCACAAAGTGGAGTCACTGTTTACGTTTCTACTGCTTCCTGAGGTTTGGGAAAAAATATTTTTTAGTGTATTCTGTGCATGCTCTTTACAAAACATAACAAACAGAATAAATTAAATAAAGCGCTAAGTGAACTCAAAATGAAAAGGCACACTGTTTTTGTGCCTTCTGCTTCACTCCAACTGGTCATTGTTTTTCTATTGAACTGCTAATGCGGATTACAGTAGGAGTCATAAAATAATGTTGCATATTGTAACATAAGAATAATTTATGGTAATGAATAGTAAAAAGCTGTTAATTGTCCTTCATCAGGAATGCTGTAAAATCGATGCAGACATCTAGCTTATAACGGTAAGATTTTTTTTTGTATTCTTGTTACTTCTTCCTCTTTTCAGTGCTTCCTCCTTAAACTGTGGGTAGGTGCTCTTCCTGTTTCAATCGTTTGCTGCACGACAAAAACAGTTGTGGTAAAGGTTGCAGTTCATGATAGACCTGTAGCCCACAAAATATCTAAACAAATTCTGACATTAGGAAAACTAATTTTAGATAACGACAAAAAGACACATGACCCGTTCTCATTGTTCATGTTAATAAATAAGAAAAAAAATTGAAGTTTTATAAAAAAATTCAAATTTATATTCCAAAATTTTTAAATTAAAACAGAAAATGAAAGAAAATAACAGACAACAAAATAGCAAAAAGTCTTGGTTAACGTTGCAGTCCGTGTTGGCTGAATAAAATGAGTCTCAAATGAGTTTCAATTCAAGAAACTGGAGCACTCTCAGCTCTGTGTTTGGTTTTGTGTTATTCACTGTAAATATTTTTGCACTTTTTGACTGATTTTGCACTTTGGACACTAGTACAATAAATTTCATCTGAGCACTCATATCCGACTTTGCCTGGGTTTGACTGGAGCCTTGCCACAGTATGGTATCTGCAACTTTCTAGAGCTTTTGCATAAGGCATAAGTGACTTCAATAGATTATAGGAGCAAAAAAAACATATTGTTGAGAAAAATGCACCAGATCAGATTAAATTGAATAGGGAACAATCATGTTATGTGGATTAAATGAAACTATTATTATTACTATTTGTATGTACTTAGCTTTTCTTTGTATTTATTTTCATGTTCGAACTAAACTAAAAGCTTCTGTTGTCGTCTTCAGGGCAATTGGATTAAGCTATTTGACTAAATTGTTGGGTCATATTGGAGTCAAAAATAGTGAAAAATCAAAACCACTGGAAACAGGCTTGCAGTACAACGAGAGCATTGTTATGCTTTGTCCATATATAGTATGGAATAACTAGTTAAATGTTGGGCAGAACCCAAATCTCTGATCGGAGGTAGAAAAATGAGGCAAAATGCTGATTATTGGTTCGATCAGTTCTCTCAACTTTAATTCAGGATGACACAAGCTTTAATACAGTGTGACAAACAGGTAAGTTCTTGGAGTATGATCTCAACCAATGAGACACTGTAAGCTCTAAGTCCATATCACAGCCAACACCCCACTTACTCTCAGAACAAACAATTTACACAGTGGCACAAAAGATAATATCAATATGTGAATGTTGCACCTGGAATCTCACAAAGCGGGAGACAAGAGTGTTTAAGATTATCATACCAAAATGTTAAAATAATATTTTACTGATACCATAGTACAGCAGCAGTCATAAATAAACACTAAAAATAAGGTCAGGTCTATAATGTCAACTTTCTATTAACTTTTGACCTTAAAATTCAATTCTTGCTTCACTGTTAAAAATATATGTTCTGTACTTTACTTAATTAGATTTAAAAGAGGGTCCACTAAATTTTAGAACAAATATCTGTACTTTCTACTCCACTACATTTTTACATTGGCTTTACAAGTACAAGTAAATGTGTGTCTGAACCCTAAACCCACCTAAACCTCTTGGTCCCATGAGCTACAAGGAAACAGTCCTCATGTGACTCTCATATTAATATCTCTTTAATCATTCTTATCCCACAAACCTTTTTTTATGAATAAAGGAAATCAGTTTTATATTAATTAGTTGTTGAAGCTGAGTTAAAAATACTTTCACCTTTGTACTTTAAGTACATTTAAAAGCAAGTACTTTAATATTTTCACTTAAGTAAGAATAATTAATATGATACTTTTACTTGAGTACATCTACCTCTTGTAGCTAAATAAAGGAATTGAGTACTTCCTCCACCATTGTAGAATACTCGTTTGTCTTATCATTTAAGACATTATTTTTCGATTCAAAACCATTTAAGTAATATATTCACAATACAAATATGCAGACCACATGTTGTTTTGTTGTTTTGCTTGAAGTTTTGGTCGTTTCCTGGTCACGTGACGAGCCAAACCCACCAATCAGAGCAGAGTGTGGGCTTTAAAAACCACAGCTCCGTACTTTGTTTCACATTGCACTGTCTCAAAGATTTGCACTGAGACCTCTCACAGCTCTGCCTTTTCCTGGAGCCTTAAATCTTCCACAAATCCCGACCCAGGACCACTCTCGGATATCTTCACATTAGTCTTACTGCATTTCAGCAAACGGGAAAGCACTTGGAAAAGTCGAAGAAAAATGCAGCTTTAAGTTGCATTTATTGAAGAATCGTGAAATGACGGTGTAACTTCGATTAAAAAGTGATGGTAAGTAAGGATTTTTAAAAGCTTAACCTTAATGAGGAAACGATTTACGCACGCTGCTAACAAAAACGTGCTCAAACTTATTTAGCGCTAGCATGTTTCCGTGCACACTAGCTGTTTTAATTGTATTTATTTTATTTTTCACTACTGATAAACTTTGAGAATGTTTAATAAATTTGAGGGAAGTAAATGCATTTAATTAATGTTTAAATGCAGCTTGGTGTCGATAAGTGCGTCGCAGATAAATAACATTAAAAAAAAGACTTCACATCTTTGTTTGGAAGAAAACTTTAGTGTCAAATGCTCTTCGTTTGCTGCCCTCTGGTGGTTAAAGTGCGAATAACACGCCATTTATATCCAGGTGCGGCTCACCTGCAAAGTTGAGTTTTGTCTTTGTTTTGGCAAAGCTGTACTGTCAGACTTTACCGGACTTTGTGAACCAAGTCCATAAGTCCAAAACAAGAGGGGAAGTTAAAGATTAAGGTCTTACATTCTAACAATGTAATCTATCACCAGAAACTTTATTTTTAAAGTCTGTCTTTTAAGTCTTTTTACTTCCTTTGTCTTATTTTACTGTGTCTTAAGTGCTTCAGCTTACTGCAGCTAAGTTCTGCTTCTTTCTTTCTTTCACTTCAGCTTCTGCTTTTTCAACACATTATATATATATTTATATGACGATGGTGAGCACTGCAAAAACAAAGCCCTTTTCTTTGTTACATTCCTCCACCGTCAGACAAATATGCTTGTGCTGTACAGCCTGAAGGTCTCCTGTTGTTTTGTCCTGCGATGTATGGATCTCAAATCTTGTCTGGACATCTCCAGATACCTTCAGGGTGAACTCCACCAAACAACGCAAAAAAATTATCTGGATTTTGTTAAAAAATATGTGGGCTATACACAAATAATTAAATAAATTGAATATAAATGGGCCTTTTTCAAGTGTAGTTCAGGGTCTGGGAACAGATTTTTATTTTAGTCTTCAATACTGGTTTAAAGAAACAAATAGTGCTTTAAAATGACATTTATTAAAGTTGACTTTATAAAATGTATTTTTGCCTTGATGTGATATTTATTTAGTAGAGAGGTCCATTGTTTTAATGTAACATCTATATTATTGTATTTTTACTCCCTCCTCCTCCACTCTGTCTTCAGCTGTGATAAAATACATATGACCCTTATAAACATGTTTTAAAATTGTGTGTTTTTTTGTTTTTGACTAAACAATGTGCCATCTCAGTCAGAGCTGCATTAAAGAGTAATGGAGGGTCTGTTCTTGCCTTTTTGTTGGTGAGAACACTTAAAATGACTTTGGGGCTATATATTTTAGAGATTTCAGGTTTAAGTATTTTATGGACAAAGTTAATGAGTTTTGTTTTGAATGACTTTTGATTGTTATTAATGCATCTAAAACATGTATTTACTATGGGAGAGGGCTACAGGTGATTCAGTACAGCAGCATACTTTCCTATTCGCTTTGTGGTTAAAGGGTTGTGTTTATGGCCTGCTGCAAAAACAACAGCCTGCGTAGTGTAATGATGATTTCTCCAGTGAATGTACCTTTACCTTTTTTATTTTAATGGAGCTGCATCAAAGAGGACTATAGCTCTATTTATGCAAAGGCCTGCAGTCGAGTCGTTAACAAGTTTAATTGTAGCCAAGAACTCAATGCTGTGTTTTAAAACTTTCAACATGACAGGATGTGTGAGAGTTATGTGGTTTCACTTCCTGGAAAAATTCTGATCAAAGTGAAAGCTGTTGGTTCTTTATTTAATTTGCAAATTGACTCTTGGGGGTCGCTTCTTTTAGTTTGATTTGCTTCTTGCAGCCCTTATTTTGTGAATGAAAACTGTATTTGTTGCATTAAAGGTGCCAACCTTATAGAATACAGTTTAACATTGAATTATGTTTGTAATTGAGTATAATTGCATTAGAAACCATCTAGTTTGGAGAAATAGTCTTTTTAAAGCTCCATAGAACCTCTTTACTTCTTGTTGGCCAGAGAGGACAAACTAAGCACCAAAAACCAGCAATAAAAAAGTAAAGACCAGCTCTTTTACCACTGTACAGACATACAATATCGACTTAAAGAGTCATTCATTTTATTTATGATTCTTGTGGTAGGCTACTATAATCCAGAGTTCAGCACTGATCAAACCAAAGCTTTGAAAGTAAAGAGCAACCATCCTCAGGAGGAAGACAAGAAAATAAATCAGCTAATGGGTTTTTAGGGACTGTAGCTTCACTGTTTTTACATTAAAATTAATAGAATGTGTCTTGGAACAGCAGCTTTTAATCAAACCTCACTAATGTAAATCATATTAATGAGTAAAGACAATAGTTTGCTCCGTGGGGCTCTGTTAAAGCTCTGAGGGAAGGACTGTGAAACTCAGGTAAAGTGTAAAATACAAACAGTTAGCTTTCCTTTAGCTCGCTGCTAACAAGACGCTGCAGTCTGAACAACAGTTAATAACAACTGTGGACAAAGCGGGTGGATATATCACACTCGTTCCCTCTCTCTGATTCAGCTGAACTCTGCTCTTGAGCATAGCTGTGTCTGTGAGTGAGAGCGCCCCCTGCTGTTGTCTGAGTGACAGAGACAATAAAAGTAAATCTCCACACCGCTGATTTGACTCGCTCCATCTTGTCATCTTTCCCCAAGACCTGACGGTGTAGCGCTACAGACGGAGTCGCTAGATCGGACCAATGTATTTACTCCAGTGACTGATATCAGTCATAGTCAGTAGAAAGTATTCAGTGCGTGTCTTTGTTTGCTCAACGTGTCTTCCCGTAAAGGACCGAGTATATTCTGTAAAAGGGTTGGTTTTGTCACATCACAGTAGCCCTCATTTATAAAAGATGTGTAGAAATGAGTGCTGATCTGAGTAAAAATAGCTGAAGGCAGGAGTTTTATGAATCTGCGCCGATCCCAACTTAAGGAAAACAGTTTGTTGATAAATCCAGTGGCTGAAATCGGAGGGTTTTTCTGCTTAAATCAACCTCAGTGGATGGTTTACTTTTGTGACATTACTTTAAAGGTCCCATATTATACCATTTTGAACATTATACAGTGTATTTTGGATACATTTAGGTTACCATATCACGTTTTGCAACATGAAACACACAATAATGATCTTATACAAGCGGTTTGGATGAGCTCTCATCATGAGTCCAAAGTGAACGGTCTGATTTGGCGCTGTCACTTTAAGGCTCAGCTCTTCCGTGTTGGCTCCGCCCACTTCCTGCCTGACGTCACGCTAGAGCAGCACGAGCTGCGCTGGAAACAGACTGAAGTAAACATGGTACTTCATAGTAATAACTTTTTCAGCAATAGCTTTGAGAGTAACTGAGCCGTATATCTTCGACCCAGAGTCTGACTCTGAGTTCGAAGAACATGAGCAAACACAAAGACCTCGAAGGCTTCTACAAGACGTTTCTACTTGGTAAATGAGAAACTATTTATTGTGTATGTTTCTATGGTGTAGCCCTTAGCATAGCGCGTGTTAACTGCTTCTGTTTATAGGTGTACATGTGGAAATTGTCTTACAATGCCTACTGAAGTTGAGAATGTATGCTGCCAGGAGACTCCTAAGGAGCTGTTGTGCAGTGTATTGAAAGAACTATAATAAAGTAGCCTAGCAATATGTAGAGCTATGCAGTAATACATGTGTGCATGTTGCTGACAGTAAGTAAGCTAACACAGTAGCAGCGATGCTTCTCTGTGTCTGAGCTGCAGAGCACCACTTGTTGACAGTGCAGGAGAGAGGGGCAGGAGGAGTGTGGAGGAGCACTTCCTGGAGAGGAGTGGTTTATTTCACATATTGACGTCATTGCGTGAAACAGCTCGTTGAAAGGACTGTAGCTCAAACTAAATAAATTACTCAAACATGCGCGAATGAAACAAAACACAACTTTGGGAATGTGTTTGAGGTAGAAACAACGTTAGAACATGGTTAAAAGCTCAGAAAAGTCAATTTAGCATAATATGGGACCTTTTAACATGGGATAGTTTCAGCTGGAAAGTGTTGCATGCTCTAAATAATGACACCAGCCGCTGACCTGGTGTGGGTTTGGACAGTTTGCTAAAGATTGCATGGAAATGGACATACACCCAGTTTTCCGCTGTATAGGGCCAGGATTGATCTAAAACTGATAGTGACAGGGCCGTCCTAATATCTCTCAGAAAAGCAGGTGAAAGTCCCCAGTGGCCAGGCTCTGTGCTGTGTCTGGGTTTGTGTAATTGCAAATAAACAATCATCTTGACTCCAAAATATCTTAGTTCATAACCTGAAAAGTGCATGTTTAAAACAACAGATAAGCATCAAAAGAATGTCACTGCCAAGAAATGTTAAAACCTTTTAAAGACAATTTGAGCTGAACTGAAGTGTCCAGTGTGACTCTGAATGGGACAGGGTTGTGTGTCTTTAATGCATGTCTGTTTTCTCTTCCAAAGGCCTCGACATCTTGTTAAGGTGCGTAGTCTCATGGATTCTCCTGAAAGAGCTTCTGGATGCTGGGCGGATGGGCAGTGGTTACCACAGTCCTGGCCAAAATCCAGGGAAGCTCTGGGATGAAGAGGACTGTTGTATATGATGGAATCATTTCATTACTGTGTTAAAAATAGTTTGGAGAAGCTGGAGGGTGTTTTCTGGAAAATCCTGTATTTTTCTTGAAACTACAACATAGGGCTGAGTGATATGGCTAAAACATAAAATCTTTTTTTTATTTTTATTGATTTTTATTTTGTATTTTTTAGATGATTTACACTTTAAAAAAAAAAATGTTGTTTTGCTACTGATCTAAAAATGTGTGCATGGTAGCAGAGTGGCTAGACCAACCCTTTTACACAGCAAGAAGGTCGTGAGTTCAAATCCCGGCCGACTGAAACATCCTTGGTTGATTGTGGCTGATTCAAACATTGTCAGCTAACTCCGGTCTTTCTGTGAGGAGTCTGCATGTCCTCCCCGTGTCACTGTGGGTTCTCTCCGGGATCTCCGGCCTCCTCCCACCGCCCAAAGACATGCATGTATAGGTGAATTGGTAACTCTAAAGTATCCCTAGTGAATGAATGTGAGAGTGAATGGTTGTCTGGAAATGTTCGTCTCTAAGTGTCAGCCCTGTAACGAAATGGGCATTATCCAGGGTGTACCCCGCCCAAGGCCCTAAGCTGCTAGACCCGCGACCCCTAACGGGACTAAGAGAAAAATGAACAACAGAACAACTGTAAAGCAGCAGCAGGAGTGTGCCCTTAGAATGACCATAAAGCAGTTTAGGTTGGATACTTGTTTGATCCCTCTCTGTTTCTATAGACCATGTCTAATAGAATTTCCACTGCACAAAGCCTTGTTTTCTCTAGGGGTTATTAGTGTTTTTTATCGTCTGCAGACTCACCTCAGACATTATTAGAGCTGCTCTGGAGCTAGCAGCAGCATTAGCCACAACACAGTGAGCAGCACAGGGTTAGTGCTTTTCTCTGTTAAATTCAAATTAATTTGATTTTTATCGCCCAGCCCTACTACAACATTTCTGTTAGATTGTGTAAAATATTTGTGGCTGACATGACAAGTTCAGCAGATTCTACTAAAAGAGATAAAACCAAAGCACATTGTTTTTACATTGGTTATGATTTGATGATTATGATTTGGTTATGGTTATGGTCAATCAACAGGAATATTGCATAAAAGGCCTGCCACCTGTGGACAACACAGTGGCAAAAGTGCAGGTACAATGTCCCTGTATTTACAATGTGGGCAGGAAGCAGGAAGTATGACGTATTGTCCTTGGAAAGTGTTTGTTGTACCAGAAAAGTGACGTGTGGTGGATGGTTGCGTTTGCATGTGATGAACCTTGAAATCTTATCTTGGTCATGTGGGAAAGTCCCAGTGCTAGCTGCTGCTAATCAATAGCTTGACTTTTAGGATGACAGGGTATTATGGAGAGATGGGGAAAAAAAGATGTCTTTACAAAAGCAAGGACACAACAGTCCTGCAGACAGCAAAGCTCCTCCTTCTAGAAATATTAAAGACAGAACTAGTTTGCAGAGTTTGCCCAAATATTAACGCATAGGAAACCATTGGAGTTGTTCTGACTTTTGCAACAGATTGCTGACAACAATGCTAAATTTTTTGCAGCACTCCCATTGCTCTCTGCACCACAGGGCAATGGGAATGACTTATATCCTGTTTACCACTCTATGTATATTGCATATGACTGATACACTTAAAATCACTGTTGTATTTTATTTTTGTTACAAGGGGCCTCATTCACAAATCTTTTTCGTAAAATTGGTATTCACGATGCAGGGGACAGAGACTCTGGCTTTAACTCTCCACTTTTTATTCTTGTTAAAAAATGGTAAAAACTTTCTTATTGGGGCTTGAAAATGGATTTCTTGAGATACTCCATGAATGAGGCCCAGTGTGTGTTCTGTTTCTAATATTTAATTTGTATTATCATGGATGCACATGTGTTTTAAATATGACCTAAATTACCAAAGTGACTGCCATCTTGGCTCATGAATAGGGTTAGGCTGATACCCCAAAGAGAAAAGGCAGGTGAAAGGGCCCTCTGTTATGTTAATGGTGTATGTTTGTTGTAAAAGATGACTTCCATTTCACCACAAAGAGGTGTTGCACATGTAATGATGTACAGTAGCAGGTTTATCTGATGTGGTGAATGGGTTTCGTTGGCCAGGTTTGCTTTTCTTTGTAGACTGATGTACGTTTAGTTTAAAACTAAACTGGTTTTAAACTTCACAAAATTCCTTTGTCTTTGCTTCTCTGTAAATTTGATATGATTTGACCCTTTGAGGCTGCTGTAGTTTGGATTCTTCAGTGCTGCACATTCCTAACGAGTTTATTTTTAATACTTAAGATCAGGAAATTATTTTGTATTTTTAGTATCTTTACGCAAGATGTTTTTATTGCTATTGTTAAATTACAGTGTTAAGTTGATTTTAACTTAAGTATTTTAACTGTAGTATCTAACAGTGAGACTGCTCTGAGTGAGTAAATGAGTAAGAGAGAGTACTAGCAAATAGTCACTGAAAGTAGTCATCATAAAGGAAGCTGTGTAAAACGAAGCATATATTGTGGATGTCGGGTTTGTACTGGACATTATTCTCTTGAGCAGAACAAGGATTTCTTTAAGGATTTTTGCCCCAAGATACAAGCAAGATTTTTGGCCTTTTTGTGCTCACACGAAGAAGTATTATTTCTATTGGTATTTTTGTTAGATTGAACTGTGTGTTGTACTATGATACAACACTGATCATACTAACACTCGGGACTGGGCTCCCTCTGTGTCTCTGCAGTCCACGCAGGTCTCCATTTCCCAGATGGAACAACACACAGACGGGACTCTACCCTGTCAGCTCTTGAGTAGAAACGGATGTCTAGCTTAGCCGATTGAAAAATAGTTGGACCATAAAGTTTCCCAGAGAGCTAAAGCAGGAGTTGCCACATATAGAAGCCCTCAGTGGATTTGAGACTATTTTTGACTTGCATTTAATTGAGAGTGTGAGTTTTTCTTCTATGGATATTGTTAAGGTTGGTCTCAACTAAACAGAGCTCAACAGGAAAAACATGAGAATAACTGGGAACCTGTTTTCGGTAGACAATAACTTCATTTTTTGGGGTATATTTAACATTTTAATTGGAATTAGTTTAGTTTAGTTTTTGAAAACTTCTTTATGTACATCCCTGATATAGTTGTATCGATATGTTCAATAATCAAATTGTATTGATTTGTTCTGTTATTTTACTCTTTGTGTCATCCATTGTGCTAACTAAACCTAGCTGGTTAGTTTCAGCAACGTTCTGTATGTGTGTTTTAAAAAAACACACACTGAAAATAGTGAAGCAGAAGAATACATGTTTGATGAGTTATTAAAACCAAATCTGTTCAAATAGTGCTGTTTTTCTTTGTAAAAACAGGAAATAAAAAACAAACAAACACTGTTTGTTTGATGTTTAACCATAAAGCAACAACTGGAATTAAGGTTGATACTTGGCAAATGTTTGTGGCCATTGCGAACCGGTTGGTCCTGGGCGTGTTTTCTATACAGTTTGCCCGTGGAAAGCCACCCTCCCTGCAGGGACCTCTGTGTTTTTCAGAGTCTGTTCAGGAGAGGCCAGAAAAATAATTAGATACACAAACTTGCCCAGTGTTTGTTTTTTTTTTTGGATTTTCAGAAACGTTGGTTGTTAAAATGTGATTATTTAAGAATGAACTGTGGATTAACAGTATTTTACATGAAAATTCATCATGTAATATCTTTAAAAAGGGCTGTGTGTTATTTTTTTGTTGCTCATAGCGCTGGTGCTACTGTCTTCGAGTGGATAATGACCTCATGATGAACCTGACTCGACTTTATACAAAAAAAGAGCAGAAGTGGAGCAGTATGTTTATGCTGAGGTTGGTCTGATTTACTACTTTTCTAATGGTTCATAAACTTGTATCAAATTCTTTAATTGGTCACTCATTCTTCAAAACACCAGCATTTAGACATTAATTTCTTTTGCTGGTGGCTCAAAATGGTGGACCGCTACAAAGAAGACAGACTAGGGTACCCCCCTAGAACCTTAGAAAAAATGCATGGTAGCATTTAGTCGTAAGATTGCTAGACAACTCAAAGAGTAGAAAATCTTCAGTGACAAAGTGGACCATTTTCAGATGATAAATACCAGATGCGTTTTCAAGAAATGCATTGTTAAAGTAGAGGCCTTTCAGGAGAGCATTGTCTGTTGTTCAGAGCTCTGATTGGATTTGACACATCCTGGGTCTTAAGCATCACTTAACCACTTAAATTTAATTGCAGCAATACTTGTTTATCAACACAGGTGATGTTGGGCAAACCTACCACTAATTCTATTATTACTTGTTTTTTAGGCATGAAATTGAGTAACTAAGCCATTCCTTCAAAGACTGCTTCTCATGCGATGCTCTCTGGATTTGCACGCAGCACGAGAGGGAGCGCTTCTGCATTTGACCAACGTTCGACTAATGTGGGGACCCTCACGTCATCTTCTGAACCTACTGTTCACTCCAGCCAAACTGGCTGTTTAGGTCCAATACAAACTATGGTGGATATACTGGTGTGTGGTCCCCCTCCAGGCTCTCACGGGTTTACTCATTCACAGAAGGTAGCACATCAGTTTCTAACAAGTGACACTTCTTTGAAACGAGGGGTCAGACATCAAAGACTTTTGTCTAAAGGACATTTGCATAAAGACTCAAATGCATTCACTAATGAGCACCAGCAGCGACAGTCTTCAAAAAGCTCAGTGAAAAGAAGTCCCACCACTTCATCCCAAAACAACTCATCAAAAAAGGCATGTCCCGAGAGAGATAGTCCCTTGTTGTTTGAATTATTAACCAAAAACAGCCAGAAACATATGTCTGTATCTTCTCAAAAATCTGAAGGAACTTCTCAGCAAATGGTTGACTCCTCTGGCAACAGCTCTCAAAGTCATAGGACCTTGGGTGGAAAACCGTTTCTTGATGATGACCAAATCCTACTGCTAATTGCAGAGAAGCTTAGTAAGTTTCGGGCTGAAATGAAAGCCTTAAAAGAAAAAGAACAAGAGAAAACTGATACCGACTCTTTGAACTGCACTAAACTAAAGTCCAACTGTGGCCCTCAAGCCACAGCCTGTAGCTCTGACGCCAGCACACTTGGAAAAGCACTTCAAACACAAGACAACAAAAATGGCACCAAAGATAAAGGGGCTTCAAGTAGCAGCAAGCAAGATTCAGAGAGGTCAAAAGTTAAGGGTAATGGCAGTTCGTATGCATCGGCAAAGCATTCTTCAGGTACATTTTTCTCAAACAATTTCCTTGATAGGCAATTTGTTAAGAATTCAGAGTATTTTGAATTGTCGTTAAGTAAAGACTTGAGTTTATATGAAAAATTGACATTAAGTCCAACATATGATAAGCCCCTTTTAAGTGACGTAAGCACTCTTCAGTATTCATTAACTGCTCTAAAAGAACTGATTAGTAGCTTGGAGAATGTAGAGATGTTTGCTGAGATGGACAATATATTTGACAACATACTGCAGAAATATTGGGATGGAAAAATGGATAACCTTCATCTTTTTACATCCACAGAGTATGCACGAATAATGCAAGATGCTGCTGCCATTTGCACAAAGAAAGAAGAGGAGAGTCAATTGGTTCTCACATCTTTGTCTGGTGTGACGCTGGATGAGCTGATAAAGAAGAATCCCAACTTAACTTTGAACTATAAACCGTCCAATGAAGAATACAAGTCACAGTGGCGAAATGTCAAAAGTGTGGACATAGACAAAGAATCTGATTTGGGTATTCGCAAGGTTTTGAAAGAAAGAGAAAATACAATAAAGGAAGTGGACAATGGACTAAAGCTTGCAGAGTCCTCAAAGTTTATTCAGGGGTCTGTTCCAGTTTCATCAGCACTGAACACTTGTGAAAATCAACCTCCAGAGGCAAAAGAAAAGCCTTTTGGAAATTTAACAGTACACTCGAATCAAGAGTCAAATGTAGCCCAAATTCATATTTCTGATGGTAAATCCTTACCATCAAGCCGCTCTGAAGGTCTTACGCATGAACGTAACTGGCAACAACCTATTGAACAAATGGAGATACAGGTGGGTTTAAGCAAAGGTGAAGAGTTATTGTCTGATCGCATGGGGCAGAGTTCGAGTTTGCCTAAATATCCTCAATATGATGAAGAGGAGTCCCATTTGACAGCACAACTTTGTAAACATGGCGTGTCTTCACGGTATGACGACATCAGTGATGATGAAAGGCAAGTCGCTGGGATTATGTCTGAGCAGAAAGTAACAGCTGAACCAACTAAGCAGGTGGAAGATAATGTTAATGCATGCACTGCTTCAGAACCGGAGCAGGAGTCCCATTGCACTACACAGTGCCCCAACATGAATACATCTACAGAATATGAAAACATTAGCGATGATGAAAATACTGTCCTGGGGAAAATGTTTGAACAGAAAGCAATACATGAACCTAATGAGCACATGACTGATGATGAAAATGGGGACACTGTTGCAAATGACTTAGAACAACAGGCAGCGACAGATGTGCCCAAGCAACAATATCTGGAAATGCAACTAAACTGCAGTTGTCCATACTATGTAGAAACTGAGGAAGGTTTTGAACAGCAAGTGTGTCCTAAATGTATCAAAGAGATCTCCTTAAGGCAAGGGGAACCCCAGTCCGTGGCACGCAAAGATGAAAGTTTAGCATCTTTTGATCTGCAAAGTAAGGCGGACACTGACAATCAGCAGGACCACAGTGACTCAGATGACGACTGGCTAGTTATTCCTATAACAGCATCAGATGTTAACCTTGAGCAAGAAATTATTGTCCTAGATGATTTTGAAAGTGATGAGGTAGAAAACGAGAATGTCCAAAGTCCAGAGCAGTGTGAGAAACCTAATTCGCCTTGCTTCCAGAAGATTCAAGAGTTTGACACATTAGAGAGTTTTATGCAAGTTAAACTAAAACAACTCAATAAGAACTTTGCAGGTGGTTCAGCAAGCCCAAGCCCAAGCCGGGATCAGGTGGCATATGACAAGACTTCATCTGAACGTGAGTCTGCCTCTTGCTCTGGATCAGACAACTATGAAACGGAAGATAGTTGTGATTACCCCTCACAATCAAAACACAACCATCTTACTGTGTCGAGTCAGATATTGCCACCTTTGTCTCATGAATTGGACAGTACCTCACGCGCAGAAGACAATGATGTACCATCCGAGAGAAACAACTCAAGCCTTTTCACCGAATCTGCAACCGACACTGAAAAGGTTGATAGATCAAAGTTTTTTCCTGATATGTCAACAGACGATGAAGAGGAATCTAATGATTCAAGCAACAATCAAGTAATTGCTGGATCCACATCACAAGCCAGGCCACCTAAAGAGCCATCCCAAGAGAGAATTAGTTCAAAGCTTGAAGAACCCAAGCTTAGCAAGAAAAGAAGATTTAAAAAGAGGTCTTATTCGTCAGTAGCTGGGGATGCTTCCTGTCAGCAAAAGAGGACAGCCATGACAGAAAAGACTACAAAAACAGCTTCTACATCTGACCATGATGGTACACAAAAGGCAAAAATAAAACGAAAAAGACCTTGGTTTGGTATTAATGACAATGACTCCTATGGAAAGAATTCAGATATTAATAAGAATGTGTCAAAACCAATGACACAAAATGGAAAACTGTTTTCAAGACCGTTATCGTTACCCAGTCAAGGTGTTCCCGTTAATAGCATATCTACTACAAGGCCTTCAGAAGCCAAAGGATTACCTTTGTCAAGAACATTGTCTGTTGATGGAGAATCTTATGAGGCATCAAGTCTTCCTGCTTACACATCAAGCAAACCACAAAAGTATTCAATTTCAAAGCCAAATCAGGTAAATTCCTATAGCACTGCATCATCGACGCCAGCAAAGCAACAGCTGGTGAAGGACTGGGAAAGCCAGCATGTCCCAACTAGAGCAGAGAAAAGGAACAGCTTTGAGAGAGATCCAAGTGCTCCAACTGTTCCTGTCAAAATTGCAAAAAAGAAAGATCATGAGATAATACGAGAGGCTGTACCAGGACCAAGCTATGAACCTACTTCACGACAGAGGCATAATTCCCAAGAGCCTCAAACTCGGCTGATGAAGAAGACCAAGCTTCTAGCCCAACAGTTGACTCAAGCAAGAAATAGCCAAGCACCAATCAAGCAGAGTGTGTTTCTTAGATTTTTGTAATACGTTTCAGTTAATAAAAATGCCAATGGGATTGTACTTGAATGCATATTCCTAATACTTATAATTACAGGCCGGGCCGTGGGGGAAGGCTACAAGTGGTCAGAGAAGCCCCCGATGGCAAAGCCCATGACTGGTAAGAGTTATTTGCTTTGATTTACTCAAGTGAGCTCATGGTAGTTTAACAAATATGCATTTCAGACTTGCAAGAACTGTCTAATACTTACCTGTACTTTTTTGATAAGAGCTGGTAGTTTCATGTGCCCCCCCAGGGGCAGGGATAGGATCTCAGTTCCTTATCCTTATGTAAAAATATACACAAATGTGACGGGCTATTGTTTTCCTCTACACATTACATATGATATGAGCGAGTTTACTTTGCGATTAACTCGCTTAGGACTAAAGATGCCATGCATTTTACTTCCTGTCAGGCGTCAGACAGCTGCACACCTGTTAGCATGGCCAGCCTTACCCATTGACTAAATTAAAATCCTCACCCCTTGAAACAAGTCTGAAATCAATACCCCTAACATCCGTTTTCAGTCAGGGCTAAATCGGAGTATGCTCATTACCTGATTAAGCCCTCACTGCTGGATTTCACACCTTGTCTGAGCGAGAACCGAAGTATATGTCCGCTTGGGCTAATGCTGCATTAAAGTGTTCTTAGTATTCCATAGCATTATTGTTAAAAAGGAGAAACGAAGCCAATATTAAACCTGACTCGTTTGTAGCATTAAATCCTACTATACCCGGCTGACTTGCCCAGTGATCAAGTTATTAATAAATATCAACTGTAAAACACACTTTGTGAGTTAAAAAGACAACAGACTCAACAAGGTGAACAACATGGTCATTACTCAGCAACTGCTCTGTCCAAAAGCACTTGAACATATCATAAGCTACAGTAGACTGGCTTGTTCTTCTAAACTTTTTGGGACATGACAGAGAAAAGTAACAGATAAGAGACAGTGGCAGTGTGAAACTGTATATGTCTCTCGCTGGTCTAAAATGAGTATGTCTCCAACTATTGCTCTTTGTTTTTCCTCAGCGGTTTGTGTGTGTTACTGCGTGACTCTGTCTGACTCTGGAGCATGCTCAGTGTCCGACCTTAATCGTAGTAAGCCGTATAAATGCATCAGTAATAAAACAATGAATTTCGTAATCAAATTGTCTTACTCTGATTTAGAGAAATTGAATGACTGCACCCCAATCAGAGTGAGGTGTTTACAGCAGTTTAAAACTGCATTTATAATTAGACTGAGGCTATCATTTGATTTTCTCTACCTGTATGTAGATGTACTGACGGGTTGCATGAGATCTCATCAGTGCCTGGTCTGAACAACCTTTCCTTTGATTTGATGTGTTTGTCACCTTTTGTAATTGCAGGTTGAGGAAGTGAGAAGTACAATGGACAGTCTTACAGGCCCCATCATTGACAACTTCACCTGTCCTATGCTTTACCATTTGTTTATAGTGTTTTTTAACTGTGAATATTTGTAAATACTGTAAATATATTTTCTGGTATTTCTGTTTTTTATATACCAGGTACCTTTTGTGTTAAAATGACCTGTTCTTTTGTTATGGTAGTATACCTGCATTCTCAGTATTTTAAAACATTTAAATAAAAAGATTTTTACATGATCCTTTGCCCTTTAGGTTGAAGGGAAATTCTGTCACAGTTTTCAATAAAAACTGTTTTTAGAACTTACCGTCCTTGCGCGCAGAGAGCAAGCAAAAGGTAAGATGTAGTGCACATAGGTCCAAGCAAGGACTCAATCCCATACTACACAGGCCAATCTATTAGATTCTGCTGAAAAAGTTTTAAGTAACAGAAACCGCCAAAAAGATCTGGTATGAAGCTCACCATCCAGCTTGAAGAGTCAATGCTTCAGTGTTATTTGCGTTCATATCTGAAGGAGCAGAACTTGGAAATGGAAAATGACTGTTTTTAAGTCATGCTTTTTTGAGCTCCTCTTAGAACGGTTCATGTCCAAGATGGGTACTGTATGATATGGCTTTGCTGAGACCAGAGCGGTCTTCCAGAGCTTTTTTCATGACCTGACCTAAGTATTGTACTAATGCAGACTATAGTTATTTAAGGCAGAGTTTATAGTTTTATATATTTTTTTTCCTGGTGGAAAAAAATGATTTTGAAAAACCACTTCCCATGTTTCACTTTGTACACTATGTAAGGAATTATGATAGCCATGCAGGACCATGCAAATTAAAGAGCAAGGTAATGGTCATAAATTTTAGTGAAACTGAGGCCAAAAAACAGGGAAAATAAAGCTGTAAATCCTTGAAGCTGATATGTCGAAATCATGTCAAGTACCTTAAATTTATCTCATCTGGTGAGTTTGTTTTGTTTTATTCCAAAGTCACTCTCCAATCAAGACACAAGACACAAAACCCAACTTTAAACATTCATTGATTCATCATTGCAACCACACATTCACTAGGGTCTTTGGGCGGTGGGAGGAGGCTGGATTGAGCCCACAGTAACACAGGGAGGTCATCCAGACTTTTCAGAGAGGCCAAAGGTCAGTTGACTTGGGGATTGAACTCACAACCTTCTTGCTGTGAGGCAGGAGTGCTTACTACTCTTATCACCATGCACCCCTTAGACAAACATTTAATTTTGGTGGTTTATCAGACTGAATAGGCCCATACCCAAGGACACTGATAAAATGGAGCGCATTGTGTCAGGAATGAAAGAAACTCAAACTGAAACAAACTGAATATTTATTTGGATTGTGATCAGTATCAGTAGCAGCATTCAGCTGGATAGAGCAATGTACTTTGGTTCTTTTTATAGTGCAATATTCAGGGACAAGGTTAAGCATTTGTGACTGGTACAAGATAAGAGATATATATTGGCTTAGTTCATGATCAAGTCAGGTTGCTGATGAAAATTAATAATTACATAAAGTAAAAGTTCAGAGTCCAATAACCAGTGAGTTCAGACTTGGGAACAGTCACTTGCTCTGGGCTCACTGCTGTTGACTGTTGACACTGGCTCCCAAAGGGTTACATGTGGTAGAGCTATTTCAGTGCACAGGAATTTCCACCACCATCAATTTGGCATGTCTCCAGAGATATTGCTAGTCTGGGAAGTCCCGGTATATCCGTTTGCTGGACAGCACATACAGACATGAAAAGAACAAAATTAACAATTCATTACATATAACAAATAAATTATGAAATGTGTGAGTAATGGAGCTTTAGCGAAAATTCAGGCTGGAAGACTCCTCCCCTTGACCTCCTGCCCTGCTCCTCACATGCCTGTCCCAAACAATCATCGCTAAGCTGCCTATATTTAAAGAATCCTCTCTGCCTTCCTCCACCCCATCACCACCTCAGCTGGGAGCACACTCATCATCATCCCATCTTCATCGTCCCTCACCTCTTCATCTCATCACCACCAGTGTCTAGGCCTCGGGTAAAGAACTGCAAAGCATCTACTCAGCTCTTCTCCTTTCACTCATCGCATGACGTCTCGACATCTGCCGGGGTCTAAGCACCAAAGATTTACTCAAACACAATTTAAACTTTCAGTACATCTATCTCATGTTAACACATATATTGTCTGTTAATGTCTTAGTCTCTCCAGGTTTAAATATTATTGTGTCTGTAACAGTTAGTCTGTTTATATGATGTCTTGGCTTAAGACTCCATCTAGTGGTGGATATGTACGTTATTTTTACTGGTATAAAATAAAAACAGTACATATTGTGTTTTTTTTATTAGTACATTGCCTGTTAATGTGCTTTTATATTGTGTATTTATTATATAACAATATAATATAAGATAAAACATTAAAATCTGACTTGAACTTATGCACTGTTACTTAAAGGAACAGTGTGTAGTGTTTGGTGACACCTGGTGGCAAAAGTGTAGATTGCAGATTAATACCTCACTGATCCTTTTTAGAGCATGTGAACAGCAATGACAGCCCTGCAGGGACCTGCTGTTGTCTATGCACATATTAGCACATTAAAAAATAAAAAACTGAATTTGTGTAGGTCACAGTCTGTGCTCTCTGGACCCTGTCTGGACTCAGTCTGGACCCAGTCTGGACTCAGTCTGGTCTCAGGAGAATACACTCTATTGAACATGATTTAAAATAAGTGGCACACGAGGTACATTTAAATAATCAAATATAAATAATTAAAGATGGCAGCAAACAGCTCAAAACGCTCAGTGCTTTCCAACGTTGTTTTAGCAAGTGCTCTATTAATTTGTGTTTTATATTGATGTAAAAAAAAAAAAAGGACCAAAGGCAGGTAACGACTTGGTTCCCAGATGTAAAGATAGAGAAGAGATTTGAGACAAAAAAAACCAAAACTTATCTAATTTTTCTTTTCTTTTTTTTTCTTTTTGTAAAAAGGTCACATTAGAAAAAAAAACACTTAAAAGAAAAGATTTAAATTTAAAAAAAAAACAACAATACAACACTGCCCAGTTTTTAATGGTACCAATTACAACAAAGGTCTCCTCAAGGTATTTTACAATAAAAACAACATCTCCCTTTTCTGGATCATCTCCTAAATTTGCTTTCTTTTTCTTTGCAGCCTCTGTCCGAGTCTGACACATCTGCGAGAATCTGAGTGACGTCAGGATGAGCAGTTGTCCGTACTTTATTGAAACTGAGGATGGATTTGAAGAAAAACCAGGTCTTAAATCTGACACAGAGACATTAACTGGACAGAAAACAATGGAGCAGTCCACTTTAAACAATTCACCAACTGAGAGCCATACTGACAACTGGCACATTATTCCTCTGACTGTTCTGGACGTGAAACTGCTGCCGCAAAATGTGACAGAAATCATTGTGTTGGACGATAGTGACAACAGTGAGGAAGAAGAATCCAAAGAATTGGATAAATCAGTTTGTTTCCAGAAGATTCAAGTGTTTGAGACGCTTGAAAGTTTTGTCCAGGTCAAGTTAAAACAGTTCACTGAAAAATCAAATGATGTTTTGACAAAATCTGTGGCTGAATCTGAAAAAGAGACAAAAACAGAAGTGAAATAGTGCACTGACAATTTTAATGTGACCCTATTTTAATTCAAAAGACTAACATAGGACATGGACAGGATTTGTTGGACTCAAACAGGTTTCAGATGGACTTGAACAGGTTATAGTTGGATTGGAAGAGGTTTCAGAAAGACATGTAGGGTTTGAGTTGGATTTAAACAGGTTTTATTTGGATTTGAAAAGGTTTTAGGTGGATTTGAACTGGTTCTACTTGGATTTGGAACATGTTTTAGTTAAACTTATATTTGATCAGGTTTTAGTTGGACCTAAACAGGTTTTAGTTAGACTTTAACAGGTTTTAGTTTGACCTGATCAGGTTTTAGTTGGACTTGAACAGGTTTTAGTAGGATTTAATGTGACCTGTTTTGATTTTAGAGACTCATACAGTTTCTCCAAATGTTATGAGTCTATTATCTATGTTTTTATCGCTGTGATTACTTCAAAGTGTATTACTCTGTATTTTTTCTGTTTATTTTTATATGATTTCTACATTATTTTTTTTACTTCTTTGTAAATCAATGTTTTTACTCCTGTCTCACCACCAGGGGGAGCCACTGCACTAACTTCAACGCATAGACAAAAAAATGCACACAGTAAAAGTCACGTATTTTCTCCTGTTATGGGTCACGTGGCTGGGGTATATCCCAGGTAAAGTTCACCCAGAGGGGCCTCTAGAAATGTTGGGGCCTGGACAAGAGGTTTATAGGGGCCCTGCTACTTGTTTACAGTATATAATCCATATTAATTCAGTGTATATGATTGAATTCATATGTGCAAATATAAAATAAAATGTCTTTGACTTTGTGACAACTGTCCTCTATACTAAAGAAAAATTTGATTTTTTTTTTTTTTATGCTCAAAAAATGTCAAAATGCACAGAAATATTTGACAGTTTTTTCCCTTAATGCCTTTGACAAGCATTTATAAGTATTTCTAAAATCCTATGTACAGCCTTGTGTACAAATATTGTAATGGGTTAAAAATTTATTCAACTTATGAAACACTTAACACACAAATTAACTTAAGCGTAACAGGGTTAACTCTTTAAGCGCCGAGGTTTATTGCTGGTCGCTGGCTCCCCCGTGTGACTGCCCCGTCTAAAATAAAGTTCAAGCCAGCACCAAGCTGTATGAGCATGGCATAGAACCACGGCCTCACAAGGGGTCTGGATCACAGTAAATGTGAGGGGAGCTGTCCAGAACGTGGCTGCATCCGCCTGGGTCGCAGCCACAGCCTCACACAGGGGTCTGGGTCTGGTCAAAACAGGCTAAAAAGACCGGGGAAAGACGCACCTGGGCCCGCAGGAAAGAGGAGGGGAGATGTCCGGGAAACGGCTGCATCAGTCTGGGCTGTAGCCACAGCCTCACACGGGGTATCCATACACGCAAAACAGGATAAAAACATAGAGGCCAGACGCCCTGGGCCCCACGGTTGCTCCCCGCTCACCTCTCGTGCACGTTCACCCACGATTAAGCCCCCTCCTGGGTTGTTGGCCAATCCACGGGCTCGCTGGAGGTTCGTGCCCCTGGTACCCCGTACACAATGCCCCTGGTACTCCGTACACATCAGTACATAATGCCCCTGGTACTCCAGACACATCAGTAAAGACATCAGTCATTTCTGATGTGTCCAGACACAGGAGCAGTAAAGACTCGCGGTACCAGGTCATTACTGATGTGTATGGAGTACCAGGGGTATTGTGTACGGGGTACCAGGAACATTATGTACAGGGTACCAGGGGCAAGAACCCACAGCGGGCTCGTGGATTGGTGAATAGCCCAGGAGGGGGCTTAACGGTGGGCGAACGTGCACGAGAGGTGAGCGGGGAGTAACCGTGGTGCTCAGGCCGTCTGGTTTCGCTCTTTCCCAGCCCCTGGTACTATACGTGCTCACATGAAACTACGCACAGGCTCCTCGCTTTGACTCCTGCTACTTCACCCCAGTGACGGGCGCCACCGCTCAGCTGGTTTCACCATACTGCCCCGGGCCCAGGGCAGTAGGCTTGAGTCGAGTCCCCCCCGGGCAGGGGTGGCTCTTAGTCAGGCTTTGAGAAAAAGTGTGGCGAGGTCTCGCTTCCCACGGGTCCGGCCGGGGAGAGGCCGCCCTCCCCGCATCGCAGAGGCGAACTCGCAATGCGCAGAAACCGTCCACCCTGGACCGGAGACAGAACCAGGCAGAGGCCCTGCGAAGGCGAGTCACGTAAGCCCACCGGACAGCACTCGAGATCGGATACACAGGAACCGCGATTTGGACCTATCTCTGTTTCCGAAAACCAGGTTTCTGAAATCCTGCCCAAAGGTCGAGCGCGGTGTTGGGGGAAAGTGCAACTGGCCGCGGGACTCCCGGGCTGAAGCCCCTCCCCACGCTGCGCAGTTTCAGCGTGCCCCTGGTACTCCAGACACATCAGTAAAGACTAATGTGTCTGGAGTACCAGGGTAATTATGTACTGATGTGTACGGAGTACCAGGGGCAGTCTGTACTGATGTGTACGGAGTACCAGGGGCAGTCTGTACTGATGTGTACGGAGTATCAGGGGCATTATGTTTGCCGCGCAGCACGCTGGATTGGACCCTCCAGCAGGAGTGAAGAAAATCCAAATCACGTTTTTTTTTGTTTAGTTTTTTTGTGTGTCCTATCATGGTTGCTGGTTTATGGGCTCACTTTTAACAGATAAAAGGGCTATGTTTTACCTGGGACAGGCTTCCCAGAGCTGGAGCAATAAATATGATTTTCAGCCATGGTGAGTGTGAGATACTAAGAGGAGCAGTGTGGATGACAAAGTAAAGAAATAAGTAAGTAAGAAAATGACTGACTGACTGACTGACTGACTAAATAAATGTACAAATGCTTATTATGAAATTTCATTTTATTCTTCATCCATTCAAATGACATTTGTAGTTCTTTTTAGTGTGGTAAATTTCATTGCAAGGCACAGCACAAAGACCTACACCACACTCACAGCACCTGTACCTTGTCTGTACTCTGCCTTTGGGGCGAGATCGATCTGAGCAAACAACACAATCTGGACGTTGATGGGTTTGGTAAAGCCAGTGACGTTCAATCAGTCTGAGTGGCATCTCTCCCCCCTCTGCGGAAGGCCGCCCTCCTTTGCTACTTTCCATCTTGGTGTGACCTGCCTGTAGTTCAGTCATAATGTCCTGGATGAAGGCCTTTAGTGACTTGTGTGAGTCAGGGGTACACTTAGAATAAATGATGTGTGAGTTGACAACACAGATGCTTATAATGACACTAAAAATGCGGTTGTACCACTTCCTTGACCGATGTGGAAATAGATAGTTTTTCATCCTCTGGTCAGATCTGTCTACTCCCCCCATAAAGCTGTTGTACTTGTCAACACACACTGGTCTGTTTATTGTGCGAAACCCACTAGGGCTGTTTTTTGTTCTGATTCTCTTATGGACACAGCCACTCCCATCAAGTGTTGATAACATTGTGAGGCGTTTAGTGTCATGCACAAGCCAGCAGTTTGCCCTTCCTCAGAAACACTGGGTCATCTCCCTGTTTCAACCGTAAGGCAGGGGGTCTCAAGCTTCTTGGCATTCCTTGCCTTGTGCACCTTACTGTCCCACATAAACCAGTGTCACGTTCAGCTAATTCACTGGCAATGGCTGGTGACATGTAGTAGTCCATGTATACCTCGTGCCCTTTATCTTTGTATTGACTGAGTAGTTCACGGACTACAGCGTGGGTGGCACGTCTGGCTGCATCAGTATGCTGTCCAGTGTGCATAAACCACTGTAGAACATAACCCGACCTCCAAATCTGTTCCTAGACATTACCTTGCCAAAACCAGGAGTGTATGCTGGCCAAAATGATGCCCAATAATCCTCAATCTCAGGCTTCTCTACAAGCCCCACAGACAGATGCAAAGACAGGAAAGCTTTCATTTCAAACACAGATACATCATACCACTTTGGATGGTGAGCGCTGAGCAAACCTGGTGAGCATATCTGTTAGTCTCATTTGTAAAAAGGTTCCAAAACAAATCATCCAAAAAGGGGGACGAAAATCTATTGAATGAGCATTAGTCAGATCTCTCTCCCTGTATAGCCAACACGTTCATCAAAAGGCTTTATCCACTCCTGATAAACTTCCAGGTCTCTTATGTGTTCCCAGCCCTCATCATTGGTGAGCCTCTCCCTCGCCGTCCTCTGCTCCCACTCCGGCCTCCTCTCCCTCTACTGCTAGGAATGCTCGGTGCCCTTTGTAGACCGTCAGAAACTCGAAGCACAGGGTCAACAGCATGGCCAGAAAACCGCTCACCCCCACTGGCACCTTCGCTGGCGCTGCTGTCCTCACCCTCCCGTAGTTCAGAGGGTCCCTCGGAGTCAGAGTCCGCAGCAAATGGCGCCGCTGCTTCATCACATTTACCACTCGTGGGTGACAGGTCCATAGCAAAAGCCTCTCCCTCGCCGTTCTCTGCTTCCACACCGGCCTCTTCCACTTCCAGTCTTTTGTAAACGGTCAGAAAATGTCAGCACAGGTACAACGCACCCTAAACGAGGCTATCATGACTTACCCGTAGTTTTCCGGGAATAAAAAGGTTGCCCCCGGAGTCAGAATCGGCAGCAAAAGGAACTACAGCTTCATGAAATGTCCTCTATTCTCTCAAATAAAGAATGAGCAAGAAGCAAGTGCGAGAACAAACTAACAAACACTTTGTTTGACAGTGTAAAAAGAAGCACCAGATGTCAATATTTACTTGGTGATTACAGTCTGGTGACCTTTGTCCTCACACTGAATTTGAATGCATTATTGCTGTTGAGTTATTGATTTATTGGTTGGTTTATTTATTTATTTAGTTTAGTTTTAGGGTTTTTTTTGTCAAGGACAATGCACATAATAGAGGAAACCTTACAAAAGCAAAAAATATTTTGATTACACTCAGAGCCAGTGCCGTCCAGCTGCCTACGGTAATGCTCATATATTTTTCAGCATTCATATTTTGCTAGTGTTATGCAGTATAGGCGATTAGGGATGCACCAACAATTCAGCTATTAATACATTAGTGTAGGTTTAGTTGTTCTGTAAAAATCTAATGTTGCAGAAATAAGGTAAAATACTATAGTTTATATGTATGTGTGCACTTTCTTTAATGGGACCATCACAATGATCTGTTTTGGATGGTTTTAGCCAAACATATTTTATAAAAGGCAGCATAGTCCCACTTTAATCAACGACTTTCTCATTAAAACATGGAAAACCTTGTGTTCTTCTTCTCTCACCACCAGAGGGAGCTGTTGTACTGTAAGACAATGGCTGCAGATGTCAGTCGCAGAAGACTACAGTGAATCTTAAACTACAAACAAATAAAGTTGATGGAAAATCACGAGTTAATTCACATCAGTCTACCCTGTTGGTTTAAAGAAATATATTGGATTTAGCTTAGCAAGTTTAAAATGATTTGAACGGGTTTTAATTCAATTTGAGCAATTTGAGTTTTTACACGCTGTTGTTGGATATTAACCAATCTGAGCAGGTTTTAGAAGTTTTTGAAGAGATTTGAGTTAGATTTTCTCATTTTTTTTGTTCGATTTAGACATATTATAGATAAATCTGAGCAGGTTATGCAAGGATTTCGGTTTGTTTTAGTCGAATTTAAACCAGTTTCGGGCACTCCTTTTTGATTACTACAAACGCAATCATCTCATAACCTCTGCAAAAACCGACACAGACTCCCCCCAGCCTCACGCTTCTCCTTTAAGAGCTCATTTGAAAGTCCCGGCCTGCAGCTCCGTGCGCCTGTCTCTTTTCTCTGGAGGCGGAGCTCAGTCCTGCTCGGTCCGCTCCGCACGAGTTTCCCTCCACAGACACTGGACACAAAAACAACCAGCTCTATCTCCAACCATTTGACTCCGAACTGGACGTACTATTCCGCGGTGGAGTTTGTGTTGGCTTCTCTTTTGTTTGGACCATGCTTCGGTGAAAGACGCAGGAGCAGACCGAGGACAGGATGAGCTCCGCGGGGTCCACTTCTGCGCCGAGCCGCTTCGCTCATTACTTTGTGGTCTGTGGACTGGACCCAGAGACTGGACTGGAGCCCGACGAGTTAGCAGGTGGGTTTGTGGAGCTCTTTTTCTGAAGCTGGATGGGATTTCTGAATAACAAAGAAGCAGAGATGCGTTCAAATGCAGCTTGTTTAGAATAAGACCATGAAATAAATCTTGACAAAAGCCTGTGACCGGGCTCAGCTAAAGCTGCATTGAGAACATTTTGGCAATTCTCTCAGTCATAACTTACATTTGGACAGGTTTTAGATGGATTTGAACAAGTTTTAGATGCATTTGAACAGGTTTGAATTGGACTTGAACAGGCTGTAGTTGTATTTTTAACAGGCATTAGTCTTACTTGAAATGGTTTTCAGATTGATTTAAAAAGGGTTTGGTTTGACTTAAGCAGGTTTTGGTTAAATTTTAACGTGTTTAAGTTGGATTCAAACAGGTTTAGTTGGATTTCAGCAGGTTTTAGTTGGACTTGAACAGGTTTTAGATGTTTTAATGGGATCTACACTCTTTTTAATTATCAAAGTGAGCCCAGTGTCTTCACATCTACAGAAGTCTGTTTTTACTTTAATCTTGTTTTGTTTTTGTTTTTTTTACTCAGTCCTCTAAAAACTCAAAAGCTGAAAATGTTGCCTCTTTTCAGTCCTGGGCGTAATGTGGATTGAATGAACAAATGCCCTGTTATTAGGCCTGAGCCCCTCAGTGACACACCTCTTATCTAAGTGTGTGGCGCACATTAAAACTAACCAACAAGTCCCAGAGCAAGACACTGCATTGGACCTATGAGAAGTGTAACCGTGTTGCCATGGCAATGCTCCAAAATATGAATATTCTGGTCTAATATTCAGCCTATGGGACGCCAGAGAGTAGCTTGTTGTAAAGGAGTAAAATGTGTTGAAATACATTCAGTGATGAATGCAACTGTCTCTGATCCTTAGCTTTGTGTCTCTCAATAGACTCAGATAAAGAGGAAAACTTTGTAACCCTGGGACCAAAGCACAACAGCAACCCTTGGAATAAAGTCAAATATTTTTTTCCAACAATTTGTATATGCAAATATGCAGCATGCGATCAGTAAAAAAAGTCTGTAGGTTCTATGATACGTGTTACACTGTAAAGCTGTAAAGAGGCAGAACGGCACCCCAGACAAAAAAATAAGATACTGTAGGTATGTGTTCATATAAAACGTACTTTGGGTGGGACCAGCCTTATACATGACAACTGTATGATACTGTATTTAATGATAAGACTCAATGAACAGATCTACTATTACAGGATACTGTATGTGTGTAACAGGTGTGTATCTGTTGAAAGCCTGTTTATCTCAGTTGATAGTGTTAGTTACATTGTCAGAAGGTTGAGTGTTTGATTCCCACATTCAACGGTCTGATTCCTGTCTGTATCATTTAATTCCACTGTAGAAAGATAAATTAGTCTTAAATATCAACAGGGCTTCATTTTGTTCATGATCAATAGTCAGTAATAAAAAGTCAATTCTTGTTTTTGGAGAAAGTATCAAGAAAATTTGAAGTGAAAATAGAAGAAGTCAGTAATGTTCCACGTCAGAGAGTCCCAGCGTTTAGTTTAGTTTAATCTGAAGAAAGCGTGACAAAGCTGTTCAGGAAATGTGTGAGGAACTTGTATAATGCCATCTCTTACTTGTAGCAACATGAGTCTGTTATGATGCAACCTGAACATGTTTTAGGTAGATTTAAACAGGTCTTGGTTGGACTTAAACAGGTTTTTGTTGGATTTGAATAGGGTTTCAATGGAGTGAACAGGTTTTAGTTGGATTTTAACAGGTTTTAATTTGATTTGAACTGGATTTATTTGGATTTGAACATGTTTTAGCTGGATTTGAGCAGGTTTTAGCTGGATTTGAGCAGGTTTTGGATGGATCTGAGCAGGTTTTAGTTGAATATTAGCAGGTTTTAGATTTGAAAATGTTTTTGTTAAATTTGAACTGGTTTCAGATAGATTTGAGCACGTCTTTTGTTGATTCAACCTGTACAAAGATCTTCTCTAGTTTTACTGCAGGCATTTGGAAATTTTGTGGAGTTTTTGTGAATTGTACTTTTTTCTATAAATACTTTCTTACACAGTATTTAAATAATTTACTGAAATGTGCCTTTAATGGACATGTTCTCATATGATATTGTCCACACACAGCGGTCTAAGACTGAAGGCCAGATATCTATCTTCACAGCTTTAGTGTTTGATAATGTCGCTGGGGGAGGAGTGCAACAGGACCAATCTGAATTATGGAAATTTCTCTGATCAAGTGGAAAGAGTGGAGCTGGTGACATCAGTGAGACATCAGTGAGGGGCCGAGTGAGGAGAGGGGCCCCGCTACAATAGGGATATGTGTTGTAATGGGAAGATCATTTAGATATCTTTAAAATTCTGTTTAATGGCACTTTCTTTACATTTATGCAACAGGAGTATTTAAGAAAGCGTAAAGATTACACCATTATCAACTTAGACACAGCTATTGTCTATTGTTTGGAGTAAGCTGTGATTTTGTCAACATTGTCAACAAAAGAAAAAAGTGGAGGCAAAATATCTGTTTTTTTAAATCAGTGTCTTAAGTTTCACACTCAGCAACAGCACCTTCCGAAAGCACTTGAACGTATTATAGGCTACGGTAGACTAGATTTGCACTTTAAACAGGCCCAAAACCAACAAAATATGACCCAAAATATGTGTCTATTAAATATGTGGTATTGCTATAAACATCTAAGGCAATTCTCAGTTGTCTTCTTCTTCCAAACGAATTTTTTTCACTCTTTATTCGTGTTATTTTTTTTCCCAAGGCTGATGCTTTTTGACTTCTTGACCTGATTTAGTCACAGACACGCTTCAGCTGCTGTTTAATCCCCCTTCATGTTGCACATTGTGACTGTAAGCGTCACAGGTTTACTTCACGACTGTCCTTTTTTTGTTTTTGTTTTTTACCAAAACAAACAAGAGTAACAAGCATCTTCATTGTAAAAGGATGTCTATTTAGTTTGTACATGTCTGTGTGGGTGTGTGTGCCCCACAGACCAAAATAGCCCCACATTCTGACACCAGGTGCATGCTGGGTAGAGTTATGTCAGAGGGAGGTGTTTGGAATGACTGCCGCTGCCAAGACTTAGAGATAAATACACATGCTTCTGATAAATGCCTTTTCATTGACTATTATTAGTGAAAGAAGGCAGTAAATGATAGAGGAGTGTCATAAGACTTGCCAAAGATGGAGTCAAATACAAAAGACAATGCAACTGTCCAATATGAGCCATTCTGTTTTAATTCATGAATTAATTTCCCTTCGACTGTGACTCCAGCTCCAGGCCTGGTTCATGCTGTCGTCTCAAAACAAGTCATCATTATATTGCTTTATGAGTTCAAGATGTTTTATTGTAAGAACTGAACATAAACTACACACCACTGTGAAGAGGAAGTCATGAGACGATTCAGATGATGTCCTCACAAACTTGGAATATAATTCACCCGGTCAATAATAATCAATAAGTAATATGCCTAGATCTTAGTCGCAAGCATTTATTATCCTAGTTCTACTTTCACCTTCAACTGCACATATAATGAATGCATATAATGTCAGGCTATTATCAGCTACACATAGAGCTATGATTGCTGTCTGGTAGTTAGACAAAGCACATTGTTGTTCTTGTTCCAAAAGAAAGATCGTGAAATGCTGCACTTGTTTTGATTGATCAGAGCTAACATTTTGCAATAACACCTGTTTTTGAAAGAGGTAAATTTATGCAGCTGATTCATGAAATCTAACTACAGCATTGGCCTTTTTCTTGCATTAAACAGGTGCAGAACTAGGCCCTAAAATGTAGGAAACTGCTGCAGCTCTATGAATCTTTCTCTTCGGAGTTTAAAAAGCGGAGAAACCGTTGAACTTGGGCTCTGTGGTGGCGCAGGACTCAGTGGTCTGCAGCAGATAAAGCCCCCTCTGGTCCGGGGCCATCTGTCCTCACAAACAGAGACCACAGTCAGCACAAAGAGAGCTGACGTCTGCGCTGAGCTCAGTCTGACTCACTGCAACAGCACAACAGCTCACTGCTCAGATGGACACTACACTGTTGTATTGATCTGGGTTTACTATAGGTTTTCATTTACAAGGATTTCAGCACTGTTTGTTTACGTGCACTGCTTTGTCTAAGATTGATTAAGACATCTGACTGTCCACAGATGTTAATAACTGTTTAGAAAGTGGCACTTGTTAGCAGTGAGCTAAATTAAAGCTAACTGATTGTAGCTTACATATTATTGGTTTGACAAGCCCCTCCCTCTGAACGTTACCATGGAGCCCCAAATCCGTCTTTACTCAATAATATGATACAAATGAGCTTTGGTTGTAAACTACATTTGCTTCACAGTTTTATTCAAAAACAAATCATCCCCAAAATACTAATACATTGCATCAAACTAAAAAATTAATGGTCATAAATGTGTAGCTCTAACTTTAGCATCTGACTGATGAATGTGTGAGTGCTTATCTGGGTGAATGGGTGAATGAAAGCTTGATGTAAAGCACTTTGAGGGCCCAAGAAGGTAAAAAAGTAAAATAAGTAAAATATAAATGCAGCCGTTTGCTTTTTCAGTATTATCTGTAGCCATTACTTCCTTATTGTTCAGTGGTGACCAATGGGAGCGCTTCTTTTTCCTGAAGCGAGCTGTGATTGGCCAGTGCCTTGATAATAAAGCCTAGATGACATCTTAAGCTGATTCTTTGTTAATATGTTATTAGGCAATTAAATGGTTCATTTTCTCAAGTAAATAAATCCATCTCTTTAAATCCATCAACTGTTTTCTTAGGGGTTAGTGTCTTCTTCTTGAGCATAATTTCACTTCTCTTGGGTTTGATCAATGCTGACCTCTGGACAGTGTAGGCTTGCCCTGTGATTGGTGATC
Source organism: Rhyacichthys aspro (assembly GCA_036850595.1). Lineage (NCBI taxonomy): Eukaryota > Metazoa > Chordata > Actinopteri > Gobiiformes > Rhyacichthyidae > Rhyacichthys > Rhyacichthys aspro. Next base: position 24,981,263 of record CM072159.1, on the reverse strand, counting down.
GGTAATCAGTATCAGCTGATAATGCTTCCATTGATCGGAGAAGCCTTAGTTTTTATAATCATGGAAACCTAAGAGATTGTTGGAGTCTGTTCATTAATGGAAGTGTTTCATTGAGACAGGTTGGGCCTAGTCTTCCTCCTAGTCTCTCGTTTACATTATACTGTCATTTTCTCTTCAGTGAAGCTGCAGTGTCAGCCATCTCTCTGCAGGCCGTCCTGTTTGTGGGTTTGTGGCTGAGTTAAGCCTGTTAGGATAATCCACTGAGCAGCTCCTCAGGCCACAGCCAACACACTCTCTCACACAATCACAAGAGCCAGCTCTGTGTCCGACCAGAGGCGCCCTCTTTTTAGACAGATATGAACATGAACATAATTGGTGTGAGTCCAGGGCCCTAACTTTCACAAATAGAAATTATAGACAAAACTCTATAATTGACACTTTTCTATTTCTTAACATCACATTTACAGACCACAACAACCAGAACCAGAATTGCTTTAAATTGTTATTAAGTTGAGCTACCTTTACACATGATACACTTTTAACAATAACAGTCTATTCCAGCTTCCCCTCACCACACAGAAATACCTGCCTGACCTCAGCTGAACACATGCAGTTTATGAACAGAGTGAAAAGATGAGTCTTATATTATTGTTTTGTTTTTTTAGTTTTTTTAAATGTATTTATTTGACAAGGACATGCACAACAATACATTCACCTCAAAAGGGAAATATGTTTTGTGCCAGGTTTTAGCAGAGCTGCTGATTTCCACCTGCAGTCCTTGGACAGGTAGATGTTACAGATTTTAACAGAAGGTTCATGTAAATTAAGAACATGTTACCAGTACATCATTCATATTATGTCCACAAAAACAATCACTCGAGCAAATTCTAAAAAACACTTCCAATAGACCTAAATACTGTCACTCACTCACTCACTCACTCACTCACACACATGCTAACTACACGCAGATTATGAACACATTATCACCCAACAATTCATGAGTGTGTACAGGTTTGTTTGGACAGTAGCCAGTGTTTGGTCAGGCGTGAAAACATCTTAACGTTTGTACAGGAAATTAATTCTGTTGGAAGAGAGTATTGTTGACACTAATTAGCAAAGAGTCTTCGAGTGCCTTCAAAATAAAAGTATCAAGTTTGTATCACATACACGTACTGTGGTCTACACTCTTGGATTATCCTGATGCCGGACAGGGGTCGGTTAAAGGCCTGATGTGGACCCCAGGCCTTAAAATGCCCAGGTCTGATTTAAAGTGATAATTGCATCTCTGCTGGTGCTGGCTGAAGGAAAAGTAAAAAGTTTGCTGTTTTGTGTGAGAGTACGGTCAAAAGCCTGCGGAAAGAAAACTGGAGTCTTGTTTGGTCCGAGTTCAGGTTGGAGTTCAGAGTTGAAGTCCTGTTCTCAGTCTCATCCTGACCCTGAAGAGCCTTTGAGTTAAAGTTCAGAGGTGGAGGGTTAACGGGGCAGTACTTCCCCAGACTCCCCTCAGTCCTGATGGGTCTGTGATGGAGGATGTGGGCGGAGCTGGTGGAGTCTTTGTGACAGGGCGACCTCTGAATCTGCTGATATCTCTGATGAGGAGCAGAGCGAGGGGCGTGAGCAGCTGACCTCTGACCCCGAGCCCCATATGCTCTGTCTGTTTGGGAAAAGGAGTAAACAAAAGAGAAGATAGGACACTTAAGAGTCTCAAACATTTAACAGTGTTAGCTTTAAATCAAATAGTCAAGAAATCCTGGTTCAAACCTGGTCTTAGTCATATTCATAGTTTAGATTCTGTCTGTTTGGACCAGTGGAAGTCCAGGGTAAGGTACAGTCAGTAAAAGATGGAGCTGTGTGTTGATTGGATGATGGAGAATTCTCAAATGGGACAAAAGAGAAACACAAAACGTAGTATATGTAAATGTCATATTCAAGACGAAAGAATGAGAAATGTTGGACTAATGTTGTCAGCAGCTGTTTCTTCTTTTACTGTTCTTACTTTGAGAATTAAAAAACTCCATTCTCTGTCTCTACTGCATTAAACAGGAGCAGCACTTGCGACATGAAAGAGTGAGGTCCTGGCTCTTACCATAACCAATCAATAACCAATGACAAATGTATTAAATTGACAGTTTGACTATACCTAGAATGCCCAGTGTCTGCTCAAGTCGTGGGGCTTTTTTATTATTTCCAACTCTGGGTGGCATTCAGAGATCTTTAGTTTGTGGGCACTAATGGTAAGAGCTGACTGTGACTAAGTCCAAAGATCAGAGAAATCAATAGAACTGCTTGTACCAGTCTCTGTCCCAGACAATGTTCAGGTTATAATCTGTACTTTGAATGTTTAAAACTAAACAGTAAGCACTTTAATGTCACAGAGAAAACAAACATTGCTGTAGAAAGCTTCAGAGTAGATATCAGCGGCTAAAGGAAGAACTTCTATTGGGTCTCTATCTGTGGTTTATACAAACAACGGAAAAGAGGCTGTAACAGATACAGTTCAAGTTTCGCTCAGTAGCTGTCTATTAAATGTCATTTTCTAATTTGTCTAATAGGACTGTGTAATTAGTGAACAAGGGATAAAAAGGTTCATTTATCAGAGATACGGAGAGGAGTCTTCTTTTATCTGATAAATTAAATAAATGAATTATTCCAGCAAATTAGACATGGTTGGAGTAATGGATATGGTTGTGTGGCCTGTACATTATAGTAAACCTGGACTATGGAGACAGAGGGATAAAACTTAAAAGTATCCAACCTAAACTACATTATGTTCACTCAGAGTAATGCATACTGCTGTTGTTTTATGTTTGCATTGAGCAGAAAAATATAAGTATGTATGTTTAAAAAAATCCATTTGAATTAATGTTTTAGGTCAGTAGCATAGTTTTAACTTGAACACTGTTTTATGTGGTTTGACAGCCTGTATATAATTTACAATCAGATGCGTTTTAGACTCAGTTTTAAAGAAGGAATAATTACTCTAGGTTTTTCCAAAGTGCTTCTTTATCTGCTGCTTGATATATGCTCATGAAGAATACTATGTTCCTCCAGCTTCACGTCATATATGTTCGAAGTTGTTGTAATGAAAATCTGACCTATCACCCCGTCCTGTCTGTATACATCGCTCTCCCAGTCCTCTCCTGAGCGTCCCGTCCTGCAGCGCTGTTATGTCAGACTCACTCTAATCTCCTTATATAACCCTCAGAGACAGAGGCCCTTTGCACAGATTACTGCAGGAAACAGCAGCCTCTGGATTAGACTCTGCACATGAATTGAGCAGTACGACAAAGATGTAAAGAAATTATGTAATGGCTTTAAAGGCTAATAATTGTAAACAACATACTAAAGCTGGAGGGTGAGTTCATTGTTCAGTTTGGTTATGGCTCTGGGATAAAAACTGTTCAGGAATCTGGTGCGTGTCTTAATGGACCATTTACCAGAAGCAGCGGTTGGAGGTTTTAATGGACACACTTTGGCTTTTACTTGCTTTTAGAAAAGGCCAATATAGACATGAGCAAAGCTGTCTGCAAATTTTGTCTCATGCAGTTATTGATCGATCATGTTTCAAACCTGAATGTCCAGGCACCAAGAACTCCTAAGTTTGCATTTTGGTTTCACACTTCAGTTTCTAAACCCACTTTAAAGGGAAAGTGGGTTTAAACATACTCTGCAGTGGTCTTGATTGTTGGTTTTATTTTCCTCCTGTATTTAGTCTGTATTAGGCATGGGACAGTTTCAAGATATACTGTGGTTCAAAGACACTTTAATAATCGTGCTTTGAAACCACTCAAACTGTAACATCGTAATACTCAATTTAAAAGCATTTAAAGTTGTAACCACAAAACAATGATACTGTTAAACTGTGGTATTTTTTTCCTCAAGGTTTTCTCACCATTAGAACCCTGTACCGTCCCATGTCTAGTTCTTACGATTCACAAATGAGCTTTCACACTGTAAACAAACCAAACCACTGTTCAGTTTGGACTGAGACCAACTCATTCTGTCGGACCAGAGACCGAAAGAAAGTTTTTTGTCTGAACTTCAATCCACTGGAGCTCTCACACTTTGGTTCTGACCAGACGGTACTTAAATTAACTGTTCCCCAAAATTTCTTATAAACAGACCATAAAGTTAGCATTAAAACACTAGTCTTTACCTGTGGAAGACTAAATAAAACTTTTTGGATTGGAGTTATTCTCTGTAAAATCACTCTTCATTTATTTATTAAACAACATTTGGGCCGTTCTGACCTTGATCTTTGTCCAAACAAAGATCAAACTGTGGTCTGTTCAAATAAAAAAGTCCTGGTTCAATGTTGCTCCTGTTTTGAGGAGTGGAAGTTCACCCAGAGCCTTGTGTTTCTTTCTATTTTCTAAATCACTTTTTTCTTAAACATCCATTGCAGCAATGTTCAACGTAGTTATCGCATATGTTGTTTTTAGCATTAACTGAATTGATTTAAGGAGTAGATGTAATGATGTAATTCTTCTACTCCTTTCTTCTACTGATTGCAGCTGTGTGATTTTCCTTTAAATAGACTTTGTCCTGTGTTTAATGCAGCTCCAACTCACAGTGACCTCTGTCCTGTTTGGAGCGAGTCTGGACAAACACTGCTCAGAGATAAAGAGTTCATTCACACAGCGATAACGTAAACCCATGTGTGTCAGTCTGACTCAAACCAGACTTTAGAAATACATGTAAATATCCTGATCAAACTAAAATGCTCAGAGAAGAAGAACATATCTCCATCAGGTCGTGCAGGGTTGAGGGTTATGTCACTGCTCACAGCTGTTTACCGTCGCTCCACAGTTTGTTGAACTCACAGAAAAGCTCCTAGAACCAGCTCATCTCTGATTTTGGCAGAAAATCTTGTTCTGGTCACATCACGACTCTGTTTATTCAAACATGAGGAGGTTATGTAACGGGACGTAGTAGACACTGAGACGGATTAGAGTTGTGACGAAGATACGTGAAGGAGCACTGTTTATTATCTCAGTGGGTTATTAATAAGAATATGATTGTACGTTACGACTTGGTGATAATTTAATTTAGATAAACCGTGTCTTCCGTCCTGATGCGCTGTCCAGAAAAGAAGTGTGTGATGTTTTAGTTCAGCAAAGAGACAGTAAATTGGCTAAAACACAAACCAGTTACTGTATATGTAAATTAGCTAGTTTTCCCTTGGGTTTTCTCCATTCTCAGTTCAGTATCTAGAGCTGAGGGACCTGCACTGACACATCACCGTTACCAAGAGCCTGGTTTCATAACACAGACCCACGCAGCCTCCACTGTGGAGTTATAGAACCATTTAACCAAGACTAATGTTGTCAGAGCTCTTTGTGCTGAATCTGCTCCGTCCAGCTTATCGAGCATTTAACCTGTTCTGAATTAATTCTGTAAAACACTGTTATTTCAATCTATACCCTCACTCGATACTCTTTGGCTGTTAATATGTTGCTATAATATGTTCAAAAGAGCATGTTTCCACACAACACATTTACACTGGCTTTTTCTGTGCAGTCGGAGCAGTTGGAGGAATAATTTCTAATATTGCCAGGTTAATGATGCATTTGGCCATTATATTTGAAAGTATTCAGAGATGATAAACCCCAGTCTTCATGCTCTTTGACCCCGGCCTTCAGCTGTCGTCTTCTCTCATCAGCTGTATTCATGTTTTGTGTCTGAGTAACGTTGGCCCAGAGCCGACCTCACAGCTGTCGTCTCCCCACAGCTGAAACTCCCTGACACTGTTCTCGTTCAACTCAAATCTCTCATGATTTCAGCGTCTTGTCATCTTTAGCTGAGATGCATCTCCAGTGTTTCCCACAGACAGGGAAACGCTATGGCTGGGTATTGGTGGTGTCAGGTGTGTGTGGTTAAAGGACTGTTTGAGATGTATTTAGCATAAAATTAAAAAAAAATAAAAAAAATTACCCCTCAATTTCAGTTTCAGTTTCGGCTCCTGACGATCACAAAACCTATGTAAGCAAGAAAAAAACTATTATTTATTGCTTGTTACTTGTTTTCCATGAGATTGTGGATGTGCACTATATTATTGATTGTATTTACCTTAATTATCATTTTTGTTTATTTTTAAACTGTTTATTTATAGGTTTGAATATATTATTTATTTTAAGGAAAATTCACTGTTTTGTTCAATAAATCCAACATATTTCCAAAGTCAATGAAAAAATCATGTAAAAATAATCATGATTTCAATAATGACCAAAATAATAATACTTATATTTATGATTATGATCTTTTCCATAATTGAGCAGCCCTATAATGGACAAATAAGCAGACTCCTTCACAGTGACGGGGATTATTGTGCTAAAATTGATATTCCATTTATTCAAACATGTAAACAAAAAGTGGAAAGTGAAATACAAGGAGCTGCAGAGAGCATGAGGCTTCAGCTCCAAATGCACAGCGTACGCGTTATCAGCTTCAGCGTCTACTGACAGCGTTCTCACATCACATCGACCTGGGCCTGTCTCTAGCCCTAAAGGATCAGCTCCGGGTGTGAAAATATGGGGGAATTTGTCCACACATTCAGGTCAAAAGGGGTTAGGTCTCGGTGGAGGTGTCCCTTCAGTTGGCGTCAAAAGAAGCCTCTCTCAAGCAACAGACCTGTCAATGCAGCAAAATATGAAAGTAATATTCTACATTCTCAAAATCCAGCGTCTAAACGGTTTGCCGAGGACCCCCTCGACTATTCATCATCAGACTGGAACAAAACATCAACTAACAAAGATGAAGGTGGAAAAAAGCCTTGGACTGACGAATTTTGACGAAATTCTGGCTCAAATCTTAATATTCTGTCTTGCTGCACTGACAGGCTGCTGTCTAATGATGGTTGTTGTCCTTCTGCGACCGATAACTGCAGACTAAATTGTCCTCCTGGAATAACTGAATGTAAATGTATTCTAGTTATTATCCAGTGGTATTTTCTAATGTCACACACAACGCTTTTTAAAAAAACATTACACATTACCCACTGTGAGTAGTTTCTTATTCATAATTTCTAGTAATGGGCTACAGGAGGGGATTCCCTTTCTGACGTTTGTCTCCTAAAACCTTGGTGGGGTTGGCGTCTGCTACATTCACACAAACAGACAGATACATAATGAGGGCAGATAAAACACGTCCAGAACAGAATTACCATACGTCGGCTGCAGACACTGATGCATTATTTATGTCGCCTGTTGCCTGCAGCAGCGAGAGACGGACTCTTTGTGAGAAATGTGTTTGAGAATTCAGTGATTTCTATACAGCAGATTAATACAGCAGTATTAGGACAACAACAGGACAAATCAGAGTACTGCCCTGAATACATTCAATTGAGGTTTACTGAGTCTAAACACACAGACTAAATGGAAAGAGTTATCCAGAGTTATGTGTAGATTGACGTAAACAGAGCTATTTGTGAAGCAGCTGTCTGTGTCTGTTCTGAATATCTGCAGATAACACTGGTCGAAGTCAAGAAGTCATTACCAGAATTACCAGAATTACCTTAAATTTAGTTAATAAATAAAAATATCCATCTGGCTGACTCGAGTTTTTATGTTATCACCTGGGATTTGAATTGGTGAGTTTCTTTTTGAGCTCTAAATGTCATTTGATTATAACCATGACCAGGGTAAAGCTCATGAGCGGGTATCACACCGTTTTTAGGCCAGGGGCTGCCATTTTAAAGACCATTTTAAAGGCAGTAGAACAGACTAGTGTCCAGGGCCTGACTGTTTGCTGTTTGTCTGAAAGCAGCTGTGTGTCTGTAACGATCTGGTGTCAGAGAAGAGAGCGACACTCTGCTGAGAGACGAGTCAGGGGTCTGTCTCAGGAAACATCTGCCCCCGCTTCGTTCAAAACGTCTGAAAACAAAGTCACTGAACCGTAACCTTTTAACGAAACATGTAAAACATTAGCTGCTCTCGGTCGTTCAGATTTACAGCCGCCATAGATCTGTTTATGGAGGATTATTTGACATTCAGCAGATACAGGGATCATTTCTAATTCAGCCTAAAGGGAGCTCTGGGGCTTTCTCATTCATTTACAACGTAGAGCTGCTGAACATTCACACCTACAGAACCCAGAATTAAAAATGAATCACTTCGACCGCGGCTTGAAGTCGAGTCACTTGCACAAAAACACAGAAATGAAAGAGAACAGATATGATAACTGTGGATTTTAGCTGAGCCTGTCTTTTCTTTGTAAATGCAGGTATTGTAACTGTGCTTCAGTGTTGTATTAGAATAGATTGAAGTGAGTATATTTTCAATTGTTGAAATTTGTGATCATTACAACTGTCATCATTGGTTGAGCTCTGAACGCTCAGGGGGAAAAGTGCCATAGAAATAAACCAATCAGTGTTGAATTGTAGACTTACAGAGTGTTATTGCTGTTTTCTTTAAGGACATATAACACAAGGACATGGCAGTCTTTGCAGCTTTTACTTTGGCTTACATTTGTTTAATAAGTTGGCACAAGTCAATCCAACCTTGTTTGTGAACCATATTTACAAATAAATACATTTCAGTATTTCAGTGCGCTGCTTTGGTTGTTTGTGATTGGTTAAAAGTGGGGCGTTTTGTTCACAATCGGGACATAGTACATACACATTTTTGTATGTTCATCTGGACATGGGACAAGGACCTTAAAGGGACAGTCCCTGTTAGATGAAAAGAGATGAATAGATTAGATGGAACAAAAACTATTTTATCTTATATACGCGTGTGTCTTGTTAGTATAAGCCTCTAGATTAGATAATACATGCTTGAACATTGATGTCAGTGGCATTTGTATCCGAGCCGATGCAGTGGTGTCAAAGAAGTGAGGGGCTGCGACAGTAAAAAGAATCTTTTCAGGGACGGAAAATTGTGACACTTAAATCAGTTTGATTTTAACATTAATTTCCTCCTTTTAAGCCTCATTTTCACACATCATTTTGTGAATTCACTTCAGTTTTTGCCACTTTACCCTCATTTTGAGCCCCATTTGCCCATTTTGAAATGGTTACCCCCGTTAAGAGTCATTGTGTCAGTTTGTAGAGTGAATAGTTTATTGCCTTTTGTCGTTTTTTGATGATTGTGCCCAAAAGTCCCCAAACATTTCACCCTCCAAATGTATCGGAGGGCCACATTTGGCCTCTGGACCTTCACTTTGATGTGTGCTCTACTGTCTTGGAGCATTTCACATTTCTTTGTGGCGTGACTACAAGGAGAGTCTATGGCAACTGTTTTGGCACTATACTTCCAGTTTTATTCCAGTCTTTTTTCACCTGGAGGATATCTTACTGGTGACCTAGTATAACCTCTGGGAGTGTCATGTATCAAAAATCCTTCGTCAGGAGAAGGATGTTGTTGACATGCTGCTGGTATTATGTTTTACTGTCTGTAGAGCCCTCACACTCCCTGCTGCCGTCTGTACATTACTCTCCGCTGTCGCCCTCAAGGCTTCGGCTCCTCTGATCTGCAGCTTTGCATTGTAAACAGTCCCTGAACTGTGTGAACGCCAATCCGGTGGACTTTCTCCTACAAACAAACAAACAAAGGTCTGGAGAAAGTCCAGAGAAGGGCAAAAGTTTAACAGTTCCTTTGAGAGCATAACAGGACTGTATTTACACCACAGACATAATAACAACTTCTGCAAACTCACATTTACAGCAGCTATCATCAAATAAAGTCCAAATAAAGACTTCAGTTAGCTAAATAAGTTAGAAGTCAACCTAGATTTATTAATAAACAATTTCTTGGCTTCATATTACCATCATACTGATTAGCTTTAGTCAGACTTATAAACCAGTTACTCTCATCTGCTAAAGCTGGCTGCTCACTAAAACTAAACCAGCAATAAATGCTTATCATCAAGTTTTAAATCTCCACTGTGTCTCTAAAGCCATTCACCTGCAAATGCTCACAGCCTCATGTTTGTTATGTATTCTGTCTCATGCTGTGTTCATGTCATGCCACAGTCCATTTGCTTTTGTCTGTGCCTGTTTTTGACGTTGCGCTCTTTTGTGTTTCTGCTCCATGTTGTTCTGCATGTGGCCCGTCTGTAGCTCTGTACCAGTGGCTGGAGGCAGACCGAGGCCGGGAGCCGGACCCAGCGGCTGCAGGTAAAACATTCACTGTCTTTGTCCCGGGACACGCTGCTAACACTGTGCTAATGCTCCATCCACATCAACACATCAGGTTCACATTAATAAAGCATCCAAGTAAGGGGTCATTAAAGGGCAATATCTCACAGAGGGGACTAATATCAGTCAAAATCCATGTACACAATTCATTTTTTGGTTTATTTACATTTTACCACATCACTCCTTGTAACTAAAAGTGTGACTAAAGCAGTAAAACAACCCTCAACCTAAACCTTTTACCATTTTCTCTCGCCTTGATTTTTCTGAATAAAAAAGGTTCATGTACATCATTGCTTTGAGAGGTTATACACATTTTTTTCAGTGATGGGACCATTCTGCTCCTGACAGAAGGCCATTAACAAGGAGAAAGCTAACTTATGTGTCAGCTGTTTGTTTACGGTGATGGAAAATCAACAGAAAAAATCAAACATCACAAGTCATACTGTCATTACTGTCAATAATAATAGAGGATGTTACTGTAATGTGCAGCTCTAAAGGTCTTTATCTCTGTAAACAGACCTGCTCAGATATATGACTCCTGATATACCTGCTCATAATGGTATATTAGATGTTTGCTTGTCAAATTGTCCTGTTCACAGCTAATCAAACAAATGATGACGCATAGAGTTTAGAGAATAATGTATCGCACGTTCACTTCTATCCCTCTGCTTCCAATGTTTAAAAGTTGAAATTGCGTTTAGTCCCTTTAAGATCCTCCTGTGAGTGACTCGGCTACCTTCACCTGGATTAGACTCATCCTCTTAGATCCTGTCACTGACCTCTTTCTGCTGCTGTATCTGGGCCATTCTTCTCTGAGCCTGTTTCCATCTGAACCTTCAGGCTGTATTTTGGAGCTGACCACTTATCTTCATTTCTTCAGTTGCTGCTGCTGTTCTTCTGTCGTCTGCTCATTATTCCAATTTTCTGTCACAAACTCATAAATTCTGTGGGTTTTCTCTCAGCTGTGGCCAGTACAAACCTGATCAAGGCTTGTCTTAAGAAAAACTCGGGTTGGGAAAATTAATGAGATCACAATAACTTTAGTGAGCTTTCTGTACTTCTAAATGTACTTCTACTAAATTCAAAATTCTCTTGAAGATCTAACTAACGATCTTTATCATCATGCTTTTGTTTTCTGCATTGAGCAGTTCCTCTGTGCTTCCTACGCTCTTACGAGTCCTTGTCCCGCCATAAAATAATTGGTCATAGACTCCACATAAATCAAAAGTGATTATGGATGGATTTTGTTTTCTAACTGCGCTGAGAAGAGCAGAGTGCAGACTCTGTAGCAGTTGCTACATAAAACCCAGCACTGTCTCATCTTTTGTTTCTCTGAGCTGCGTGAACAAGACACAGTGGATACAAACAGAGTCAGAGGATTAACAAAACAGTCACTTAAGTTACTTTAATCAAAATGAACTTTTATCAGATACAGCTTCAGATGAGCCCACTGTTTAATGACACCAACATCAACAGCGTATACTTCTACAGGAATAAAATCAACTTTATTCATACATCTCACTGCTCATTTGCATAAATCGATGTGTAATTAACTTAAACACACAGGTTTGACAGGTCCACTGTGGAATAAACACAAGGCAGGGTAAGCTTTTACGTCACATTTTAAGCTCAATGTGACTTCAAAACCATAGACCTACTGCAGGTGTGTGTTTCACCATCAATTCCTGCTTTTAAAATGTACAATAGGTTTTAAATTTTCAATGAACTGACTGCAGTAGAAAAACACAAATCACCCTGTTAAGATGGTACTCAACAAAGCGCAAAAAAAAAGGCTTTGAGGAATGGTCTTTCACTAGACACCTGGAAAAATATGCCATGTTATATTTTATTATTAAACCATTATTCCATGAACTGTGCCTCGTTTTGATTCTGAGCAACAGCCTCTATTTTTAGTTTCATTGTATTTGCACAGTGCATCATACAGTCATGTATTAATCACGTAGATTCACATGAAAGTCTTTTCTCTCTAATTTTTTTCTGTTTATTCCTACTTCTTCCTAATTCAATGATTAATCTCACTGCAGTTTATCTCTGCTCATTATCACTGACCTCTGACCTAACTACGACCATAAAAAAACGCTCTAACTCCACGCTCAATACTATAGACTGTCTGTGAAATCAATAAGAACAGGTCTGTGCTGAGCCTAGACTCTAAGAGTATTGGAGCAAATCGAGCAGCGGCTATCGTCCAATCAGCATCAACAGTTCATTCATCAGGAAAAACAGTCGGCTCTTTTGAGTCAGCGAGTCTTGTAAAAGCTCTCTGCGGACAAATAAAAGGATCAATGATGCCCCAATTAGTTTTATGTGCTGTTTGGCATTAATTAATAGGTTATTTTGAGGTTTTGCAATTTACACTGTCTTCAAACCTGTACAAAAAAACACATTGCAAACAAAAAACAAAAACCCACAGCAGACAATATGGTCACAAATTGGGAAATATAAAAGGTTTGTTTCCACTGGAGCGGGTGAGTATGGGTCAGTGCCTTAAAAAAGAGGTATAAAGTGTCCCGGCAATTAGCCACTAATTGTTCCGGCGTGGTGGGGTAACTAACAAAGTAATTAGCTTAGTTTACAGTTATCATGCTAAATTATATATTTCTATGCTCATGTGTCCTTGGCATTATGCTCCCTTCTCTTCAACTATATGGAAAACAACCAGTCAGTGCAGGTGTGGGTTGGCTCACTTGACTTAGGACTTTTTCACTGTTCTGGGGAAAATTAAAGTTAATGATGTCACTTTCTTATTTTGTCCTTTGAGCAGGTGATGTTAGCAAAGCAGACCCTGCACAAAAACAGAGGTTTTACTTGTTTTCATGTTGTGACATCATTACAAATGCACTGCACTGTTTATCTTGAGCCTTGATTCTGACTCGAGTGGTTCATTTTTTTATGCACTCAGGGGTCACAATAGTGGAAGTACAGAGGTCCCACTGGCCAATCAGAGAGTGACATATAAACATAGAGCCTTGTTTAGTAGCTCTAAAAACAATGAGCATCTGAAAAGGATACAGTAAGTTAGCTTTAACTTACTTTCTTTTAATTTAATCACTTTCTCTTTTCCTTTTCAGTCAGGGCAAAGCATATTGGATTTTGCCTTTTTTCTTTTTCTTTTGTGTTCGTTCCAAAGTCACTTTTGTTCACCAGACAACTCACATTTATAATTTTCCAAACTGTTTCTCTGGCCCTGTTCCCATTTGAAACATAAAGCATGTTGCTGACGATGTTCAAACCAAAGCTTTCTCACAATGAGCCCAGTGTCACAATAAGCTTTTCTTCCACAGAAACCGCTGTCAGTGTTTTTGTCTCTGAACAGAACCAGCCTCATTGGAAACATTTGTTGTTTCACTGTATTTCACAAAGATTACACAAGGTCACTGTCACATTCACAGTGGGTTTCTGTCACATTCACAGTGGGTTTCTTGGTTTTAAATTATGACTTTTCGGTCACAAACAACATATGTGTAAATGGCAGCATTACATTAAAACATAACATCAAATATACATGCTCCACAGTGATTTTAATTCAACATTTTTGCAACACACAGACCCATGTGCTCTCCTGGAAGGGGACTAATCATGCTAACAGTAAATAAACTGCAAATAATACAAATAGTAATCAATTATTTTACTTACACTGTACAAAAACATAGGTCAACTTCTCTCTTACAGCACAGTTATGGTAAATACAACTGTAAATTTCATTTTTTTTATGTTTTTGCATTGAAAATGTTATAAAACAGTATATTGTTATTAATACACTATATATATATAAATTTCTATTGGATTGCCTATTACTGCTATTTGATTTTTTTAATTAATTTGACTAAAATGTTGTATTGTTATATTTCAGCGTAATTGCTGCAATGATAAACCAATATGGCTTTAAAGTGTTTACTGTTACCAGAGGCGGCTGGTGGTGGTGTTTGCTAATAAATACATATTGATGGACAAAAATATCAGGCTGCATCAGGACTTTATGATTTCATGTAAAGCTCTAACTTCCTAACTCTCTGATGCTTTAATGCTAAATGCAACAAATAATGCTAATACAGATTGAATCTATGATAACATCCTGCTCTTCCTGTCACTTCTCCTCCACAAATAAAACGTACTGCCCGCTGTTCCTCTGTACGTCTCTGTGTTTTGCCCAAATCCAAGTCTCAGGGCAGAATAGAAGTAGCCCCAACAATCTGTAATAGAAGGGAGCAGAACTTTATACCTGTCCATCACCAAATTAGGAAGATGATTGCTGCTTTACTCATGCCGTAAAAAGTAAGCCACTTCTTCCTTTTTTGTGGTATTTTTTAAATATTTGTGCCATTAAAATGATAAATACCATCATTTGTGTTCATCCACAAGATACATACAAATATAAATTTAACATTTTTTAACAATACATTATTTTAGAAGCCTAGATGCCCATTGTGTAATCCCTGACTGTTACAATTGTATTTTACCATCAATATTACAGGGTTTTTAACACCGTAACTTATTGTTAGAAATACAGACCTCAACTTATTACCAAATAAATGCATTTAGACTCCTGCACAGGTTTTATCTGAAGTGTTATTGTCTTTTTGTGTCCAGGTGAGAACTTCGAGCAGAGTCCCCTGAAGAGGACGTTCAGGTCTAAAGTGTTGGCTCGGTATCCGGAGAACGTGGAGGGAAACCCTTTTGACCAAGATGCCGTTAATATGGTGAGTGCACTGTCCTCTGTTTATCCCAGAGTTATGGTTAATTGTCGTCATCTAGGGTTAGAAACACACAAACCAGCCCATGGACTTTCCTGTGTGAAAAAGAGGAAGATGTGTTTGGATTATGCCCATTATTGTTAAATCAAAGTCTTCAGAGGTCTTTAGCTGCTGCAGTGATGGGGATATTGTTCAGATTGTGGTGAATGTGGTGTAATGGAAGCTCGTCTCCTGTTTTTTTTCCACCTGCTCTGGTCTCGGTGATGAATAATTCAGCTGTAGTTCTCACCTTACGTCGTCATGGAAACCGGCCCGAGACGCGACGGTAACCTGACGCCTCGTTATCAGCGTCGTATCAGAGAGAGACGTCTATCCTCGGTCTCTGTCTTGACCTGGAGGAGACAGGGATGAAAATATGAGATGTATTTAACATTATATATAACAGTGAAGCAATAGCAATAATACAGTAATGGGAATGAATTAGGAAACCAATGACAATAACTCAGGCTCTGCTCTGGCTCTGAAGGAAGAATATAATCTGTGTGTCTCTCCGTGAAGCCTCAGTGATGATTACTTTCATCTCAAACACAATTTTCTATTACCTTCTGACCTTTGACCTGCTGTATACAACCACACTGAGGACCCCTGCTGTTACATACAGTTTATATTAGTCTTTATATCATTTCTGTGTCTTTTTGTTCCCTTCTTTTAAATCTTATTATTCAGTGCTTTATTCGTGTTGTTTGTTTACCAAGTCTCGTATACATTAATATTGAAACACTTCTATTTGATATGATTTTCATCCAACCACTGCCTTTTTCCAAAACCATAAAATGAATGTATAAAACTAAAACAGGTTTGTACTCACTATTTGCAAGTGACTGGCAATTACAGACTGTAAATTACCTATCCTTAAACTATTTAAATAATTGGCCCAGTTTACATAGTATTTGCTTTTTGAAATTAAATTATTTCAGACTTAGAGCCTCTAGTATTACTACATCTATGCGTTGGTATTTTGCACTACACTTGTGTTTTGCTAAGTCATCCTTTTTACTTAATGAGGTCAATGGTTATTTTATAGCAAGCAGTGTTGAGTCATTCTGAAGCTGTTTATGTCTAATGGAAAAGTTTAATTTCATAAACACAAAGAGGTAAAATGTCTCTACAGCAGGGGTACCTGAAATACTCAGTCTTTGGTAAAGTAATGACCAAGGCATTGGGAGGATGAGTATTTTTTTTTATTGCATGCAAAATAGTTTTGCTTTTGACACAGTTTTTGGCCCTTGTTTGGGCTCCCCTTCTCTACTTGTCATCTTTGGAGGTGTTTTTTTTCTTTTTTTGCAAAAGCAGCCGTTGAGCCCAAGGGATGTTCTCATGATCTCTTAAATAAAACCAGTTTTTCTAAAATTCTTAACCAAAGCAAACCTGCATCAGTCGATTTGAGAGTTTCCCTCTGTCTCCAGGTCACACACACAAGTCTGTGTAACCTGATGGCACAATGTGGCATATTATAATTCCATCAGACTGTAAAAATCACAGTGTGACAGAAACTTAAATCATGGCACATTAAGACTCTGAACAGTGATGGTGCTGTGCTTCAGCTGCAGGACGGTGTCTTATCTTAACAATGATTAAACTGATAGAGATATTCATCTCACTATTTATCAGTTGAGCTCCTGGAAAAGCTTTAATACCACTAAAGTATTCTTCAGAGTTTCTTATATTTTCATTTATATACATTTTCTTGATTTGGTATACTTTTTGAATTTGTGACTACAGGGAGGAAACATTCACCACCATCCATTTAAATAAAACCCGAGGAGTGACAAATAGTCATAATTTTTATTTTTTCACCTGGCTTCTCCAGAACAGTGTGAAGATGTGTAATAATCATTCAGTGTCATGGGGGGTAAATCAGGGCACATTTGACTCACTATTTGACACATTTCCTGGGGTTTGGCTCTAGTTGGAGGTGGGCTGCAGGATGTACAGATGTACATCACATAGGCCCTAGAGGTGATGCTGTGTTAAAGGGCTGTGTAATCTGAATGGTCTCCTGTGATACTGCCCCGCTCTGACCCCTCTGTCTCTCCCTCAGCTGTGTTTGCCCAAAGGCCTGTCGTTCCGGACGCAGCTGGACCAACGGGAGCCTCAGTTCCACTCCTTCCTCATCACCAGAGAAGACGGTTCCCGGACTTACGGCTTCGTCCTGATGTTTTTTGAGGAGGTGAGGAGCCCCCAGATCTGCGCCGCCATGCAGACCCTGTATCGCATGCACCAGGCCGAGCAGCCGTCCTCCTCCAGCAGCCCCTCCTCTTCCTCCTCCTCCATGGACTCCCTCTCCAGCAGCTTGGACGACGCCGACTCCTCCCCTGGGACACGAGGCGCTGGCGGGTACGACTCGTCCCGGGACACGCTGTACGTCTCCAAAGCCCTGTGTCTGATCGCGCCGCTGCCGTTCATGCACGCCTGCCGCAGCTTCCTGTCTCAGCTGCACAGAGCGGTGACGGCCGACTCCTCCCCGCCGCTGCCCCTGGAGAGCTACATCTATAACGTCCTGTACGAGGTCCCCCTGCCCGCTCCGGGACGATCGCTGAAGTTCCACGGAGTCTACGAGCCCGTCGTTTGTCAGAGACCGGGGCCCACCGAGCTGCCTTTAGCCGACTTCCCGCTGGCCGAGGTCTTCACGCTGCTCGGAGTCGAAAACCTGGTCCAAGTCTTCACCTGCACCATGTTAGAGATGCAGATCCTGCTCTACTCTCAGGGTAAGAGGCCGAGGAGTTTGGTGGGAGGGTTAAATTCCTGTAAAACAACACTCTTTATACCTTCTGCACCAGGTTCACAAACTCATAAAATCTGTCTTGTGCTGCTCCTATTAAAGTGTCTGATTGGAAACTTGACCAAGGATGTGGCACTGACGGTTCTGGTGTTTTGGATTTGATGATGTTGCAAACCTTTTATTGCTGTATCTTGAGTGAGTCTTGATTTTAAAGAGGGATTGAAACAGGGTCAAACAGGAAAACACGGCGACTGTGAGGGATCTGCTCACTGACAGCAGCCTGTAGATCTGCTACAGACTGGACTATTACAGCTGCTGTGGCTCCTGGAACTGTCTGTTTGGTTTGTTGCAGGATTTTCTCTGTATTTCCCACAGACCTGCAGTGAGTAGGTCTATGAAGGAGTGTTGATGGCATTGGTGGATGAGGGAGGGGGGTAATTAGTTATTTGACTTGTCAAAGCGTGGGAAACACTGCTCAACCACCTCCATCAGTTTAGTCCCAAAGACAGAGAGACTTAAAGTGTGTCTCCATCAACGGGATATTCCTCTAAACACTTTGTCTTTAAAAGAGATGTTAGTTTGATTGTTTCATGTAAAGACAGCATTAAAATGAAATTCAGTCTGTTGTTTTGGTGATATTCATGCTCCATATTTCGAGGTGAAAAAGTCACATAGTGTTGCTTTAACTCTACAAACAGTTGAGAAGTCAATTTGAGGAGGAACCATGCTGTGGCGTTTTGATCAAAGGTGGATTTTTCGTCTGAGGTTAGGATCAGAGTGTCGTACTGGGTTCCCTTCATGCATTATTCACCTCTGTCCTCAGTCAAACATCTACTGCTGGAGTCAAATCTCTTCTGTTCTACTTTCCTCACTCTTTAACTTCTGTGAAACCAGTTTATATTCTGCACTTGTCTGAACATGACATAGTTTATTGTAGAGTAAATATTGCAAACCCCAGACTAATGTGTCCCAGTTAAATAAAGATGGATTCATATTAGTCTATGATGTAGTCTTTGAACAGATCATGTGTCCTCCTTTCAGTCTTTGCTCTCTGTTCTTCCTGTGTGAGTCTCTAACGCCGTTACAGTTTCACAATAACTCAACATGTTTCATCTTGTTTTGATGCTGAACCGGGACTTTCGTGTCTCTGTTTTCTCACATTAGATTGTTTTTCTTTTTGAAATACACGCTCAGCTTTGTTCAGTGCATGAGAGAAGAATACACTGCACATTTTCAGACCTGGATCAGGCCAGTCACAGTAAACAAACCTCTTTCTTTTGGAGAAACATGTTTTTAGCAGCTCAGTGAAGATCATAATTCCCTCAGCTTCTGAAATGGTTTGGGGTTCAGTGATTGGACAGTTTGTCTCATGTTGTTTGTTATGTGTAAGTTATATTCTTTCACAAACAGATGCTGCAGATAGTGATGTGATGGCAAGACCTAGATGGACTTAAATCAGTGAAATGTTTGTGCCTGCAGGAGTGAGCACTTTATACTCATAGTTAAACCTCATTATGTCGTCATAGGCTCTTGTAAGACCCTTTTTTTAAACAAGTTCTTTACAAAGGACAAAAAAAAAACTCCTTTTTGTAAGATTTATCATTTAAACCACGTTGTACATATGCTTTAAATCTTAACTGGCCTTAAATAGATGAACACATCAGATGTATGCCTTTAGCAAAGTTTGTACCCTAAAGTATCTGAGGCTGCTTTAATGTGAGTTGTGTGGCTGTGTGCAAAACTTTCTGATTCCTCCATTGTGGCTAAGACTGGGGTAATCGCAGCTTAAGACTCATAGTAGCTTCTGTTGTGGCTGTCTTTGTTGTCTTTATGCCCAAAACGAGTCTGTGTCGTCCCACGTGTATTGATCTGTTTTCAAATGTAGCAGCACTGACTCTCAAACAGCAGCTGCCCTTTCTCTTCTCGACATAAATCACTCCTCTGTGTCTTAATGCACTTTAGCCTTTAATGGAAATGCATTTTGAGTGAAGGGCAGTACATCTCTGAAGCCTACAGACAGAGCAACAGCAGAGAAATCCCATCAGGGTTTTTTTTTTCCATCTCTGATCTTTCCTGGAGGTCACTCAGGCTTCTTTTCTCGCGTCATAAAAACACAATGAAACCAGATTCAATTCCAGAGTCTGGCCTTAATCTGTTTAAGGAAATGCTCATTGGAGAGATTTATTGAGAAAGAAAATCTATTGAAATGTAATTCTGTTGTTTTAAACCTAACTCTCTTTTGATTAAAGTCTCTTCTGCAGATTTCATTTATATTTGCCACATGGGTCAAAGAAATCGGTCTCTGTCTCTTTCTCCTTTTTCTTTTCAGCAGAAAGGTGCACTACAATATGTCATACAGTTCAGTAGAGCTTTATCCTGCTTCTAAGACCCTCCAAAACCAAAAGAAGAAGTGAGTAGTTTTACAAAAAAAGCATCAAATAGACAGAAGTAACCATGTCACAAGTAAAACAAAGAATCAGGGTTTATTGGTGTGATTTATTTTCTGAATCTGACCATAAACAGTGTGTGGTACTGACTGAAAAGTAATACTTAGACACAAAATGACTAAATGTACCTAAAAATTGGTAAATTATGTTTGCAGTACACCTGTATCACTGAGCCTTTTTAATTACATAATGGATATGTTTTTTCCCAAAAAATATACACCCATTCTTATTTTAAAGCAAATTATCAATGAAATAACATATTTTTAATAAAGAGAAATTGTAAGATTTATTTTTTGTAACATGAATAGACAAGGTTCATGACCGTGATAAGAAAAAGAAATGCAAAAAATTAAATAAAAATATGAAAAATAAAAAAGAAGAGGTGCTAATCTAATACATTTGTATTGTAATTACATATTATTGTATTATTTTTTATATATTAATGTACTACTAATGTAATAAATTTTTAGAGCCAGAACAAGGAGTGTGATGTGATGGTGTAACTCATCCCAGCATCATGGAGTCTGGCCTGGTCCTGTCTGGGATTACTTGGTCTGGTTTAACCTAGTTCCTTCTGAGATTTGATGGTCTGGTTTAGCCAGGTTTGGCCTGGTTTTGTGAGGCAAAGTCAGACCAAATATTGATTTGATTTAGAATTGTTTCTGTTCACTTTTTGTTTTGTAACCTGATAAAAATCACCATACTTTATAGTTTAGTTTAATTTTTAAATTCACACCTGCAAAAAACCTGTGCACAGTACTGTATATAAGCCTTGTTCTTCGTTTGAAATAATGTTTTTGTTCTTATTTCAACATCATATTTTATAATTCAATTGTTGTAATTGATGTTAAAAATAATTAGTTAAAACCATCTTGCATGGTTCTTGCATCTTGCAAGTCTTAGTTAGTCACTGCAATGCCTTATGGGTAGGAGAAGTTTATGAGAGAAAACTATTCATGTGCAAGCTGCTCCAAGTGTCTTAAAACTTGCCTACACTTACAAAACGAATGGCTGTTATTGGCTGTTTAAAGCTAAAGTGACATAAATGGGTTACTGTTATATTATTTGTATAATCTCTATTTGAGATCGTCTTTGTACATGTTTATTGTTTATTTCCAGGAAACAGACCTAGCCCTTGAGACGTTTATGCAATTGTGTGACTATGTTATACTATGCATATTAATGTGGCTATTTATGCATATGCACTTTATTCTTGTACAGTGTGTTGTTGCTTACTATTTCCTGAGATGTAATTATTTTGCCAGTTAAGAGCTAATGGGTATTGTTTTATTTTTCAGTTTTTCATATTTCAGTTTCACTCATATCATGAGACCGTCAATAAAGGAGAAAGGCGCTCAGATCCTGTTTGGCTTGCTGTTTATCTGTTTACATACTGGGTGTATAAAACACGTAGTACAAGCCTGATTAATACATTTCATCATACTTATGAACAGTTAAATTAAAGGTATAGTCATTGCATCTTCCATAATCCATCTTTTTTCAAAGACATACCCCATATTTCTCTGTGTGAACTGTGTATGGATCAAGGAAGGATGAGTTACTTTATACATAAACTAAGAAAAGCTGTATTTCCTCTCCAGATTACCAGCGGCTCATGACAGTAGCTGAAGGCATCACCACGCTGCTGTTCCCGTTCCAGTGGCAGCACGTCTACGTCCCCATCCTCCCAGCGTCGCTCAGACACTTCCTGGACGCCCCTGTCCCGTACGTTATGGGTCTTCAGTCCAAAGAGGGCTCGGACCGGTCCAAACTGGAGCTGCCCCAAGAGGTACAGGAAATATTTAAACATCAGTTCTACTGCTTTTAATTGTTTTTCTCTTTTTTTTTTTTTTTTTGAACTGTGCGACTTGGAGAAGGAAAAGTTATTGTTTTATGTTTCTGAATTGAAAACTAATCTGAATTTGAAAAGACTACTATAGTTTGTCTGATACAAAGTTTGTTCATGGGAGTTTGTTTAGATCTGAACTACAGTAAAAATGGTTTAACCCTTTTCAAAACTACTATCTGAAAACAATTTTGGATGTTTATGAAGCAGAAACGGGAGACGAATGACTTCATGACAAATACTAAGAAACAAAACACTTCAAATAAACACTGAAAGTGGCGTTATGGTGAGAACATCATCATCATCTCTTCCGGCTCGACTCGCTCCGAATCATTAAACCACACATTCTGTATCAGAGTCTAATTATCACAGCCTGCAGCAGGATTTTGGGGCTGCACAGACTAAACTCACAGCCGCTGGTGTCGTCTCTGTTTGTGGAGCAGACTCTGAGGCAGCTCTGACCCAGAAATGAGCCAATGATGAAGGACTGTATCTGAATGAAGCCAGGGGACTATTAGACATGGGTTTGTCTTTTGAACCTGTCTTGTGTCAGCCATTTTGAAAATAAGTCATCTTTCTCATGCAAATGTAGTTTTTTCTGAGACTAGGGCTTCCTTTCTGGGATTTCTGTTTGAGGGCATTGTTAAAAATGGTTGTGGGCCATGTCTTTTCTCAAAAATCAATTAACCAATGCAGAACAAACAGTGATATAATTATAAATATGACAACACAGAACAGGAAGATACAGATAAATCCATTACTTAGTATATAATCTGCTTTTATTTAATCAAACATTGTAGAAATAGATCAATTCTCAGCCACAAAATGCATCAAACCAAGTTTCTCTTTCACCTCAAACCGATGTGATCCTGCAATTATCTTTTCTCATTCAGCATCAAGTTAAAACTTTTTATTCCCTTTTCCCTGTTTCTCAGTGTAAGCTAGATTAGACATTTTGTCAGTATTTTAAGTGCTTTAATGTTCAACGCCCAATAGAGTGTCCCGAACTCAATATATCTTTTTCCTACAAATTACAAATTGCATACCTTCAATTTAACTAGACAAATTGCTCTGCACCAGCCACAGAATCTAGAAGGAGCTGTCGATCCTTTCATGTCTGGGTGAGGTTTTATTCTAATACTCTTTCTGCTGAACTACACCGATCAGTTTTTGTATTATTGTCCTGTTTGATTGCTATTGTGCTCTACCTCAGCTTTTGTCTAAAAACTGAGAGGCTTAGCTCTAATCCAATCTGTGAGTGTGAGGCTGACTGTGTTGGTTCAGATTTAGGTTGAGTTCTCATCAATCACACACTGACCTATATTTATTCATACGCCCTTCACTCGGCCCTCGTTTTGTTTCACAAAGACTGGCCTCGATATGTCTGCTCTTCATTTCTACTTCTGTACAGATATTGTTACTGTCGGCTGCAGCCTGAGGGAGCACCGTCATGTGATGTGGAACAAACCACATAGAGACAGTTTATATTGTGAAGGAAGTATGAAAAATTAGGTCTGTTACCTTTAGTGCATCTGAATAGATCTTTTTGATGCAAATAATCCTATGACCTATGTCTGATAGCTCCGAGGCATCAACCTAAAAAGGTAAATGTCATGTTTCAAAATAAAAGCATCCAGATGAAAGACTGTATAAAACATTTGCTGGATCCAGAGCTAAAGTCAGGCCCTTTAATTGGCCTCAAGTCAGAAAAATGGGAATCAATTGGAGCATTTTTTTTAAATTCCCTTTTGTGTCGTGCTGTCATCTTCATACCTATATCATGTTTCTCAGTTTAAAAAACAACATTTAAGAACCAAGGAAGACATTTTTTACACTTTATTGCTTTATTGCTTACTTTATTGTTTTCACATAAATGCATAACAAGAAGGGCCCATCCAGTTCAGAGTGTATCAATGAGGTTATGTCCTGAAAATTAAACATTGAATTCTCTCTGTATTAAAACAACAGAAAAATTAAGAGAAAAGACAATTGACACAGTTCCAGTTCAGAAAATGCAGCACAATAGGTTCATACTGTTGCTTAAGTACAACTCTTATAGAGATTCTCAATTCAATTCAGTTTATTGTTCTAGCCCAATATCACCACAGCAGTTTGCTCAAAGGGCTTCATAGAGACAAAAGCAAGAAAAAGGCTCCTGTCCATAAACCCTCCATCGGTATCAGAGGAAAAACTCAAAAAACCCAACCGGAGAAAAAGGGGAACCTCTGGAAGAACCACAGAAGGATTCATAAAAATACCTGTATATAGTCCATATAAATAATCTAAACTCAAATCTTAATATTCTCAAACTCAAAGGACGCGATTGAAACCAGAGGAGACAGAGCTTTCTCTGTAGTTCTGACACGAGAACCGCTCAGTCTCTAAACATTTTTAAACCCTTATTAAAACTTGTGGCACTGGCTTTTAGCACAAGTTTAGCACAATTTTATTTATTTTTTAATTGTATAAACATTTCGTCCTTGTTCTGTATCTTTACTTGCATTTACCTCGTTTCATTCATTTATTTTATTTGTATTTGAAGTCTAAATGTGCTACATAAGCTTTACCTTTGACTTTGACCAGCTCATAAAGTCTGTTTCTCTGCAGGTACCACCTTATTCTTCTGTTTTGATTTCCTGATTATATTTTTAATTTCATTATGAACAGTAAGACTGTAACCAGTGGTCCACAGTCAACGACAGAAACTGACCTAATTTCTCTCTAATCTCTTTTCGTTTCAGGCCAGTCTCTGTTTCGTTGACATTGATAACCGCTACATCGAGCTCCCGGAGGACTTCCCTCAGTTCCCCAACAAACCTGAGTTCATCCAGGAGCTCAGCGACATCCTGCTCAGCTCTGGCCTCTGCCCCCCTCGTTCCACGTCCAGCCCCTGCAGCGCCCCCTCGACCCCGGACGGAGCGGAGGACAGCGCAGCAGCTCGAGGACGACGGACAAAACGGGAACCTGGCCCGGGACGAGCTGGCTGTGCTGGAGCTGCTGCAGAAAAACCAGACTCTGGAGAGACTTCAGGCTCTGACCAAACGGACCGGGGTCACCGTGGCTCGGGTGGACGCACTCAGGGCAGGGGTGAAAGGTCAGAGGGTGGAGGGGCAGAGGGTAAACTCAGGAGCGGACGAAGAGAAGCTGAGGAACGCCAAACTTAATGTGCAGCTGCGAGAAGTGTTCGCGAGCAGGTTCACAGTGATGTTCGCCGACTACGAGGCTTTTGTGATTCAGAGCGCTCCGGATCTGGAGGCGTGGCTCACCTCCAGGGAACAGATGCACAACTTCGACAAGGTTTGGACCAGACGCTCTTGTATCTGCAGTTTATCATCACTTCTGGGGATTTAATGTGCCACTACTGGTTTTTATCTTTCCCATCCTGGTCCCTATTCCACCTCCAAACAACATCATTAACGACCTTTCCTGTTTGTCTTTTATTAAAAACAAACATAAGTGAACCTCCAACAAATTTAAAACAATTACATCAAAGTTTCTGTCAGACCTGAAACTTCTGTCTCTGAATTCAGCCTCTGGCTGATCTGAAACTTCAGTTTTCTCAGTGTTTTGGGGTATGTTTTGAGCTGTATAAACAGATGCTATCAGTGCTGGAATAGACACCGTCTCCTTATTAAAGAGCAAACTGTGATTGGCCAAAACTTCCATCTATAGAAATCTTATCTCTTTTATTAAAATCCAGTCAGTTCTGTATTTCTATTAGATAAACATGCAATATGGCCTAACTAAGCTGAATATTGAGATAATGATGAATGCGTGACAGGGCTCTAAAAGTCTTAGTGATCAGGGAAGACAAACAGGAAGCTGTGCACACCACAACAGAACTAGGACTTTTCAAAGTAAAAGAGGCTCCGCAGTGTTTTATTTGTTATTCTGTTCATTTACTCTGTATTTCTTACTGCTTGTTCCTCAGGCCTCGTTCCTGTCGGATCAGCCTGAGCCCTTCCTCCCGTTCCTCTCTCGCTTCATCGAGACACAGATGTTCGCCACCTTCATCGACAACAAGATCATGTCACAGTGGGAGGACAAGGAATCGCTGCTGCGCGTCTTCGACTCCCGAATCGAAAAGGCTCGCCTCTACAACGTCCGAGCTCCCAGTCTGCGCTCGTCCTGTTACCAGCGCTGCTCCAACCTCCGGGAGGCAGGTGAGAACTGCACGCACTGCACTCCGAATCTTCACTCGGGACAAAATGAGATCCAGAAGACTTCATATTCAAGAAGAAAGTCTTTAGTGCAGTTTAGTGAAAATACCCTTTTTCAGACTGATATTACAGTATGTTCTACCTCTGTTCATGGACTATTCAAGCTTAAACATTGAAATAAATATATTGTGGCAGAGAGGAATAAGTATAAGCGGTAGAAGATAAATAAATAGTTAAGATTGGTCCAACAGGATTGGAGATATCTGTGAAGGGAGGAGATTAGAGACTTATTTTTTCCTTTCATTCCATTTCCCTGCACAATTATCATCCACAATGTCAAAGAAATTGTAAAACAGGACACAAGTCCTAATGTGTGCTGCTTCTCACTCCAGTGGGGAACCAGAACTTTATCAATCAGCTTTTTATTGTGAACAACACAGGAAAGAATTTAAACTGTCCATAACCTATTACAAGTTTTATCTAAATCTTAAAGAGACTGTCCAATAATCAGTAAAAGCAACTGTTTCATTTTGATTAACACTGCTCTGTAAACTGTATTTTATGGAGTGTGTTTTGTGTGTGTCCCGTTCAGCTCAGTCCATTGAGCAGCGGCTGATGAAGATCGACCACACGGCCGTTCATCCTCATCTCCTCGACATGAAGATCGGTCAGGGCAGATACCAGCAGGGCTTCTTCCCCAAACTACAGTCAGAGGTGCTCAACAGTGGGCCGGCCAATAACAAGTGAGTCTGAGGCACAGCTTCGCCGTTATGTTCTAAACAAGCACCAGGTATTCACATAATGACACAGTCAGTAATTAATTAGTAAGTGTCTCTACCATAACTTCATGTTTTATACTAATATACTATCCGCATTTTCCAAACTCCAAAGAGAATTACAAGTGCCCCATTTTATCGCCTCTGACTTCCTAAGTATAACTTTTATGATTATTGAAATAAAAGCATTCTCTAACTACACAACAAAACCTTTTTAGTTGAAAAAGCAAAGGCCAATTTGTTGTAAGGGTCACCTAAAATGGGGCAGTTTTGTGAATTACTTTATTTTTTCCAAAACATCATGAAGTTTGCTGCAAAGAAATCGAAAGTTACTGGCAAAATCATATATTTATATTAATTTAAAGGTGTGGTGTTTATAATGGTTCTACGGTACATATCTTGTAGTGAACAAAACCCAACGTAACAAAAACATCTCTCACAGTCAAAACACAGTGCATATGGATCAAACTCAATCATTTCCTTCCTTACCAAGTTTCATGGGACTTCTTGACTACCGCCAACCAGGAGTTTTCAGACCTATTTTAAAAACCGTAAGAGAGCCACCTTTATTTCCGATAACTGTTGTGTTGTTTTTTGTGCAGGTGGACTCACAGGACAACAGCAACATCAACCCCTCAGCGTAAAAAAGAGCGTCACAGACACCAGACGGAGCACTTAAACCTGGACAACGACCTGAAAGAGGTAAAAACAGAAAACAAACACCCCTTCTTTTGTCTCGTCTCCTCTTTTATTTGTCTTTATTTGTTGCACGTTTTACTTTCTCTGCATCTTTTTTCTGTTTGACTTTCTGTTTCTTTCTTTTGCTCTCCGTTTGCCTGCTGCGCTCTGTCCTCTGTCCTGCCTCTGTTTCGTTCCCTTGTTTTTCTGTCCGGCCTCGTGCAGCAGCAGCAGCATCGGGCCGAGGGACACACAGCTCTGCAGAACTCTATGGCTTTTTGGGAGTGGGACAATAACTCCCCTCAGCCGCTCAAACCTCCTAAAAAATCAGCCTCTGCCAGTTGTTTGGTATGTGTCAGAGCTGAGTGTGTGGAGCCCTTTACCTTCACCCTATTCTCTGCACCACCTCCTGAACCTGGTTAGAGTTGCACCCCACTGTTTTTGACCCTTAGTAACAGGTGCTTCTGTTTTTAACACTCTCAGCAAAAGAAGCTCATGGCTTCTTCAGGTCTGTTTGGAGAAGGGTTAGGGTATTTAGGAGCTTAAAGTGATTTTATTTTTCTTTAGAGGAGCTGACTTATTCAAACAGCGAAGGACAGATGTGGTTAAATGCATTAAGGTTTTGTGTATACATAAGTAAATATAAGTATGTATGCATATAGGTAAAGAACATGTATAGTGTAGACAGGATTGTGCTTTCGTTTCGTGACTAAAACAAATAAATTAATAAATCAGATGATCTCCAATAAGCCCCATTCAGACCTGGTACTAAACCAAACAGTGACCAGATCTGACATGGACAGACTTAATGCAGGTTGTGAGTGTGTCCCCAAAACGGGCCGGTAATAGGTTACAAATAATTAATAATGTGATTGTTAACTTTAACAGAAATAGCTGATAGATAAGACAAGATATGAGTTCCCCTTCACCTTTAAGCCAAAGTTCATTCTACCAATTTAAATAATGATGAGGCTTCAGATTGATCAGTGTCTGGCATTGTGCAAATACCACACCCCAGGATAAGAGATGAGATGTAGAGTTATATATTTTTGCATACATTTTATTGAACTAAATGACTAAAACCTCTGGTCTTTCAGTGACATGCACTTGATGACAGATAAAAAGACTTAAAATTGAAAATGTGTGAACGTCTAAATGCATATGAACAGCACACCACCGCTGCACCCATTTTAATTTGAAAAGCAACCTTATTTTGTTCTAAATCTCTGAATAAATCACAAACTAAGAAGTAAAGAGCGCACTGTGTGCCTTAATTAAACCAATGGATCAGACACAAATGGACACTCTCTCAACTTGAGAAAGGAAGAAGTAAACAGTCTGAAAGAAAAATGAGAAGAAGAAGTAGTTTCTGCAGATGAACCATGGAAAACCTTGGGAGCGAAATATAAGCTGTGAAAACAATAGATCAAACTTTACATGCATCTACATTTTAAACTCAGAAAAAGCTTGTGGAGTGTCACAGGTGCATTACCTAAAAGAGTATCTATGCCACAACCACTTTGGTCCATGAACTCTGAGCTGTTTGTATATTTATCTCAATAGGCCTCACACTTTTTCACCTATTTTCTCCCAGTGTTAACCTGCTCTAATGCTCTCCACGTGTTTTAAATTCTACTAGAATGACTTTGTGGAAATAAGTATTTAAATGTGTGATAGAGTTTGTGTTGTTACTAATGCCCTGGTGTGTGTGTTGTCCAGAAGTACATGCAGGAGGCTCGCAGTTTGGGGAAAAGCCTGCGTCAGCCCAAACTCTCTGATCTGTCTCCGGCCGTCATCGCTCAGACCAACTGGAAGTTTGTGGAGGGGCTGCTCAAAGAGTGTCGCATGAAGGTAACACACATGACACCCTCTGATGGACCTAAAACCAATATGTATCACTGAAAATTACAAATATGAAATCTGAATGAAATGCCACAAGGGGAAAGGGTTGTTAGTTGTACAGCGGATGTTTGGTTTGGCTAAAATACACATTGGCACAAACGACAGAAGACAAAAAAATGGTCATAAGAAAACGCCTCTTTCTGAAAATGGAATATGGAGCAATGATGAGATAAAATACCTCAGATATGGTGCACTTCTTGATTCTTGGCTCTGAGATGGGCACAAGGCAGACACATAAACAATAATCTACTGGATGTTTTTATATATTATTTATTTGAGAGAGACAGTGCACAATGCTACTGATTTAAGCTAAATACTTTAATGACCATTAACTTCTGTGAGATTTAATCTCTTTGTTAATGTAGAGGATCCTAAGGCATTTTGTGAAAAGTCATCAAAAATAGTAGGGATGTTTGTTTAGTTTTTTTTCTTTTTTACAAACTGTGTCATTAGGAGCTACATTTAGCACTAGAAATCTTTATCTTGTTTACATTTATAAATCAAAATTTAAACTAGGTCAAAAATCATGACTAAATCCAACACTGACTTGTTTATTTTTAATAAACCATGCTCTAAAAGACTAAAAAGTCCAATTCTGTAGTTCAACACGTTCCTGTGTGTTTCGTGTGTGTTTAGACGAAGCGGATGCTGGTGGCGAAGATGGGTCGAGAGGCGGTGGAGCTGGGACACGGCGACGCTAACATCACAGGTTTAGAGGAGAACACGCTCATCGCCAGCCTCTGTGACCTTTTAGAGAGAATCTGGAGCCACGGGCTGCAGGTCAAACAGGTAAAAAACACAGAAAACAACTCAATATAAGGAGTCGTCTGTCGGATGCAAAGACTTGCCCAGCTGTCCTTGTTTTTAGTCCTGGTTTTAGTCCTAGTATTTGTAATTAAACAGGTCTGCTACTTGTGGAAGCACTAGGGGGTGCTCAGCGTGGAAAGTGATCCAGAGTAAATGATGTCCTGTGTGTGTTTGTGCTGTTTCCTTTTTGTCTTTTATTCACACTCTCTGATTTTCCAGGGGAAGTCAGCGCTCTGGTCTCACCTGCTTCATTATCAGGCTCGAGAGGAGAGACTGGAGCAGCAACAACTACAGCAGCAGCAGCAGCAGGCAGACGGACAAGGTAAAAACAAATACTCTAACCACAGTGTGTCTCACCAGAATCTTTAATGACAGCAAAATGTATTTCTATTATGAGTTAAATGACTGCACATTATTTAGAGTCAGCATCTACTTTCAAACATTTTTTATTTCAAATATTCAAACCTGTTTTTTGTCCTGTTTTTGTATTTCCAGCGCAACAAGAGAGAAGGAAGTCAGACTGCTCCATGTCTCTGCCCACACCTCGAGTGTCTCTCATTCAGGACATGAGGTAAAAACTGAGGCCTGAAAGTCTGCACCAAGGTCCGCACAAGAACTCACAAATTGTTACGCTGTATTTGTTAGGTTCAGTAACTTTTGGTTTCACTACTACAGTTTTTAAAAGCGGACTTTCCCTGATGCTGTGATTACTGTTGTCATGACAACAGGGTGGGTGCCTCCTGTAGCTCGGCTTTAACTGTCGTGAGAAATACGATAATCAGAGTAGGGCCTGTAGACACTTTAATTATTAATATAGAATTAATACAAATAGCTGAAACATCAAATACACTGTTTAAGACATGATTTAAATCACTATAACACTCATTGGGAAACAGTCAGTGTCACAGGAGGCATCTGTCGAGTGTAGCAAAAAAAACATAAAATACAGATTTGTAGGCACTATGCTCTATGCATTTATGTTTTTACACCCTACCAATATCCATTTCCCCTATGTCCCTCTGTTCATGTGTTTAATTGGCTGTGACTTCCTGCATTTGGTGCTAAAGTGCTCTTGCACTCCAAACAAGCCGGACATTGGTTCAATTTGGTCTGGACCAAGGCAAATCTTTTTGCCAGAGCAGTGAGCAGCTGTTTGGTCCAAAGCACGGTCCCCTGGAGCTTTCACACCTAAAGATTAGCTTGGAGCCAAACAGCAGACCAAACAGTTCAAGTGTGAAAGCCACCTACAACTCCTTTAGGGCTCGTTTGGTCGTTTTGGTCGTACCGACATATTAACCATTACCAAACTTTTAACCTGAAACAGCCTCAATGTCAGTTTGATGGTTCTCTGACACAAAATAGTGAGAAAAAAACTGAAAAGGTTTCATAATTTAGCTTTTTCTTTGACAAAATACATATGAAACCTGTATTATATGTTACACTGTCTTATGATTCAATCCAGCAGCCATGTTTCTCTCATTCTAAACCTTCCATGTTTTCGTTCAGACACATCCAGCTCATGTCTGAGATCAAGACGGACGTGGGTCGAGCTCGAGCCTGGATTCGTTTGTCTCTGGAGAAAAAGATGCTCTCTCAGCATCTGAAACAGCTGCTGTCGCGACAAGTCCTAACCAAGTGAGCACACTACACTATCATCATCATAACACTGTATGAGGAAGAAATTTAGAGATTTATATAGACTTATCTCTGAATGCATTAGAATCAACAGCAGGGGGCTGTTTAGTGTTACTGAACTCTTTTTTGTTTTTTGTTTTTTTTAAAGACTTGCATGGACTAATGAAGTTCAGGTCTAGGCTGGCGTCATTTGTATATGAAAAAAAATCTGTAAAATCAAGGTGCAACTCAAGTAAATCTTTTCAGGAGCTGAGGGAATTGCAGTCTTTAGGAGAAAAATGCTGCTTCAAGATCAGACTTCAGATCAGGCATTTTTAGACATTTTATATGAACAAAAAGGAATCGGTCTCACTGAAGTAAAAAGAAAAAGTGAAAAATAACAGACTTGAGGGACTTCAACCTTGAACTTTGTGATCTTAAATCACTAAGTTCAATTTTTTTCCCAATAGAAAGCTGTACAAGCGTTATGCCTTCCTCCGCTGCGAAGAAGAAAAAGAGCAGTTCCTCTTCCACCTTTTGTCTCTCAACGCCGTGGACTACTTCTGCTTCACCAGCGTCTACACCACCATCAGTGAGTGCACCAAAACAAGACGGCAAAACCACAAACTCTGCTTTAACGACATGGATTTGTTCAACAGCAGTGATTGTATGCCTTTAGGGTAGAGGGATTTAGTTGTTGATTTATATGAGCTTTAAGGCAAGGCAGTTTTATTTCTATGTGACTAAAAGTACCGTTACATGGCAATAATAATACTCATTTGCATCAGTTTATTGTTTCTTAAAAATATAGCCGACACAGTAGAATTAATTTATTTATTTATGGACCTGTATTTGTTTTCCAGATGCACTCCCAGGTATTTTTAGGTGGAAACTATTTCAGTGTCTTCTCCGCCAATGATGTTTTAGTGTCTGAGTTTTTATTGTATTGGTGTTGTTTGTCCCTGCAGTGATCCCGTACCGTGTGGTCATCATCCCCATAAAGAAGCTGAGTAACACCATGACCACGTCCAACCCCTGGGTCTGTGTCTCTGGAGAACTGGGTGACTCCGGCGTCATGCAGATCCCCAAGAACGTCCTGGAGATGACCTTCGACGTGAGTCCCGTGACTCTGCAAATTTCACAATTTTTGCACCGTTCAAACTTTAAACAAGTCACAATTAATTAATCTTTTTAAGTGCTTCACAGCTTTTACGTACATTTTCTCCTTTGTTTATAACCACAGTTTAAATTTTTCAAAACTTTTCCATTTTAGCCTTTCTTACCCACACTAATCTCACTCACATACATACATTATATGTTAAATGTGAACTCTTTAAGAAAATCTAAGCTTCAAAGCGCTGTGATTTACAGAAAACATTGTGCTGCTCTTGCTTATGTTCTGCTTTTATTTGCTTATGTTCTATTTCTCTTTATTACCATCGCATCATTGTCCATTTATATTGTCTTTAATCCGTGTTTCCATTTGTGTCAGTCTGCGTTCAGGCCTCATTCACACATCTCCGTCGTCTTCAAGGTTAGAACATGCTCCTGCTTTAACCTGATTGTTTCTTATAGTTGCTTTTTTGCCTTTCCTCCTTCTGTCTGCTTTCACGGTTTTGTTTCCAAATTAAAAATACCACCTTAACCAAGACTTACTACACTTACATTAGCATCTGTTGTGCCTGCAAATCCTCACAATGTGAAATAAAACACCCTGCCCACCACTCGTACAGGGGTTTAAGCTCAATAGTCAGATCTAAATTAGTAGATGTTGTCTCCTTGAGTAGAAGTGTAGTGTTGTAGAGAAAAGGATACTTGTGTATGAACTATTGGGTAAAAATGAATGTGAATTTGTAGTTGTCTTACCTGAATCTTCTGTTTGTTTAGTGCCAGAATCTGGGTAAACTGACCACGGTGCAGATCGGTCATGATAACGCTGGACTGTTGGCGAAGTGGCTCGTTGACTGTGTCATGGTCCGCAATGAGATCACAGGACACACTTACAGGTGAGCACATGCATCGTCAGGTTAATAGACTAGTCGATAAAACATTATGCCTCACAAATATTTAGACAAACTAAGCTTAACAACTAAATAAAGAAGAGAAAAGTTGTACTCACCATGTTACAACCTAATCATCCTGTTTTGAGCAAACTCAGCTTACTGTTAAATCACCTTTTGATAATGTTCATCTTAGAAAACTTTAACTTCACCTCCACTAGTGTTGCCTTCTGAATTTAATAGACAGCAAACACTATCACATTTACTAAAATAAACTTTCAAAAGTTTTTTTTAATCAGGAAATATCTAAAGACCAGTTTACCTTGGGTATAACATACATTTTATTGGGTAATTCAACTGTGCAGTAGAAAGGAGCCCTTTCTTACCGCTGGACAGAATGGCACGGTGTAAAGAAAAATGATTGTCTGACTGTGGTTCAATCATTCACACTTTTATCACAAATATAAAAGAGTTGAATGTGTCCTGCTG
This sequence comes from Rhyacichthys aspro, assembly GCA_036850595.1. Classification (NCBI taxonomy): domain Eukaryota; kingdom Metazoa; phylum Chordata; class Actinopteri; order Gobiiformes; family Rhyacichthyidae; genus Rhyacichthys; species Rhyacichthys aspro. The sequence goes on along the minus strand of CM072159.1, from coordinate 24,946,912 downwards.
TAGGTTTCCCTGCGGTCGGTGGCTGGGTAAAGGCGTCGATGATGGGAGTCTAGAGCGGGTCCTGATCGGGGAGCTGCTGAGGCCCGGCTCAGAGGAGGATCCAGGACGAGGCTGTGGGACACCTCCTCTTCAGAGATCCCCGTCCCAGACCAGACGCATCAGTATCACATCCATGTCCGGACGAGGAAACAGTACGTACAACGTGTCTCTAGCTTCTCTCTAGAAATGCCAGGGAACATCACTTTGGACTATGTCATTGTTTTTTTTGTTTGTTGTTGATTATTTCAGGAACTGACTTATGTTTCTGATTAAAACTATACACAGTCTGTTTCCATTGTGCACTGAGCAACAAACACAAGTTTCAGTAGTTTCACGGTCAAACCAATCTAGAACCACAATTTGTGTGTATTTTGTGAAAAATTAGAAACCTCCTTTTCAAGCCTCAAACTTATATAAATCCGCCTTAATTTATACAACACTACTTTGGATTCTTTGCTAACAACTTTCATGTTCATCTGTTTCTGTTTCTATGTGTATACATGAAGTTGGCATTATTATTAAACCCAACAGTAGCTGTGTTAACCTCGTGTACGTCCCTGACCATTTAGAGTAAAAAATACACAAATTAAAATGACTACAGCTTCATTGCTTTGAAAAAGTTAGACAAGATAGACAACTATTTATAGTATTGTCAGCTATCTTTTAAGTCAATCATGATCTAAGTAAAAGCTCCTTAAAGTGAGACCAAAATGTATATTATGAATAGGAATAATGAATATACTTGTTCTATTTGCAGAACCAACTTCGGGGCAAATCCAGGATGCAGTTGGAGAAGTGGTGAACAACATGATCAAGCACTTTCACAAACCTGAGAAAGAGGTGTGTGGCTTGTGTTTTAAGAATATTTCTAGAATACAGAATATTTGACCTGACAAATACATCTGAAAGCTTTAGTTAACGTCTTGTATAAAGTGTTTTTTTGTGTGTTGGTTTGCAGAGAGGCAGTCTGACCGTGCTGCTCTGTGGAGAGAACAGTTTGGTCACGTCTCTCGAACAGTTCTTTTATCACGGCTTCAAATCTGCTCGACTTTTCCAGAAAACAATGTTTGTCTGGGATTTTGTGGGTGAGTGTGATGCTACAGCGCCATCTGCTGCTTGTATGAAATAAATGCATGAAAATAAGAGAGACCTAAAACTCAAATACACACAATACAGGACTGCACAGAGTATACACTAATCTAATCCTTGAAAATACAAAATGCCACTGTTACTCCTAGTTTATAACAAGTACAGTTCATTTTCAATGGAAAATGCTGAGTGTCCTTAAAGTTGGAGCTTATTGTGCATCTTCATGCTTTGTGGGACAAAAGAAGCAAACTTTCACTTAGCAGCTGAAAAAAAAATCATAAAAGAAATAGCAGCTAATTGTGGAAGCATATTGTATTTACATGGGTAAAAAACAATGGTGAAAAAACAGTTTTTAAAGCTTCAAACACCTTTTGCCCTGGAAATACATTGTTAGTAATCACTTAGAATCAAAATGTGTCCTATTTTGGTCGCAAAATTCAATGGTGTCATTCTAGCTCTGGTTGTTTTCTGCTATTTCTTGTTTTGACTTTCAGAGATCGACAATTTAAAAAAGTCAGCTGTGCATTTCCCCATCAATCCTAAAATAAGTACCACATGTCATACTGTCTTCACAGAGAAAGCGGTCGCCTTCCTGGTGACTGCAGATCAGATGGGAGACCTTCAGGAGACAGGGCCTCAGGGCAGGAGCTCTCTGTGTCGATACGTTAACGCCATCAACTCCTCGTCCAGAAGCATCGGGAAAGACGGAAAGTTCCAGCTGCTGGTGTGTCTCGGGGCCAGGTGAGACCGGACTCACGGTTCTAGTGACTCCACAAACATCCTATTTATTTCAGCACCCATTCTTTTTTTAGAGCTCTTTTTTGTTTTTAGTTAGCATTAATAGCACACATGTAAGTAATGTCTTGTATTATATTTAGGGGCTCAAGTTGACATTTCCTTTACCAAAAACACCGGTGTGCTATAATAATTAGTAAATAAAACTAAAAGATATGGCAGTAGCACTTCTCATAGGTTATGAACTTAACCTACAACATGTGGTAGACCTAGAGTATACTATATAATCTGAAAAAGCAGAAGCCATCAATTACAACACTTTATTGTATGTATAGTGTAATTAAGTGAGAAACCATGCCAAGCTTTTTTGAATTGTAGAAAGTCCTTGTCCTAATGCAATGACGAACCCATACAAATGTGTGTGCAATAGATGTGTGACAGTCATTCACTAATAGTCCATCATTTGTACAAATTAAATGGTTGAGAGAATTATTGCATACTAGATATTATTTATTTAATGTTTAACTTTGGAGGAGTTGTTAAGTGCCAGAAATTGTGCCAAGTCTGTGAACAAAACATTTTGTCTCTTTGGTTATTGTTTGGTGCCTTTGCTCAGGGACCGGCTCCTGCCTCAGTGGCTCCCCCTGCTGGTGGAGTGCCCCGTGATCCAGCAGATGTACGAGGACTGGGCTCTGCTGCGGGACCGCTCCACCGTCAACAGCCTCATCGCTGTTTTAGAGACACTGCACCACTTCCCCATCACTTTGGAGGCCTCGCTGGTCAAAGGCATCGAGCTCTGACCCCGTTCTGGACCAAGACCTGGTGTAGACCTGGTTTATGTCAGGACCACAGCTCTGGACTAAACACGGACTCGGTTTAATAGCCTCGGAGTCAAAATACTTCAGCCTCGTTTAGATTGACTGAGGGATTTTGTTTTTAAAGAAGTGACATTTATCAGGGTTCAAAGACACACTTATGAAGTTAAGTGTGTACCACCGTATTATTATGTAAATATTTGGAAATATTGTATCCAAAATGGATGGAAATTATTTTTTTATTCTGAACTGTTTTCACTTTAAATAAAACATAAAACTAGCAGCATTTTGCATGTTTTAGGAAAATGGTGCATCCTTATTAGACTGAAGCTTAAATCTCAGACAAAGACCTTGATTTAATTTGTTCAGTATTTCAGGGGCACTTCCACGTCTTTTTTTGTTTGTTTTCACTTCCAACAAAGTGAGTAGATGGAGTGGAAGTGGAGTCATTTCGGAAAGGCCCCATCTCTCATGTCCCAGTTGTATCTTTATATCTGTATTGGGTACAAGCCACAAGCAGTGTTTGTCCAAAGAGTTGGCTGCTTTCATATCCCAAACATGATCCTGGCAGTTTACTAAAGTTATGTGTGGTATGCATTGTTTTCCATTTGTATTTTAACCAGGACTTCTTTTGTGAGGCCTGAACTTGTTGTTTTTGAACAGATCTAACTTTATAATTCAGACTGGAGAAATTGGCCATTGGTCAAAAGAGCATTGTTTAGTTAGTCTATATAACCATTATGTAGCCTTCATCTGTGACTTTTCCTTCCCGCTCGCTGCTGCTGGAACACAAACCAAAATACCTTCTGTGTTACCCATGTCCACAAACATACTAGTATTTTTTTCAGAGCAGTCCTAATCCTGTTTATCTAATACTTGGGCCCAATGGAGATTTCACACTTTCTCAGATTATAATTTTCAAATAGATATTGAAACTATGTTTTTTCTCTGTGTATAACTGTAAAATGTAAATAGTCCACACTGACATTTGGATCTGTTTATATTCAGGAACAAAGCTCTTGGTTTCTTTTAAATGTCTTTGTATTAATTTATTTCATGGAAGTGTCCACTATTTTGTCATTTCAAAATATGTTATTGACCTTAAGCAGGTTTGCCCTGATGCCTTTTCAGCAGGAGGAGCTCAAAAGCACAACTCTTCGGCCACAGTCTGCTCAGATGCTGTTGCCTCATACCAGACTGGTGTTATAGACTTAATAGAGAAACTGGAAGTGGGGTCAAAGAAACACTGGATCGAGATATTTGTTATTTATTCTGCTAATTTCAATAAAGAACACATTTCTCAGTGTTTACCGTCTCAGTTTTGTTTGCAGTCAATGACTAATAGCCCCTATAACACAGAAAAGTATACAAGTGTATATATACAAAGTGTATATATATATATATATATATATATTTTCAAGGGACAAAAGGGTGTTGGCTGACAAAATATTACCTGGTTACCAAAATTACCTGGTTTTGTACTTTTAAAAGCATATCTCGTACAAGTACAAGAGACGAAGGCCTTTCACATTATGAAGACAAATAGGCTGCAACCTGTAACAATTTAGGCTATACGTTTGTTACTGATACTAGTGTCATGCAGAAATTGGGATGTCTATGGTAAATTTACCCAGCATTCATCTGTGTTTTATTAGCCAATAGTTTACCATTATGCCTACTGAGCTGATGAAAACTTCAAGATATTACCGCGGTCCGGTGCAATCAGGGGACAAATATTGTTCATGCCATCCTCATCAAAAGTTGAACTTTTGATCTTCTGTTGGGTAAGCAATCTACAAGTCACTGTTGGTCATCAGGAAACCAGTCCATCCTATTAATGAATATAATATTTGTATCTGTCAGTAACTTTACAACAGAAATACTCCAACTCCACCCTCCGCCCCGTCAGCTCTGTCTCACCTGGTCTGGTCTCTACTAGGCATGATGGCACCAGCCCACCCGGTGGTGCACTTGGGGCTCCTTCACATTAGGCAGCTCCAGAGCTGGTTTGTTTGCCTCCGACTGCATCCCAAGTGGGACAGGCAGACACGGGTCTCACTGTCCTGCAGGGGGTAGACACCTTGGCACACCGCTCGTGACCCTCGGGTCTCCTCTATGCCTTCCCACCGCTGCACCCCCTGACACCTCTTCACAGAGTGAGGTTGCAGGGCCTTATTTTCACGTATTTGTATTCTCAAAATGTCCTTGTTGTTCCTCCTGGAGTCAATAATTAGCTCCCCTTGCAATCAGCCCGACACGCTGTTGTAGGCAGGGGGCTCTCTACAGACCCGCCCCTTCCTGGCCCGCAGGCTCCAGGTTTGGATGTTGAGAGGGGTAGATTGACAAGTCTAGGCCTTCCTCCTGCTGTGGTGTCCACCATCCAATGTGCTAAGATGCCTTCCACGGCCAGGACGTATGGCACCCATTGGCGGTGCCAAAAGAGGAGCGCCGCTTGGTGTGTAGACTGGGCATTGGACCCCAGGTGTTGTTTGGTCATTGCGGTCCTCGAATTGTTACAGGGGCTTCTGGATAGCAGGTGCTGGCATACGCCAGAGAGGTAACCATTAGCGAAGCCCATAGGTGGGCTACAAACACACACTCGTGGAACTGGAGTTACATCAGGTAACTACAATTTTTTCATGTTTAAGGTCCTCAGAAACTTTATAAGCAAGTTTTCACAAAGTCTTTTAAATTCAAAACAATAGTGGAGCAAATAAACCAAAATTACTGTAGCAAATATTAAAACATTTTAATAGGGAAAAATGAGGGACATGGATAGGTAAAGTTCATTCACAACCACAGTCTAATGCCAGGACACACTCTGTGGTTGTGTTGTCTCTGTTTATTGTAGTGAGACATGGGAGAATATATGTCCACCAAGTAGTGCTGTTAGCTTAAAGGTAGAATAGAAGATGTTTTGTTATATTTTATAAATTTGTTTTTACTTGCATATAAGACATCGGAAAATAAGAGGTCTTGAAAAATAAAATTTATTATATGTCAATTGTGGAAGTGGTGGTGCCTTAAAAACATTAACCAATCAAAAACGCTCTCATCGCGTGTTCTATTGGTCAATCAGCCTGTCAATCACTCCTGCTACGTGAGGGCGGAAGCGTGCGCGTTCACGTATTCTGTTTACAGCTGCTTTTGCGTTGCTACCGTTGAACAGCCTCACTGTGCAGCTCCACTGTCAGGCACAGACTGCTCCTTCGTGCAGCTCCATTGTCAGGACCACATAGTCATTTATTTCCGTTTTTTCGTTTTCTCTTTATTTATTTGTGTAGGTAGGGGGGGACAGTCTGTTTAACTAACGTTAGCTCCATCCGTTAGCTTTAGTTTGTTCATCTAGCTACTCCTCGTTAGCTTCAGGCTACATTTATATCTAGTTAATATTTTTTGTTGTTAGCAAGGTTTTACACGATGGCTGCGAAGAATACTGATGAAGGTAACTGTAAAAGAAAGACTATGTTTGAGGTGGCTGCGAAAAGGAAATAGATGGCAGATGAAAGAAACAAAACCAGAGTTGTTCTTGGTGCATCGTTTGAGCGATAGCGAGCGCTGAAGGCACAGTGAGGAATAAGCTGCTCGACAGGTAAGTTTTAGGCTCAATGTTTGGTTGTCATATTAAAAACTGCTAGTTGGGAGTATTATCTGGTGTTTTGTCACTGTATATTGTTAGACACATGTAATGTTTGATCGCTATTCTTTTTGGTGGGCAGAAGTTAGAAGTTATTTCTTATTATTGTAAAACGTTACAGGCAGGGCTACTCTATTTCAATTTTCTAACAATCAATGGACAGAAACCTGCGTTTGTGACATTGTATGGAGAGAATCGGGGCCAGTCAGCTGTGAAGCGGCGTCTCTGGCGCGTGCGTGTTGTTTTGGAGGCGGATCTCGGAAAGAACTGTGAAAGAAGTCGGCTCGTCTTGCGCATGCGCATTTTTCAAAAACTGGGTAACTGAATGTTCGCAAACATCTTCTATTCCACCTTTAAAACCTTAGATAATTAGCATACAAAAGTAAAACTTTAAGAGGAGTGTTATGTCAGTACATGCATTTTGACATTTTTTTAATTATGAAAGACTAATTATCATATTAAGGACCAATTTGGACAACCTGCAGCTGGGCTTATTAAGTGCTGCAGTAGAAAATAGAAGTTGTAATGAACTGAGCTACTATAAACAAATTCAATGTAAAAAGTAATAACAGAAAGAATAAAATTGTTTTTTTAAATCAAAGTTTTTGTAAATCAAAGTAGTGTCAGATTTCTTAGGTGTGTCAGACATTTTAGGTAGGTCGTTAATTGAGAAAGAGATATGAGTAATGTAGCAGTGATTAAAGCTGGGCGTGACCTGTTTGCCCTCTCTCTTTGCAGGACCTGTCCACTCTGGTCGGAGACCTGGCCCGGTTCTTGGGTGTGTCCTGTGATAAATCTCAGCTGGAGAGTTTGGTGGAGAGCTGTAATCAGCTGATCGAGCAGTGCTGCAGCTCCGAGGCACTGGCCGTCTGCAGAGGTGGGAAAGAGACCTCACACACAAATGGGAAATTATTATTGTTTCTAGACAACTGTGTGTCCCTGCAGGGCTTCCGTAGGTGCTTATCAACTGCTTTGTACTAACTGTAAATCCTAAACAGTATTTTCTCTTGTGTTTCTTCTAGTCCTATAGTTTATAGTATATTTCCTCAGCATTTACACAAAAGGCCAAACGTTGAACTGTGTGTGTGTGTGTGTGTGTGTGTGTGTATCTCCTTGAATATACACTCTCCATAGTCACATGACTGTCCTCTAACATGGCGTCCTCCATGTTTTCTGTTCTCTTTTCTTGGCTCCATCCACCTTTCTCCTCTTCAGGTAAACTCAGAGTGAACAAACTCTCTTCAGATTTAAACTCTGAGTTGGTTTGACCTGCTGTGGGAGATGTGGATTCATAAGAAAATGACCTAGCTCATGAGCAGTTAACAGTTATAAAAACAAAGGCAGTTTGGTAAATGTTAGTATTTGCTAAATAAAAGACAAAAGTTGAGTACACACTTAATTGCAGATTTTATTTTATAACCACAGAAAATGATGCAGAATAGCTTATTGAATGCCTAATTTACTTTATTGTTTAAGAAATGAGTATGGTCAAATTGTCCGTTACATGAATTTGAAGCTTGAAGGTTACACTTGTCACCCAAGTCATTGATTAGTGTTAGATAGTTTGGGATTTTCTCACCTGTTTGTGTTAATGTAAAAAGTTGGTGCTGTTTCTATAGTGACCTCTAGCTGCAGCGGAGAGACAGTAACCTGGAGACTTAGAGCGCACTCACACTAGGGCCATTTGAACCGTTCTATACCTGATTATGAATGTGGAGCCCCTCCCCCCACACACACACTGAATTGAACTCAGGGCCCAGTAACATCATCACGTCGGGTGTCGCGGGACTCCTACGTCGCCATGCGCCGTTTGTTTACAAGAAGCACGGACGTCGTTCAAACAGTAAAATGGAGAACATAAACCAAGCGATATTAATGTTGATATGTATTACGTTATAAACAGCTCGTAGTAGCGCTAGTGCGCATGCCTGAGCAACCGCTGCGTGTCGCAGCACACCTTTTTCAACCGTGCTGAAGCCTGGAAATGTTCCGTCCTCAAACATGGATGAGAGCACTCACGGAACAGTTGTTCAGGCATGTGCACTAGCGCTACTACGAGCTGTTTACCTGCAACAGTTTGCCTCAAAGTCCATTTAAACAACGGCGGCAAACGGTTTACGGAGATCTGATGGACCTAATACGACTCCAAATCAGAATCAACATTAATATCGCTTGGTTTATGTTCTCCATTTTACCATTTGAGCGACGTCTGTTTAGCCGTTGAGCTATTCCGTGCTTCTTGTAAACAAACGGCGCATGGCGACATAGGAATCCCGCAACACCCGACGTAATGACGTTACTGGGCCCAAGCACAGATTCTTTTTGCAAGTGTGAGTGCAATTCAGTGGGGAGGGGGTTCAAATGGCCCTAGTGTGAGTGAGCCACCAGTGTCAAGAGAAGAGACCATTTCAACACCAGTCTCCTAAACGATGAATGTCTGTACAAGAGTTGGCTACACAAGGCTATTTAACAGCACATTATTTCACCATATGACAGCTACTGTCTGCCTCACAGTGAAATGATGTGCTGCTCCAAAGCCTTGTGCAGCTACCTCCTGAACAGACATTCAATCATTCAGGTAAGACTTTGTTTTGAGTTGAAAACGGTCTTTTTTCTTGCCACTAAGTCGTCCACTTCACTGTCTTTTAGCTGAAGCTAGAGCTCATTACATAAACTGCACTAAAGCTAAAAAAACTACCACAAACAGCTCTATTTCAAGTTGCTCGGGCCGATTTCAAGCCTGTTTAGAAGTTGGCATTATGACCTGGAAAATGCTGTCCACTGACTCGCATTGGGCCTTTTTTGTGAACTGCAACGGGTCGAAGAACTGGCCCCCTGGAGGTCGGATGTAGCTGCTGTTTTATGGGTGGGACACTAGACACTGGCTTCTGTGTATTATCTGTCAAGACCACCCTGTTAACTTTTAGAGGCCGCTCAGATCTTGATGAAGGGTTTTCTCTTGGGGCTCCAGGAGAAGGGACATAGACTGATGTTGGTGTCCTCTTCAGTGAATTAGGAGAGAGTTCTGGCACTGGTAATCTGGAGGTCGGAACAGTGATAGGAGGAAGAACTAGTGGCTCTGAGGTCGAAACAGCGACGGGAGGAAGAACTGGTCGCCTTGGGGCTCCAAGAGAAGGGACATAAGCTTGAGGACCACAGCTGGAACGCTCAGCTTCGACAATAGGACATTTCACATTTGTCTCTATTGGAGGTAGATCACTTTTTTCCACATAGCCCAGGACTAGCTTATTACGTTCATGGAGCTCTTTAATTCTGCGGGTCTCGTCTGTGTGATAGCGCGGCAATGCTTCGCGTTTGCCATTGACGCAGAGAACCAAACTATCGTCCAAATCCATCTGTTTCTGCGTTTCGGACACACGAGGAAGGACGATTCTGTTGTTGGCCACAGTTTTGTGAATTTCCTCCTCCACGTAATCCTTCAACTGGCCGCGTCTCTCGGAGATGTTTTTATCTTGTTGTAAATTGGCCCCATAGTGTTGCTCTGTCCTGAGTGTGGAAAGTTGGCGATTTTCTCTTGCCATTCTCGAATTGAAGGTGTCGAGCTGCCTGGCCTGCTGCCTCCTCTCAACAGCCTTTTGTTCATCTATGTTTTCCACATAGCCCAGGACTAGCTTATTACGTTCATGGAGCTCTTTAATTCTGCGGGTCTCGTCTGTGTGATACCGCGGCAATGCTTCGCGTTTGCCATTTACGCAGAGAACCAAACTATCGTCCAAGTCCATCTGTTTCTGCGTTTCGGACAAACGAGGAGAGACGATTCTGTTGTTGGCCACAGTTTCGTGAATTTCCTCCTCCACGTAATCCTTCAACTGGCCGCGTTTCTCGGAGATGTTTTTATCTTGTTGTAAATTGGCCCCATAGTGTTGCTCTGTCCTGAGTGTGGAAAGTTGGCGATTTTCTCTTGCCATTCTCGAATTGAAGGTGTCGAGCTGCCTGGCCTGCTGCCTCCTCTCAAAAGCCTTTTGTTCATACTTTTGTTCATCTCTGTTTTCCACATAGCCCAGGACTAGCTTATTACGTTCATGGAGCTCTTTAATTCTGCGGGTCTCGTCTGTGTGATACCGCGGCAATGCTTCGCGTTTGCCATTTACGCAGAGAACCAAACTATCGTCCAAATCCATCTGTTTCTGCGTTTCGGACAAACGAGGAGAGACGATTCTGTTGTTGGCCACAGTTTCGTGAATTTCCTCCTCCAAGTAATCCTTCAACTGGCGGCGTTTCTCGGAGATGTTTTTATCTTGTTGTATATTGGCCCCATAGTGTTGCTCTGTCCTGAGTGTGGAAAGTTGGCGATTTTCTCTTGCCATTCTCGAATTGAAGGTGTCGAGCTGCCTGGCCTGCTGCCTCCTCTCAACAGCCTTTTGTTCATACTTTTGTTCATCTATGTTTTCCACATAGCCCAGGACTAGCTTATTACGTTCATGGAGCTCTTTAATTCTGCGGGTCTCGTCTGTGTGATAGCGCGGCAATGCTTCGCGTTTGCCATTTACGCAGAGAACCAAACTATCGTCCAAATCCATCTGTTTCTGCGTTTCGGACACACGAGGAAGGACGATTCTGTTGTTGGCCACAGTTTCGTGAATTTCCTCCTCCACATAATCCTTCAACTGGCCGCGTTTCTCGGAGATGTTTTTACCTTGTTGTATATTGGCCCCATAGTGTTGCTTTGTCCTGAGTGTGGAAAGTTCACGATTTTCTCTTGCCATTCTCGAATTGAAGGTGTCGAGCTGCCTGGCCTGCTGCCTCCTCTCAACAGCCATTTGTTCATACTTTTGTTCATCTATGTTTTCCACATAGCCCAGGTGTAGCTTATTACGTTCATGGAGCTCTTTAATTCTGCGGGTCTCGTCTGTGTGATACCGCGGCAATGCTTCGCGTTTGCCATTGACGCAGAGAACCAAACTATCGTCCAAATCCATCCGTTTCCGCGTTTCGGACACACGAGGAAGGACGATTCTGTTGTTGGCCACAGTTTTGTGAATTTCCTCCTCCAAGTAATCCTTCAACTGGCCGCGTCTCTCGGAGATGTTTTTATCTTGTTGTATATTGGCCCCATAGTGTTGCTCTGTCCTGAGTGTGGAAAGTTGGCGATTTTCTCTTGCCATTCTCGAATTGAAGGTGTCGAGCTGCCTGGCCTGCTGCCTCCTCTCAACAGCCTTTTGTTCATCTATGTTTTCCACATAGCCCAGGACTAGCTTATTACGTTCATGGAGCTCTTTAATTCTGCGGGTCTCGTCTGTGTGATACCGTGGCAATGCTTCGCGTTTGCCATTTACGCAGAGAACCAAACTATCGTCCAAATCCATCTGTTTCAGCGTTTTGGACAAATGAGGAGGGACGATTCTGTTGTTGGCCACAGCTGTTTTTCTTCCTTCTCTCTTCTTATTTCCTTTTCTAATTTGGCCCTTGGTTTAATCTCAGGCTCTTTGTAGTCTTTGCGTTTATATATTTTCTCCCTTTTTAGAATTGTACCTGCTTTAAAACTGACGTGGTCTTCCCTGTTCGTGTTTGCACGAGGTCGGATGTGGTCTAAGTAAGGTCTGAGATGGCTTTAACTTAAAGTTCATGTGATGTCATCAGCTCTCTTTGAATCAAAGCAGAATTCCGGAATTTAGTGATGTCATCGGTTACCATGGCAACGTGACGCCACTGCAACCAGCTGCAGCCATCAGCTAACCAGCTATCATTGTGTGGATGCTGAGACATTCAGCATCCACAATTAGTTCTCCTTTCGACATTCCATTTTTTCTTTATGATTATTGTGTGGATGCTGAGACATTCAGCATCCACAATTAGTTCTCCTTTCAACATTCCATTTTTTCTTTATTATTATTATTATTATAGTTTATTCTTCCACTGTTTTTTGACGGCTTTCAACTCTTCAGCCGTTCAACCGATTTCAGCCATTCAAACTTTAAAACGTGTCTAAATTCAGCGACATGGGTGGTATTACTTTTGGTATTCATATCTTTTATACTTTTTCAAATATTTTGCCTTTTATGGCCTAAAACCCCCATTCATTTCCTATGGGATTTCACCAAAATTCACGTTTTTCAGCTTTTCCTTCAGCTCCTTCAGCTGTTCACTGCTTCAGCATACTTCAACATTTCAGCATCATTCAAACGTTCAACGAATCACAAGAAATTCATCTTTTCAGCTATGTTTTTACTTTTTCAATATCTTCTACCGTTTTTCTTCAGTCACAGTGTAAAGCGATCAGCACTTTTTGGATTTTACCTGCGTTAGAATGCGTTGTTATGGTCGCTATGCTCCAACTGTTAGAGTGGGTGATGTCACAGGTGACATCACCCACTCTAACTTTTCAGCTTTCTTCACCATTTCATGCTTCAGCTCTTGTCGCTTCCACTAATTTCACTTCATTCAACTAATTTTATGCTTAAAATGTAGGGATTTTCGTGCTCTTTCAGAAAATGTATCTTTCAAAGCTCTGTGATTTACTACATTTGAATCAGAGCTTCAACAGTGGAGCAAAGTCACCTTACTTCTCCATTGACTCCCATTCTAATTTTGATCCAACTTTTCTCCTCAGACTCAGAGCTCTTACACATGTTTAACTTGTCACTGCTCATTCATTTTTCATCCAATTAACATAAATTTCATATCCACATGTTCAGCAGAGTCTCCTGTCGCTCACAGTTCAAAGATTTTTCAGATCTGATGTACGGTTCCTGCAATAAACTCTTGTGTTTAAAGGCATCATTTCACTCATACTTTCACTGTTTAAAGCAATGCTTTTCCAATATCCTTCTCTCAGACCAGGTCCAGACCACACCTAGAACCAGACCAGGACCAGACCAGGTCCAGGCCTGGACCAGACTAGGACCAGACCAGGTCCAGACCAGGTCCAGACCAGACCAGAGCCAGGTCCAGACCAGACCTAGTACCAGACCAGGTCCAGACCAGGACCAGACTAGGACCAGACCAGGTCCAGACCAGGTCCAGACCAGAGCCAGGTCCAGACCAGACCTAGTACCAGAGCAGGACCAGAGCAGGACCAGACCAGGACCAGAACAGGACTAGACCAGGATCAGACAAAGACTAGACCTAAAACCAGACCAGAACCAGAAAAAGACTAGACCAAGACCCGACCTGGACCAGACTAGAATCAAAGAGCAGTACTAGTCCAGGATAAGACCAGGACTAGACCAAGGCCAGGACAAAACCAGGCCCAGTGCCAGTAACCAGACCAGGTCCAGACCTGGACCAGACTAGGACCAGACCAGGTCCAGACCAGGTCCAGACCAGGTCCAGACCAGAGCCAGGTCCAGACCAGACCTAGTACCAGACCAGGACCAAAAGCAATGCTTTTCCAATATCCTTTACTCATGATGTGGTCTGCTAGAGCAGCAGCATCACAGAGAGGGAGAGGAAGAAGCTGGACAAGGTCATCAGGAAGTCCAGCTCTGTCTTGGGCCATCCTCTGGACTCAGTGCAGGAGGTGGGTGACAGAAGGGTCCTGGTAAAACTGTTATCATTGCTGGACCATGAGTCAGACCTCTTGCAAGACTGTCAGCACTGGAGAGGAGCTTTAGTGACAGACTGCTCCATCCTTGGGGTATGAAGGAGTGATTCCACAGGTCTTTTCTTCCTGCTGCTGTCAGACTTTACAATGAACACTTTTAATATGTAACTCTTTTCCACCTGGGCAATATTTTCATAATCAATGTGCAATTTCACTTGTGCAACATCTGAAATTGTGCAATAACTATTATACAATCTGCAATATTCAGTTTATTTTATTGACAACCATTTATTCATATCCACATATTGTACATATGCTTAGTGTATTTTAGCTTAATTTCTTTTTTTGCATACTTTTCAACTTAGTTAACATAGTTTTAATTTAATTTTAATCTGATCAGGTTGGCTTTTCACTTTGATCCATCTGATACTTATTCTGCTCTTACTGTTCCTCTGCTGTTACAAAATGCCATTTCCCCACTGTGGGACTAATAAAGGTTTTCTTCCTCTTTGTCCGCACCTTTCTGCTTCGGATGGGATTTTTAAAGCAGAAATTGCGTGCAGGTGTGCGTACGCCTGGTTTTTAAAAATCTGGACCACTCTTTTACTTGAGATTACATGGATTCTGTTATGAATGAGGTTCCAGGGCTGTCAATTATTAAAGTTGCGCAGAAAGGAGTGCAGATCTGTGCGTAAAAGTGGCAGAAAGCCAAGCGCGCATGGGATTTATGAAACTGTGAGTGCCACATCAGTCCACAACTGGCTGTTGATAAATTCGTTTTTTAAATGACAACCAACCACGTCCTAGGCGTCAATATCCTTTTTAGAAAGAAATAATAACACAGCCAGACTAATATTGATAACACATTAAGCATGTAAAAACAAACACACCTGACCAGACCAGAGTAACTGTCCTGGTTTTGTAATTATATTTGAGCAAACGTTGAATCTGTGCAGTTTTAACAGTGCAATGACAAACAAACCTGAGCGCTGAACGAGCTCCGGTCTCCAGCTCACCGCTCCGAGATGAGACAGCGTGGATTACGGCACTGGACAAGTAGTCGCTGCACGGCGTCAAATTAAAAGTATCCATTTCTTTTTTTTGCAACTCAGTTTTTTTTTTTTTTTTTCTTGTCAAATCAAATCAACCAAAACAGTCAGTTTACTTCTATTTTATTACTTTGACACTTAGGCGTTTTCCCTCAGGTACGGCCTGGTGCTCCTTTTGACATGAACAGGCTTCATCAGAGCAATAGGACCCATGGGGTTCTATTGCACATTATTTCAGAATTATGAGTGATATCAGGGCACAGTTTTTTATGTGTGTTTTTTTTTTTTTTTTTTGGTGCTGATGTATCCAGAAAACATACTGTCTTAGTTAAAAAAAGTATTTATTTTTCACTATTAATTACAAACTCCAACCTTCCTGCACTAAGTAGGCAATGTATATTATACAGACAAAAGCATTCTGGCTGACGGTCACTGTTTTTAATTTTAACCGCACATTCAGCCCTTTTGATCTTGAACAGAGTCTGTCATCTTTTATCAATTTACGTATTACGTATACGTACGCCTATGTATTTAGCTTCGAACGATTTAAATACCCATAGTCCACTACGTTCTGACCGTTAGGCTCACACCTATAAAAGGTCAGTTCGCCAGGTCATCAGGTCATTTCAGCATCGGCGAGCAAGAAGCGACAAGTGAGTACCGTATGATTTTTAAACAGTTGTTTTTGACTTACAAAGTAAAATTCAGACCTAAAAATGTTATGGTGTACATGTTAAAATAGCCTTTATTGTTTACGGCACTCAAAATGATATATTAGAGCCTACCTCCATCAGGCTAAAGGGAAGACGGAGGTTTATTACAATGTAACGGCTCACACTCCACTAAGCATCCCTCACTACTTTGGGACTGGGTACCACCATATGTAGAAATGATTAAGTTAGAAAAAGTTTTATGTCACTTTTAGGCTATTAAATGTCTTAATTTCGGCGTAAATTAGGTATTTAAGTCTATCTGGAAATAACTAGCTATAACTTCTAACCTCCGTTAACCGGCCGTTAACCGGCCGTTAACCGTTAAGAAGCAGTACAGTGAGGGTACGTGCCGGCAGGGCAGGGAGAGGGGACGGTGCTGTGCTGTGTTATAAATCTAGATACAAAAGGGCTCTTTTTTCTGTTTATGTATTTCTTTTCTCAAATACCCAACTAGAAAGTAGCAGCGACGATTTATAAACTGGGCTGAGTCCGTTCACACGGCGCGTGCCCGCTACGTTTTCTCTGTAAGCTACGTCACCAATAGGTCTGTGGTACTGACGTCATAGCCTATGTTCTGCCTCTCCATAGATACATTGAGTATGTAAATGTGATTTATTTGACGAATTGAAACAAATGACAATAGTAGCCTTATTATTGAGTCAATATTAATACGTATTTTACATTTAATAAACTTTATGTAGCTATAAGTGGTAAATTATGTTTGATCTTTTATCATATATAAATATCCTAAATTTACTTTGTCCATTTCTTTTCCAGAATGAGTCTTTCCACACTCTTGAACACAAAAAGGGCAAATCCGCAGGCAAAATTGCCAATGATAAAAATTAAAGTCATCAAACAAAAAGAAAAATCTATTGTTCTCAATTGGGCATTCCAAAAAGACGAAATAGTTCCGACTGTCATAAAAAAAAACAAAATTCTGATAATTTCCGACGGCCAAACAAATTCAAAATTAACTTTATATGAGGGAAACCACTCAAAATTAGAAATTAATAAATGTTACATTATTTCGAACATTGGGACTTTTGGCTGCCCCCCTAAACTGACATTCACGAAGGACACAAAGGTCCTGAACACAAGTCCGATGGAGGTTAGAGAGGAGCTGCTGGAACAGGCAGAGGGGATGATTGCCCCCAAATCACCCTCTGTACCTGTTGGTACTGAAGCGACCGATGGCCCAGTCACGATGACTGGGAACGTGGTGCAGGTCAGTGTCTGTCTTTTGTTCTGTTTATTAGTCTGTCGGTCAAATTGTCTCATTTTTTTCTTTTTTTTCTCTCTTTTCTTCTCTTCCAGGTGTTCAAAACACGGGCCATAAACATCAAAGGCACCACTGTCCCAGTACGCTCACTTCAGATTTCTAGTGTATGTATACCCTATTTATTGCACTTGAATTATATTTAAACCATTCTCTGTGTGATCAGATCATTTTTTAATTTTTGTCTGTTTTATGTTTTTGGTATAGAGTGAAAAGTATAGTTGGATTAATCTGTGGAGGGAGATGGTGCTGCAAAACATTGCAGTAGGAGACACCGTAACCTGCACCCATCTCAACGGTGCAAGTTCTTCATTTGGTTTCCGATATAACACGACTTACAACACTGAGATCACGGTAATTATTTGTCTGTTAGTCTGCCTGAACCTTTCTAATATTGTAGCGTGATGCAGCTGCAGTCCGCTCGTGTTGAGTAGTTTCAAGTCACGTGACCTTATTTCATTTGCATGTTCTGTTTATTATGGTGTTAAATGCAGTTTCTGTGATATTGCTGCCACTATTCATTGTCAGTTCTAATTTCTGACCATGTGGTTATTTGGAGAATGTTATAACTAAGCAGGTTCCTTAGTGTTGTAGTCTACACCTTGACTAAGGACAAAGTGTTGTTCAGTAACATACGGTGTGTCCATGTATAATCGTTGTCAATAAAACTGTCTCCTCAAAGTCCATGAGGAGTGGAAAGTGTGATTGGACAATTATATCGCGAGACTGTCCATTGATAAGACGTGACATTATATTTTGCAGACGCAGGCAGCTGAGGTGAGGGAGACAACGATCTCCATTCAGGGAGCGTCAGATGAAGATGGTGGAATCATCGACCTCACGGATGGTGCGGTGATGTACACCATTAAAGCAGAGTTGTGGAAGGAAGCAGGGAACTTCCCGATAAAAATAAGGGCGAAACTAGAAGGAAGCGAGATCGTTTCGTACAACACCAAAGCGGAAGAATAAGAAGAAACGAAATAATATTAATTTCTGTAAATAATAGTGTATATCTATATAAAATTCAATCATAATTAGTTGTTTTTGTCTCTTTTAGTGCCTGTTCACAATTAACTATTTTATAAATATTTTGATTTACTATTAGGCCAATTTACTCAATTTTTCAATGAATGTAAATAACTTTGCTTTTTTGTTGTTTTTTTACTATGTTCGTCAATAAATATTTTTGAATTAATTTATTTGTAATTATTTGAATGACTTCCAAATGTTATTAGGATGATAGTATTTAACAAAACTGTGCAATAACAAAATGAATGTTTTAACAAGGGGAAATTTCTCAAATCCAGTGAAGACACAGCCGGGAGCTCGTTCAGCCTCAGAGTTACAGGTGTTTCTGTCGCTCACCAGTCTGTCCTGATCCCACGTTGGTGTGACCATATTCACCATAAAATGGGGTTGTGATATTATAACAGTCATGCTTATACACGTTGCACATCAAATATGTAGCTACCTTATCGAATTTATACTTGCTAATAATTGCTTAATTACTATACCCAAATTAAAAGTATATGTTGATGCCACATCAAACTGTCATTTTTCAAACATGCTTCAGTTCATCATATCACTTTGTGCCAGGTCTCCAGAATGTGCGTGTGGCAGGTCAGAGCTGACTTGGGGCTACTCACACGTTCATGGGCTTTTATAGGTTAGATCCCATATTTGTCGTGGAAGGTGGCGCCCGCAAGTTTCCGCTCTCATTTTGAGCGTAGCAAGCTTAATAAATGAGGGACCAGGATCATACCAAGACCAGACTTGTTCCTGAAGAACGAGTTTTTAAAGCTGATATACGGAGAGAGATACGTTCAGAGAAAGGTATTTTTGAAAACAAATGTCTCTGTAGCTCCCTCTCGCTTCCTCAATGTATCTTAAAGCCACGTGTCTTTGTTACGCTATGTCATGATGTACACATTGACCGAACTATTGCTACATGTTCTGCTAATACACATACATATATACATATACTTTACATTTTCTTGTGTAAGTCGTGAACTCCTGTGTTGCCTCAGTCTGTGTTCTGTCCTACATGATGTGCAGTATCTTACCAGTTAGTGCGTAGTGTATCACTGCGCTTAGTGCGCGAGGCCACTCCAGGTAAACGTATACACGTTGATTGACAGCTTACGTCAGCCTAGGTTCCCGGCTCCATAGAACGGGAGCGGGACGTAGATAAATTAAGATATATAACGGCGTACTCACTCATAGAATATGACCAGGCTGTCACATTCTGCTGACACACATTCCTGATATTGACAGCCTGCTGGCTAAAAAAAATGCTGAGTCCTTGCCCACCTTGTTTGATGTTACAATAACTTGTGAAGACGCTGAGTGCATGTCCACTGGGTATTTTCTGAAATACGGGTTACTCGTGCGTAAATGGACGTCATTAAGTTTATCTCCGGTAGAAGAGTGGCGTATTGTTACACAAATTGTAGTTCCTAGTCCACATCAAAACGAGATATTAAAATTGGCTCATGATTATCCTCTGGCTGGTCACTTAGGAATAAAGACAATTTCTCATCGCATTCTGCGACATTTCTTCTGGCCAGGAATAAAAGGTGATGTCACGCGTCACTGTAAATCCTGTCATTGGAGTCAAGTCTTGGGAAAACCAAACCAAACAATTCCTCCGGCTCCTTAGTACCCGGTCCCAGCCTGTGGTGAATCTTCTGAACGGGTGCAAAAGGGAGGCGCCTCAAGTCGAAAACTTTGTAGTTGATTGGATGAAGCACCGACTACTATCTGCTTAGCATGCCTCTACCTGTGAGCGCTGCTAAATCATTGGTCAAAAGAGGCCGGTGAGTCCACGGTTCGCGACTCAAGCAGTTTGGTTAACGCGATACAAGATGGATTTACAAGAGTTTTGGAAACTCCCAAATCTCGCGAGAATCCAGATGCAGCTCAAGGTTAGTCATGTGCGTCTCCACTCGCTTTTCAGAAGTCTTTCCTGTGCGTAAAATCACAACTGTAGTCGTAGTTAAAGCCTTGACGAAGTTTTTCTCGCTGTTTGGTCAGCCTAAAGTTGTCCAGACAGACCAAGGCCCTAACTTCATGTCACGCGTGTTTGCGCAGGTCCTAAAGCACCTCACATCCCACGTTGTCACTCTAGCGCTTATCCAGAGAGCCAGGGCGCGCTAGAGCGCTTTCACCAGACTCTTAAAACTATGCTCCGTACCTATTGTTTGGAGTTTGACTGGGATGAAGGGGTTCACTTACAACTGTTTGCTATTAGGGAAGTGGTTTAGGAATCCCTTGGTTTCAGTCCCTCTGAGCTGTTTTTTGCACACATGGTGCGTGGTCCCTTAAAATTCTTGAAAGACAAATGGTTGTGTGGTGGGACTGAACAGAACCTGATGGACTATGTCTGTAATTTTGGGTTCAGACTGCGCCGTGCATGTGAAATCGCTAAAAACAACACAACGAAAACATAAAGGCAGAGCCGCCGTACCATTTACCGAGGATAAACAAGAGGCGGCACTTTCAGCACCGGACAGCGCTCCTGGGACCATTTCAGTGACAAGACAGGACACTGCAACTTCAGCACTGGACAGCGCCACGGGAGTGACAACAGCATCAGCATCAGCGGCGACAGGTGAAAGAGAAGGTGTCCGTTCACAATAACGTTTCACGACACAAACGGGACCTACGCCTTCTGTCAGGCGTGGCTACAAGATAGTCCCTGTCACCAACCTTCTCTCGGACAACATAAGGCCCACAGTAAAGAGCTTGGAGGCTCGCGCCAGGTATAGACAATAACACCAACACTTCGTCACCAGGCTGAAACACTCTTTAGCGTTCCTGTCAAACCAAATAGCTTTTTGTTTGACCTGGTGGGACCGGCTGTCCTGTTTTCGCCTTTTCTTTCGTTAGGGCTTAGACCCGAGGTTTCTGTTAGGGGTAGTGGTGTTTCAGAAGCTTCTACAGCCTTGTATAGGGTTGGCCTGTCTGACACATCGTCCTTATTTTCTGTTTGGCCGGCTCATTACGGTTCTTTTATTTTGCTACTTTGAGGCACGGGAGGGCTTGACTTCCAAAATAGCAAACTAAATCTAAAAACAAACGAAAATTTAAGCATATGCCTTTTGTCGCCTGTGTCCTTACTAAATATGTTTCACGCTTGGGTCGTGGCCTCAATGTCAACATTCTGTCGTACTCTCAGCTAGCCGCTTCCCATTTGTAGGCTCTTTAAGGTGTAATTCATGGTGCCGTCTGGTCATTGATTCAGCTTTTCTCTTATAGAGCTCCCGAATTGGAGAGGGTCATTTATTTGACCTTATAAGTCTGCTTTTTGTCTAACTGTTAGCCTTTTTATGGGTGTATATTTGTGGTGTAGCTTGATCCATTTCATAATCATGCTGTCATGGTTTTGCCAGACAGTTTAATTGTATAAGGAATAGTGTTTAATAAGTCAATCAAAAGACCATAACAAAGAACCTAGAAAATTGATACATGAAACATTCAAGGCATTTAAGATGTTTGTAAGGTAATTTACTTTTTAAGGTTTTAATTGACAGATATATTATATATTAAAAGATAATTAGCTTCAGTCTTACTATTGTGTTTTTTCATTGCCCTGTTGCTTAGTATGCATATTCATGTTGTGAATTATGACTGTTAAAATGCTGTAACTTTAAGCTTTAACATTTCATGAGGAATTTGTAAATTGCCAAGTTCCTTAAACGCAACGCCAGCGTCTAGTCACGTGACGCGTGTACGTTTCGTCACCCTTCTGTGTTTGATCTCGGCTGAGGTAAGTTTGGCTCTCCGCTATCCCCTGTAATTAACTTACTTCTTGACAATAAACCGAACATAAAGTAAGCACAGTGTAGGCTAATGTAATCATTTGTTAGTTTCTGTTAAGTTTCTGTTAGTTTTTTAAGGAAGTGTCGATTATTTTACGCTTTTATTAGAACATACCAAGATAACGCTCCCTGCTAGTTTAGCAGCGGCAGTTACTCAGTCGCTAACTCTGTTTTGTATCATTTATATGGTCTTTACTTCAGTTTTCGCTAAACTGACGTGTCTTTAATAACTCTCATGTCTCCAAATGATTATATATGGTTAGTTATATTTATCTGGTCTGTTTTTGACCGTAATGACTCAACAAAAGGAGACATGGCGCTAAAGCGTTGCCATAGTAACCTGGTTAGTGAGAGTTGGTTCTAAAACTGACGGCACTTCTCTCAGTAATTCTTATATAAGTAGATACAGTAAACGAGTAAATGATAAATATAATCTCTGGGAACCTGTAGTGTTTTATAATTTGACATTTCCTGTTTGAATGATGAAACAAACAGTGAAGCGTGATTAAGTCCCGTCAGTGATCATAAGCACGATGAGGGAGAGGTGGGGCAGGTGCTGGAGCAGCGCGCTCACAGACACGGGGGGGAGAAGAGCAAAAAGTAAAGTTAAATAATAATAATAATAAAAATAATAATAATGATTAGTCTCTAGAGAGTGTCCCTGATGTTTTCTCTGTGTTATATGTTAAGTGCTTTCCATTTTACTCACAATATTTTTCTGTGTTTCCATTTATACCTGTGACTACTGTGACTACTGACTACTGTGCTGATGTCCCTCCCATCCATCAACTCTGACAGTAAGTGGTTTAAACACATACAGGTTATATATATATATACTTATCCAAAGTTGTAGGTCTACTTCAACAATAGGTATGCATAATATGCACTAATTTTGTTTTATTAGCTGATGTGTGGTGGATGTGTCTCAGGACTCGATGATTGCCCACTTTTTGTTAAGAGTATGTTAAAAGTAAACATGGACTAAAGTGACTGAAATAGGTTGCTCTGGCAAAACAAAGGGTCCAAACCCATAACTCAGCCAGACCACAAAAAAATCAACATTTGTTGTTTAAAGGAACATGGCACCAGGGTATATTAAAGAAACAAAGATCTTACTATGAGTAAACGTTTAAATTTTGGACCAAACTGGGACTGAACCCAGAACTAAACCATGATTAAACCCTGTACATGACAGAAACCAGTGCTGTCATTATCCTGTATTACTAATTCTTCATGTTAACCCAGGTTTTGCACAGCAGTGCCACTGCGCTCAGTGATCGTGGGTCACCGTGGTGCCAAGAATGTGCATAGCCTTATGCACATGACCAGAGTCAGAGCTGGCGTAGGGCTACATGACAGAAACCAGTGCTGTCATTATCCTGTATTATATGTTCACTCTCAGCAAGAGGTTCCTCCTCAATTTAGTTGATTCACAGATAGACAACACACAAATGCAACTGCAGGCTCAATACAAAGTTACTTTTGCAATTGCTGCATGAAGTCACAATGGTTAAGGCAGTTCATGTACCTGCTTTTCAAGAGCTCTGGTGCGCACCATTATCCTATTAATGAATAAATCTATGCATGCCATAGAATAATGAGATGTCAATGGTTGTCAGTTTTTAAGCAGGTGTAAACACTGACCATGCTCTTGCTCACACTGTTTACATTTTCTCTCTAGATGCAGCAAACATCAGTTCCTTTGGACATCATTGGTGAGTACTTCTACTTAAGAATCTAATGAGTTCTTAAGGACAGGACAAAGCAGTAGTGTTACTGAACTGAACTGAGCTACTTTACCAATATGGAATGTGCTTGTTCACCAGAGAAAAAGGGTAGTAAACACTTCTATAAATGTATTGAAGCCACAGTTGTAACTAACACATGCAAAAGACAAAAACACACTAGGCAACATTCTGCAGTCAAGACAGAGAATAAACACCAAAGGCAACATCATGTTTAAACGGTCTCTTTCTTCTGTCTCTGCATGTGTCTTCTGTGGATGGACTATTCCTGGTTGGATACACAAGGTAATTTATTCATGTTGAAATCATTTGAATGTATTTTCTTTATACTAATATACTAATACTAATTAATACTAACCAAATAATGACAAGATTCATGTCATCTCACTGTCTTCTTCTTTTTGTTCCCTCTGGCTTTTTCCCTCTGGGCTGGATAATGACTTTACATCATCTACTTTTCAGGTGAGTTTCGGTCAATACTTAGGTCATAGCCTTTTTTGTTGGTAGATTTAAAAACTGTTTTTGAATTGGTCCCTGTGGGCAAAGAAATAGAGCAAAGGTGGTTAATTGAAAATGTAAATTTTATTGCATGGCCTTTTGCCCCATATTAAAGGCAGACAGTACAAGATTTCAGAGTCATTTCTCCTATAGAGCTCACCAATAAGAAAAAGTCAAAGCTTTTGAGTGATCTTTATTATTTAAATGTGTAATTTAATACATTTTTTACCTCTGTGTTTGAGATGCCTGTAAGCAATAATGATGTTTTCCACATGTATTATAATTGAAGTGACTCCATAATTATAACAACAATTATTCTTTCTTTCTCTCTATTATGGTCCTGATGACCCCTGTTGTTTCTCCAAATTATTTGCACATACGGTAAGTAATAGTTTGTCCATTTCTTGAAATACTGTACAATCTCAATATTTTCTTATGCAACAAAAATAGAAGATTTATCAAATGTCACACACATTTTAACGCCTGCTCAACATGTGGTTACTAGAAGAATAGTGCAATAGGCCAATAAACATGTTCACTGAATAGAACAAATCAAAATACACACATCCAATATACTACTAACTGCTAATCTGCTACATGTTCATTGCCATACGCTGCTTGTTAATAGAATCCTGGCATTTTACATTCAGATGGGACATAGAAACAACGAGGATATAGAAATGCAATTAGGTTTCATAAAGCTAAGGTTAAGATACTATTCAGTATGTAGCCTGTGCTGCAGTGGCACACGGCTTTCTATGATTATGTGGGGTGCCATTTGCAATCATGTGTATGTACTAGAAGCATTCTGACCCCTGCTCTGTTTTGTTTTTTCTCTTTCAGGTGCAGAGAAAGCCCTGGCGTTGTTCAACTGGATTCATCATTTCTTTCTGGCTGTCATTCCCACTGTCCTGTTTCCTTTTCTTCAGTCTTTATTAGATTGATTTACTTAACCACTTTACTCACTCTATATATATAACCCCTTTTAGGCCTGTCCTATCTCCCCCTCTACCCCCACCCTCAAATTTCGTGATGGCCCCATGGGAATAGCACTTTGTGACCAAATAGCACTTTGTGACCAATGGTGAAAAGATATTAGCGCTTTGCGACCAAATAGCACTTTGTGACCAATGGTGAAAAGATATTAGCGCTTTGCGACCCTTTGTGAAAAAGAAAACAAAAAGAGATTACAAAAGCACTTTGTGACCAAATAGCACTTTGTGAAATTGTTCTGGCACTTTGTGACAAAAAAAAAAAAAAAAAAAAAAAAAAAAAAAGAAAAAAAAAAAATTGACTTCACAGGTGTGATCTACGGCTGTTCCCTGTGAATTGCAGAAGTGACTCCAGAGTCAGTTGTGTGGAGAACAAGGTGGTATTGAAGAATATCCATCTGACGACAGCGGAGGGCATCACCAGCTCCACTACAAGCACAACACCAGAATCTAATATAATCAAAATCATTTATTGCAGTAATATAAAATATTAACTTTGAGTACATTGTTATATAATTAGCTTTCTTGAACAATTAATTACTCTGTGGACATTAATATAATAACAAAACAATTTCCACAGTTTTAATTTAAAATATACTGTGGTGTGTGTAATTATATACGATATATAAACCTTGTTTTTTGTCATTTGCCTTTAAATTCTTTAGTGTCTTTATCACATATTGTTTGCCTTTGTTGTTCACAGTTGATGTAGTTTTGAACTAAAGTTTAAGATACAATCTGTGGATATTAATAGAGTAACAACTATTTCCACAGTTTTCATTTAAAATATAGGTTACTGAGTTTGGTTATTAAATATACAAACTGTGATTTTTGTAATTTGCTGTTGTTGTATTTCCTTTTGTGTATTAAATTATACAATTGGTTAAATTGTAGTTAACATTTTGTGTAGTGAGCTAAAGTTTAAGATACTTATCTGTGTAAAAGCACGCTAGTGTGTCAGAGTCATATTAATAACACTATTTACAGCCACAACCACCTTTCTGCAAAATGCCACGGAAATCTAAACGTTCACTGTCAGCTGCTCAACGATGGAAAACCGTGAGAGACGATGTCCAACAAGGAGACAGTCAGAGAAGCGCAGAGGTAGCGTCACCGGACATGCCGACAGCCGTAACTAAACCAACAGCTGATTTGTGTCGTAAAAGAGAGGTGACGTATGTTGACGTTGTCAAAGACGGTCCTGTCCCACGTCCAGTGAGCCCTGAGGTAACCATAACCACCAACTCTACTGCCAACGCTGTGTCCCAGGTCCCTGCACACGCATCAGTAAGTTGTCATGTAAACATTAGCTCTACTTCTAACGCAGTCACCCGATCACATGAACCCGATGAAGTACGAGTACAAGCGTCCTACTCTCAAGCAGCAGCAAAATTCCTCTCACCAACACAATGCACTGCAATGGCAGCAACGTTCTTAGCAACTTTCTTTGAGTGTGAAAACCTCTCAACTCAAGATCTAAATCACGTTTTAGATAAAGGTGATGCTCTTTATAACAGAATAAGACAAACGGTCAGACATACGTTTTTAGCCGCTGAAGAGATCCCTGATGTGATACAAGGAAAAACACGGGAGTATAAAAACACCAAAGAAGCAGCACACTACGGGAGATTCAGGAGATGTTCAGACCGCAACCTCCCAGATCTAGAAACTGGACTGAGCTGTCTACGTGATGAAGTGAAGTATGGTTTACTAATCATGAATAATGTAACTATTGCAGTTTTTAGAGATAGCGCCGGCAGATTTGGTTTTTTTGATTCACATGGCAGAGACTCAAGAGGCTTACCTGGTGGGAATAAAGCAGTGATGCTAAAGTTCAAGCATCTTCATAAAATGACCGAGAGAATTTGTGAGTCTTACAGACTGGGTGGAACAGCAGAGAGTGAAATATATGAGCTGACACCTGTTGTTTTCTATGATGCAAATAGGCCAGACCAGATTCAAACGGCACATTCTGTTATATTACCATCATGCAGTCGTGTGTCTGAAGAAAACACAAGCCATTTAACTTCACTGCCCACTGCTCAGGTGTCTGACACTGTATTTGAAGACAAAGGCCTTCAAAATTCTACAAGACAGGTTTTGCATCAAACCAAAATGAATGGCAACGTACAACTTTTATCAGCAAATAACTGTACTGAAACTGTACAAGAAACAGACATTTCAAAAGTGAGTAAAGAAAAACGAAGAAAATATCAAAGAAAACTGGCATCAAAACAAAATAAACCAGGAACCTTAACAGAGGGGAAAAAAACAAAGTATAAGTTTGATCTTGCATTTAGGGAGAAAAAGATAGAATACATGCACAGCCGGTATCACAGAGACAATGACTTTAACAAAAGACAAAGACTATACCAAAAATTACGGTATAGAGAAGACACACAGTATAAAAACAGAGTAATGTATTCTGTTAAGGAAAAACAAAAAAATCCCACCTATAAAGCCAAACAGAGGAAATACATTAGGAATCGTTACAGAAATGATTCTGAATTCAGTGATAAACAGAGACAATACATGACACATCGATACAAGACAGATGATAAATTCAGTGACAAACAGAAACAATACATGATACATCGATACAAGACAGATGATAAATTCAGTGACAAACAGAGACAATACATGACACATCGATACAAGACAGATGATGTATTTAAACAACAGCAAAAATCCTATATGATTAAGCGTTATACAAATAATCTATCTTTCAGACTCAAGCACATGCTTATCATGAGACAAATAATGCAGAACAGATACAAGAACAACCTGTCATTCAGAATATTACACAAAATGAGATGTGCAAAAAATGTATTGAAAAAATATAGAGAGATGAAAAAACTACATAAAGACTCATGTTCAAAAACACCTGAAGACAAATTGGAAAATGCTGTTGATAATCTGTGTGCCAAAGCTATAAATGCATTTAGAGCCCAAATCAGAAACTTCCCCACATATGTGTGCACAGTTTGTCACAGAGCTTTGTTTCAAAACCAAGTGAAGCCTTGCAGCAGGTCAATTTATAAAAAGGATCCTGATGTGGTTGAAGAGTGTTTAACTGGTGCATATGTTCATGTTTGCAACAATGAATGCATTAACCATTCATGTAAAGTACCTGATGAAAGAAAGAGGGAGTTTATCTGCCATTGCTGTCATGACCATTTAAAACGTGGCTCTATGCCCTCTCTCGCTGTGGTTAATAAACTACAACTAGCAAACATTCCTCCAGACTTATCTGGTCTTAATATACTGGAGAGACACCTCATTGCTAAATATATAGCCTTTGCCAAGATCATCCCACTTCCTAAAGGAGGACAGAGAGCTATACATGGAAATGTGGTTTGTGTCCCATCTGAGGTTGAGGAAACTGTCAATGCTTTGCCCAGACTCACAAGTCAGTCTCAGGTGATGAGAGTCAAGCTGAAGAGAAAGCTTTCCTACAAAGGCCATCAGGTGTTTCAGACTGTGACCTGGTCCAAACTAATAAAAGCACTTCATAGACTTAAGCACATTCACCCACAGTATAAAGACATTGTGATCAGAGATGATCCACTTTTATGTGATCCTACACTTCATCAGGACGAGAGTGACAGTGACAGTGATAATGAAATGAAGGACGGTGATTATGACGAAGCAGATTTAATGGAAATTGATACATTTGAGAAAGATGCAGTGTCTGAGATGGAAACTGAAACACACAATAATGAGGATAATGATGACAGTAATCAGACAGAACAAGATGAACAGGAAGGAGATGAACCAAATGGTGGCATTGCTCTTGAATCATGCCTTCAGCCTCCTGATGTTTCTGATGAAATCTTGTGTTACACTGAAGGAATCTACTCTGTAGCTCCAGCAGAAAGAAATAACCCAGTCAGTTTCTTTAAAACACCAAACCTGGAAGCAATGGCATTTCCTGTTCAGTTTCCCACTGGTCAGAACACACTGGATGAAAAGAGGCCTATTAAATTAAGTCCAAGCAGCTATTTCAAAACCAGACTTTTCTCTGTTGATGACAGGTTTGCCAGAGACACAAACTATTTATTCTTTGCACAGTTTGTTACTGAAATACATTTGGCCAGGTCTAGTATGAGCATTCAGTTACGCAAAGCAAAGCCTGTGACCAGAGACGGACGCAAAATT
Organism: Rhyacichthys aspro; assembly: GCA_036850595.1. NCBI lineage: Eukaryota > Metazoa > Chordata > Actinopteri > Gobiiformes > Rhyacichthyidae > Rhyacichthys > Rhyacichthys aspro. The sequence continues at coordinate 24,917,839 of CM072159.1, read as the reverse complement.
ACTTCAGCAATGTTAAAAGATAAACAAGAGGTTGAAAAGCTGATAAAAAACAGAGAAGTTACCAGGTTCATGATGCCACTGAGAGGAACACCAGCATACTGGCAGAAAACTACACGAGATTTATACGCAATGTTACGTCAGATGGGCCCGCCCCATTTCTTCCTTACTGTCTCATGTAGTGAGAACAAGTGGCCTGAATTTATTGAAGCAATAAAAGCGCAACAGGGTGAACGAGTTAACTTTGATGAGTTGGACTGGAACACCAAGTGTGAAATTTTACGCAGTAACCCAGTGACTACAATGAGAATGTTTGACAAACGTGTTGAAGCATTATTCAGAGATTTAATCCTGTCTCCTGCACAGCCAATTGGAAAAGTGGTTGATTACTTTTACAGAGTGGAATTTCAGCACAGAGGAAGTCCACATATTCACTGTCTCATTTGGGTAGAAGGTGCCCCTGTGTTTGAGGAAGATGATGATCAGACAGTTAATGATTTCATTAATAAATACATCTCAGCCAAGCTTCCTGATCCAGAGAAAGAACCTGAACTGTATAAACTGGTGTCTGAGGTACAGATGCACAGTAAAAACCACACCAGAACATGTCGTAAAGGCAGAAACAGTGGATGTAGGTTTGGATTTCCCAAGAATCCCATTCAAGAGACCATGATCACCAGACCTGAATACTGTGAGGACGCTTCAAAGGAAACAATGTCAAAACTCAAATCTTTAAAGGCACTGCTACATGAGCCAGAAAATGCTTCTATGAGTTTGGAGGAGCTCTTGGTCAAGTGTGATTTAACCATGAATGAATATGAAACTCACTTACATGCCATGGCAAACTCTAATGTGGTAATGCTGAAGCGTGAGCCTAAAGACTGCTGGGTCAATCCTTATAACCCTATAATACTCAAAGCATGGCGGGCTAATATGGATATACAATTCATTACAAATGCATTCTCTTGCTGTATGTATTTGACCTCTTACATCATGAAGGGGGAGTCGCAGATGAGTGAGTACCTCAAAACTGTCATAAACAACTCAGATAGACAACAACCAAGTGATCAGATGAAGGAGATTATGCAAGCTTATTCTAAAAAGAGAGAGGTCAGTGCACAAGAATGTGTGGCTAGAGCTTGTGGACTACAACTGAAAAAGTGTACTCGCAGTGTAGTGTTCCTCCCAACTGATAATAACAATGTCAGACTGAGCAGACCCATGTCAGAGCTGGAAAACCATTTACCTGGCAGTGAAAACATCTGGATGTCAAGTCTTTTGGACAAATACAGATCACGACCTGAAACACCAGAGTTTGAGCAGATGTGTTATGCTGATTTTGCCTCCACTTGCAGACTGGTTTATGGCAAAGATAAGAAAGGCAAAGATATAATGCCGTTGCTGAATGATTTGGGATATGTTCAGAAGCGATTACGCATTGATAAAAATGCCATTATCAGATATCATCGATATTCACCAGAAAAGAACCCTGAAGAGTTTCATGGTAACATGTTAAAACTATACCTTCCACATCGGGCAGAGTGTCAGCTAAAAACAAATGCGTTTCCCACTTACCAGTCTTTCTATGAACAGGCTTGTGTCCAGCTGCCTTATACAGATGATATTGTTTCTGTGCAGAGTATTATAAAGGAAAACAGAGATAAATATGAGAAACATGCTAAAACAGTTGAGAGTGCCTTAAAAGAATATGAAGAGAAAGGTGGATTTAGTGATGCCTGGGCCTGTATGGTAGCACCAGCAGCAGAAGCAGAAAGGCTTGAGTGTATTGAGGAGATGGAAGCCAGAGAACCAGATCATGATGTACAAGAGAATGTCCCAGAATATAATCGTGAGTCAAATACAGTGAGAGATGCCAGAATCATGCTTGAACCTCCAAAACTAGATCTAACCATGAAACGTCAAATGTATCAGAGTTTGAACCAGATGCAGGCTTCTGTGTTTTATGCTGTAAGAGACTGGTGCATAAAACGTGTTGGTAATGTCAATGTAGAACAGTTCTTTTATTACATCAATGGTGGTGCAGGAACTGGAAAATCACATCTTATCAAATGTATTCATGCTGAGGCCTCAGAAATACTTAGTAAATTAGAGAGAAGTGCAGAAGAGACAGATATTTCAAAGCCCACTGTCCTGTTGACATCTTTTACTGGCACTGCAGCCTTCAACATCTGTGGAACAACTCTACACACTCTGCTGAAACTACCCAGAAGTTTAAAACCTCCATTTCAAGGACTTGGTAACCAGCTCGATGAAGTCAGAGCAGAACTGATGAACGCTGAGATCATTATTATTGATGAAGTGTCCATGGTGTCCAAACAGCTTTTTGCATATGTAGATTTCAGGTTAAAGCAAATTAAAGGTACACAAAGACCATTTGGAGGAATGTCAGTTCTAGCAGTTGGTGATTTTTATCAGTTACCTCCAGTGAGACAGTCTCTGCCACTGTGTGTTTATGACCCCTCTCACATTGACCTGTGGAAAGACAACTTTCAGATGGTTACACTGACTGAGATCATGCGGCAGAAAGATGATGTTGCATTTGCTGAGATGTTGAACCGCATCAGGGTAAAAGAGCTAACAAGAGAGTTATCTGAGGCAGACAGAGCTTTACTCTTAAAGGCAACATGTGACCCAGAAAACTGTCCAAAGGATATACTTCACATTTTTGCAACAAATAAACAAGTGGAGAAGCACAACTCTAAAACACTAGCTCTGTTTCATGATGACATTACAACAATCAATGCAGATGATTACAGTAAAGATCCTCGGACTGGCATGATGGAACTACAGACCACACCATGTAAAGGAAACTTTAATGGATTATCTGACACATTACAAGTTGCAGTAGGTGCCCGTGTTATGCTGACCAGAAACATAGATCTGAATCAGGGACTAGTGAATGGGGCTTTTGCTAAACTTGTCAAACTGGTTTATTCAAATAAAGACCCTTCAAGTGTTCACATGCTGGGACTTGATCTTGATAATAAAAATCCAAGAAGGAAACCAGGATCTGACAATGTGGTGTATCTGGAGAGATCGGAGGAAAAAGTCATTCAGAAAAAAGGACTTGTACGCAGACAGTTTCCCATTAAGCTTGCTTTCGCTTGTACAATACACAAGGTACAGGGTTTAACAGTCTCATCGGCAGTGGTTTCTTTAAAGAAAATCTTTGAACCTGGTATGGGCTACGTAGCAGTGAGCAGAGTGACCTCTCTGAACGGATTGCACATCATAGAGATGGATGAGTCTAAGCTTTATGCTAACCCACTTATCACAGAATCACTAAATAACATGCAACAAGCCAATTTAGATCATATAATGACTTTTTATCACGTGTCTCAAAGACTGGACAGAGAGAGCACATTTTCCATTATCCATCACAACGCTGAGGGTTTACCGTCTCACATACAGGACATTCAGAGTCATCATGAACTGTGTCTCTCAGATGTTTTGTGTTTTACAGAAACCAGACTACGAGGCTCCTTTGTTGCTCCGACTCTACATTTAGAAGGCTTTACGATGTTTGAACGCAGCCGACACGTGTCCTACACCAGTTTCAGTGAAATAGCCAACAGAGATGGTGGTGGAGTCGCTGTTTATGTCAAGAACCATATTGTAGCTCGTGAAATACGTTATGTGCAGAATGTTACTGATCTTGAGTTTGTGGTTGTACAAGTGGATGCTCCTTTCTGTGCATTAATTGTTACCATTTACAGACCCCCTAACTACAAGATGTCACCATTTCTGTCAAACCTCAGAGGCCTTTTGGAGTCACTGGAGATTCTGGACATCCATCCGATTGTAGTTTGTGGAGATTTCAACGAGAACCTGCTGCACTACGCAAGAAAGCCAATTATGGAACTGTTTGAGTCAAGAGGTTATGTCCAACTGATCTCTGCTGCCACCACTGAGAAGAACACACTGCTAGATGCCATTTACATCTCTCGTCCACAACAGTGTCTCCATTCAGGTGTGTTGCACACTTACTACAGTTATCACAGCCCAGTTTTCTGTGTTCTATCATACTCTTAAACTGACAACATGTAGTTTATTGTTATTTGTATTATGTAATTATGTATTATTACGTGTAAGCTTGCATTCTTCAGCTCAGTCCTAATTGTTCTTTAATTACAGGTATTCAGTATTTACAGGATCAGGTTTGATGTTTTTATTGAAGTATTCTTCAGCTCAGTTCTAATTGTTCTTTAATTACAGGTATTCAGTATTTACAGGATCAGGTTTTATGTTTTTATTGAAGTATAAGTTTCTGATAAGGTAAGGTAATAAAGTGATTAAGTGTAACATAATTAACTGAAATTTTTAAGATGCAAAATACGAGTCTTCAGCGTCTCCAGGTTAAGAGTTCTCATTTCCCCGGTGTTATGGTTCATGGTGGACCCCTACATGCATGTCGGTGGAAAGTGGGAGGGTAATGCATGTAGGGGTCCACCATAAACAACATCAGTAGGCTGCTGTACACAGCAGAGAGGGCATCACCTACTGCTGTTGTGTGCAGCAGCCTTCAGGTTACGTTGGCCTCTGCATGCATCTGGGTGGGTTGCGGTTAAAGCCTGTTTCACACAGGTTACCTCACCTCACTGCAGTGGGAATGTTGCTGTCAGGTCTATATTCAATTTTTTTTTCTTCATGTTTTAAAATCATGTATTTTCAAAGCTTGTAATAGAAACCATCATGAGGGTATCTTGTACATGGGCCAATGTCAGCCTCATGAGCAGCAGACAATTAAGAATAAATCATAGTCCATTTAACTGGTTTATCTGACAGCAACTGTCCCACTGTCCATTTTGTTTTTAACAAAAAAAATTACCTCTAACATATTATTCATACATTAAATGTAAATTATGTGTCTTTATAATTTTGTTTTTTTTGTAATGTATATTCTTTTCAGTTTTTAACAGTTGAAATTGTTTAAAGAGTGAAGAAGGCCGAAAGGGTTGATGCATGCAGAGGCCAAAGTGTGTCCAATGACAGGATACATACGCTTTGTGCTTAGGATGTGTTCACACTTGTAATCTGCTTCATTTAGTTCACATCAAAGAAACAGAAACAAATCCATTTAGTTCAGTCCATAAACACCCGGTTTATCTGTGAAGTGTGTTTGAGTGAGTTTGTCAAAATCAAGGCGTTTTTAAAAAATAATATAATAATGATGCAATGTTTAAAACACTGAAAGTGCCTGAACCGAGACCCTTGTTTTGAAGGTATCTGGGAGCAAGTGTGAACACAACCTTAGACTGTACCAGCTGACACCCCACTGCTCCATCTGTTTCAGATGGATACAAATATGTATATGTGCTTTTCCCCCCTGTTTTTTTATTCACTCTATTGTGACACTCTCATATACTACCCACTTATCTCTTATGGACTAGCACTAGTACCGCCACAGGTGGTTCAGCCCTGTACTTCTGAGTCCACAAAGAACTGGCCCCTACACTAACCTGCTCAGTCCAGCTGAGTCCTCAAAGAAACCACCTTCTACACTAACCAGCTCTGTCCAGCTGAGTCCTCAAAGAAACCACCTTCTACACTAACCAGCTCTGTCCAGCTGAGTCCTCAATGAAACCACCTTCTACACTAACCAGCTCTGTCCAGCTGAGTCCTCAATGAAACCACCTTCTACACTAACCAGCTCTGTCCAGCTGAATCCTCAAAGAAACCACCTTCTACACTAACCAGCTCTGTCCAGCTGAATCCTCAAAGAAACCACCTTCTACACTAACCAGCTCTGTCCAGCTGAATCCTCAAAGAAACCACCTTCTACACTAACCAGCTCTGTCCAGCTGAATCCTCAAAGAAACCACCTTCTACACTAACCAGCTCTGTCCAGCTGAATCCTCAAAGAAACCACCTTCTACACTAACCAGCTCTGTCCAGCTGAATCCTCAAAGAAACCACCTTCTACACTAACCAGCTCTGTCCAGCTGAATCCTCAAAGAAACCACCTTCTACACTAACCAGCTCTGTCCAGCTGAGTCCTCAATGAAACCACCTTCTACACTAACCAGCTCTGTCCAGCTGAATCCTCAAAGAAACCACCTTCTACACTAACCAGCTCTGTCCAGCTGAATCCTCAAAGAAACCACCTTCTACACTAACCAGCTCTGTCCAGCTGAATCCTCAAAGAAACCACCTTCTACACTAACCAGCTCTGTCCAGCTGAATCCTCAAAGAAACCACCTTCTACACTAACCAGCTCTGTCCAGCTGAGTCCTCAAAGAAACCACCTTCTACACTAACCAGCTCTGTCCAGCTGAATCCTCAAAGAAACCACCTTCTACACTAACCAGCTCTGTCCAGCTGAATCCTCAAAGAAACCACCTTCTACACTAACCAGCTCTGTCCAGCTGAATCCTCAAAGAAACCACCTTCTACACTAACCAGCTCTGTCCAGCTGAATCCTCAAAGAAACCACCTTCTACACTAACCAGCTCTGTCCAGCTGAGTCCTCAAAGAAACTAACTTCTGCATTAACCAGCCGCTGTCCTGTCCAGCTGCTGCAAAATGAACAGTACACTGAAACCTGAGGTTGATGGGGCATCACTAAAAGGCCTTCTGCAACCTTTCACCTCAAAGCAGTAGGTTGAGGATGAAAACATATTTTATTCATGTCACAATTAATAAAAGTATTCATTGTTCTTTTTATTTCAACTGTAGGTACCAGTTCAGTTGTCCTTGTTTCGCATAAAGAAGCACAGACAAACAGTGAAGTGTTACAGCTGTGAACAAGGTAATAATATTTCAATAATAAGTGTCACAATACATTTTCTGTTTACCAGATATAAGAAGGACATGTACTGAAACCTGAAGCATTGTTTTTTGTCTTTTTCAGGGTTTCACATTTAAATTAACAAATGTTACAGATTTGTCCATCCACGGCTACAAGGACTAGAGCAGAGCTGGAAGCTACTATAACTCAACTGCCCTGTCTAGCTGCCCTCCCAGAGGTAACCTGAGGTTGATGCTATATCACCAAATGGTCGTCTGCAACCCTAGAAAACAGTGCTGTATGAGGTATTGAAAGTTTGATTGAAACTATATTAATGACATGTAATTAAAAAAATATTTATAATTACTTTACCTTTTCTCTAGTAAGTCACATTTGACTCATAGAGCAAGAGAGAGCAACAGCTTGACTTAAATGCTGCAGACTATCATCTTCACCTCATTACCGGGGCATTGTTATATCATCATCATCATCAGTGGCACAAAAGTAAGCACCAAGAGGGAATAAAGCTTTTAATTTTGCTAATACACATAAACACAATAACAAATAATCATTTCTTGTGGAATGTTTATCTCAACAGCAGCAAAACAAGAAAGCAACAGAATGAAGTGTAAAAGCTTAAGTTAGGCTACTACAGGCAGCTGAAAGTATTTTTACATAAATCTTGTTATTGTGCCTATTATTTTAAATTCCACTGTTCACTGTAAAAGTATGTGAACTAGTCAAAGATGCACTGTTAATATAGAAAAGATATTCTGTATTTTTGTTGAATGTTCATATTATCAGTTCTTGTTTGGTGACAGCTAGATATTTACAGAGTTGGATGTTTTTTTTTTTTTTAGTCATTCAATGAATCAATTTTGAGGTTTCAGTGGGTTCAGTCTTTCTCCTTGTAAAATCTGATGTAAGAAAGAGGTTTATGAGCTTCTTCTCCTTCTCATTTTCACATTCGTTCAATTAACTTCAATTCAACTACAACTTATTAATTCCCAAGGCAAAATACAATTGGTCTTATTGCTGTTGGGAAGAAGGAGCTCACTGATCTCAAACTTCCACTCGCTGCTCTGTTGGTCAAAAACAATGCAGGTTGTTGTTGTTGCTGTTGTTATTATTATCAAAAAATAATTTGGGGTTGTCAGCTGGTACAGTGGTTCTCTATGGAAGTTAAATTGTTCTTGTTCTTCTTGTTGTTATTATTATTATTATTATTATAAAAAAATAATGTGGGGTTGTCAGCTTGTGCAATGGTTCTCTTTGGAAGTTAAATTCTTCTTGTTCTTCTTCTTCTTCTTCTTCTTCTTATTATTATTATTATTATTATTATTATTATTATTATTATTTATTATTATTATTATAAAAAAATAATGTGGGGTTGTCAGCTTGTACAATGGTTCTCTTTGGAAGTTAAATTCTTCTTGATCTTCTTCATCTTCTTCTTCTTCTGATTATTATTATTATTTTTATTATTATTATTATTATTATTATTATTATTATTATTATTAATATTAATTATTTTATTATTATTATTGTTGTTATTATTATTATTTTATTATTATTATTATTATTATTATTATTATTATTATTATTATGATATTATAAATTATTATTATTGTTATTATTATTATTATTATTGTTATTATTGTTATTATTATTATTATTATTATTGTTATTATTATTATAATATTGTTGGATTATTGTTATTAAAACACATTTTAGCACTTATTCAGCATTGAATTCAGCTTAATTCATCTTCTTTCTGCTTAATTCAGTTTCTTTCATCTTGATTCAGCTTCTTTCATCTTAATTCAGCTTCTTTCATCTTGATTCAGCTTCTTTCATCTTAATTCAGCTTCTTTCAGCTTAATTCAGCTTCTTTTAGCTTCATTCAGCTTCTTTCACTTCATTTTAACATTCAGCTTCAGCATCCACACGCAATGGCTTCTTCAGCCATTGCAAAGATTCTAGTTATAGTTTATTCTTCCACTGTTTTTTGACGGCTTTCAACTCATCAGCCGTTCAACCGATTTCAGCCATTCAAACTTTAAAACGTGTCTAAATTCAGCGACATGGGTGCTATTACTTTTGGTATTCATATCTTTTATACTTTTTCAAATATTTTGCCTTTTATGGCCTAAAACCCCCATTCATTTCCTATGGGATTTCACCAAAATTCACGTTTTTCAGCTTTTCCTTCAGCTCCTTCAGCTGTGCACTGCTTCAGCATACTTCAACATTTCAGCATCATTCAAACGTTCAACGAATCACAAGAAATTCATCTTTTCAGCTATGTTTTTACTTTTTCAATATCTTCTACCGTTTTTCTTCAGTCACAGTGTAAAGCGATCAGCACTTTTTGGATTTTACCTGCGTTAGAATGCGTTGTTATGGTCGCTATGCTTCAACTGTCAGAGTGGGTGATGTCACCCACTCTAACTTTTCAGCTTTCTTCACCATTTCATGCTTCAGCTCTTGTCGCTTCCACTAATTTCACTTCATTCAACTAATTTTATGCTTAAAATGTAGGGATTTTCGTGCTCTTTCAGAAAATGTATCTTTCAAAGCTCTGTGATTTACTACATTTGAATCAGAGCTTCAACAGTGGAGCAAAGTCACCTTACTTCTCCATTGACTCCCATTCTAATTTTGATCCAACTTTTCTCCTCAGACTCAGAGCTCTTACACATGTTTAACTTGTCACTGCTCATTCATTTTTCATCCAATTAACATAAATTTCATATCCACATGTTCAGCAGAGTCTCCTGTCGCTCACAGTTCAAAGATTTTTCAGATCTGATGTACGGTTCCTGCAATAAACTCTTGTGTTTAAAGGCATCATTTCACTCATACTTTCACTGTTTAAAGCAATGCTTTTGCAATATCCTTCTCTCAGACCAGGTCCAGACCACACCTAGAACCAGACCAGGACCAGACCAGGTCCAGGCCTGGACCAGACTAGGACCAGACCAGGTCCAGACCAGGTCCAGACCAGACCAGAGCCAGGTCCAGACCAGACCTAGTACCAGACCAGGTCCAGACCAGGACCAGACTAGGACCAGACCAGGTCCAGACCAGGTCCAGACCAGAGCCAGGTCCAGACCAGACCTAGTACCAGAGCAGGACCAGAGCAGGACCAGACCAGGACCAGAACAGGACTAGACCAGGATCAGACAAAGACTAGACCTAAAACCAGACCAGAACCAGAAAAAGACTAGACCAAGACCCGACCTGGACCAGACTAGAATCAAAGAGCAGTACTAGTCCAGGATAAGACCAGGACTAGACCAAGGCCAGGACAAGACCAGGCCCAGTACCTGACCGCTACTAGACCAGGATGAGACAGGAACTAGAAGAAGACTAGGACCAGACAAAGACCAAGACAAGACCAGGCTCAGACCAAGACCAGGTAAAGACCAGTACCAAACCCTGAACCAGACCAAGACCACACCAGCACCAGACCAGAACTGGTTTAAGATCAGATCCAAACCAGCTTAATTCAAAGTCCTTTAACATCTCCCATTGTATTTCAGCTTTTTTAAGGAATATAACATGTTTCAATTTATTACAGCTTAGATCAACTTAGTTAAGCTTCCATCACCTTCACTCAATCTAATTCACCTTCTTTCATCTTAAGTCATCTTCTTTCATCTTAAGTCATCTTCTTTCATCTTAATTCAGTTTCTTTCATGTTGATTCAGTTTCTTTCATCTTAATTCAGCTTCTTTCATCTTAATTCAGCTTCTTTCAGCTTAATTCAGCTTCTTTCAGCTTAATTCAGCTTATTTTAGCTTAATTCAGTTTCTTTCATCTTAATTCAGCTTCTTTCATCTTAATTCAGCTTCTTTCAGCTTAATTCATCTTCTTTCATCTTAATTCAGTTTCTTTCATGTTGATTCAGTTTCTTTCATCTTAATTCAGCTTCTTTCATCTTAATTCAGCTTCTTTCAGCTTAATTCAGCTTCTTTTAGCTTAATTCAGCTTCTTTCACTTCATTTCAACATTCAGCTTCAGCATCCACACGCAATGGCTTCTTCAGCCATTGCAAAGATTCTAGTTCAAATAGATGTATATTATTGCAATAACTTTTAATAATTATAGAATCTCATTGTTAAGTTATGAGCTTTGTCTTTTTATTTTGTGAGCTGAGCGTGCTCTCTTTCCTGTGCATTTGTCCAAAGAAACAGATCGCAGAAGTGCTTTTTTTCTTAACAAATACTGTATATGGGAGGAATTAATACATTTATATTTAAGTTAAGGTGCTCTACAAGGAAAAATGAATTAAAGCTCCACTCCCTAATTGATTTTTTTTTCAATCCAGTGAGTGATCCAGAGCAGTGACATGCACAGGCTGGTGAGGCACAAACTCTTTAAGAGCCAGTGTCAGACCAATGCAATCCTGCCATTATCTCCACCTCATTAAAGATTGTGTGAGTGCTTCAGAATTATTGCTCATTTCACTTTGCTTTCCTTTTCTTTATGTTTTTGGTGCTGTTTCTCTGTAAAAAGATGTATCTAGGGTTACGCCTTATTTACACTGACTGCGGTACGGATACGGAGCGGAATCCGTACGGACTACCATTTACACCGGAAGCGGTGCGTGTGCTGTACGTGTCCGGAAATCTGCATCCACGAGATCACAAAACCACAGGGATTCACGCTGAAGAGTTGAGTTCATGTGATAACATCCATTTAAAGAGAGAGGTGCTGATAAAAACTCACCAGTATATCCCAGAGCTCCAGCTATTTCACTCCATGCCTTCTCTTTTCTGGTGTTGTCCTTATAAAAAGTATGTGAGATATCATATAAAATTGTGTGGTTTTGGACTTCTGTGATGAATCTCTCGTCGTCCATGGTCTCAAATAACCCCTGGGACCCTGTCACTGCACTTGTGACCCCCATGTCAGAGGATATGACGTAATAGCGAGAGTTCGTGGAACCTGTTTTATTTTGAAATATACCAGATCCACCTCCCTGGCCTGCGCCTGACTTCCTGTCTGGCTCGTGTAATTTCTTCAACTTCATGAAAATCCGCATGCGGTGTCCGGAAAAAATAGACTCCTTGCGGAAACCTTCCGGAGGTCCGGACACGTACCGCACCGCAGCTGGTGTAAATGCTCGCACTGACTACAACGGTTTCTTTTCCTTGCGGCGTCCGTACGGACACGTTCCATATCTGTTCCACAGTCAGTGTAAATTAAGCCTTAGAATAAATACTTTCATTGTTTTGTTGGTCTCTGTTTCTTCCTTTCCTTGTTGACAATTACTGTGTTGTTTTGTTTGTGTGAAGCCCTTTGAGGCAATTGTTGTTGTGATACTAGGCTATACAAATAAAATTGAATTGAATTGAATCAGTATTGACCAATGGGACTATTCCTTTTTCAGTAGTGAGCTGTGATTGGACAAAGGTTCCTGTATGAGCTGAACATTCTCATCTATTGAAATCTTTGAAAATAAAGCCTAGATGACGTCTTCAGGTCTTGCTTTTTTTTTTTTTACAGATCATTGCAATTACTATTTGCACAAAACATTTCATTATTACAATAAAAGGTTAAACTGTAAACCACTGTAGTCAGTGTGAGTTTATTGTTACAAACCCCACTAAACTAAACAGGACACATAACATAAACTGAATAACATAACTGATACCAAAGCAGCTACTGAGCTATCAGCTATTGCATAAAAATATCATCTTAGTTGAAAAATAAGTCTCTCTTTCTGGCATTTTTATAGGAAACAGCGCTGGAGAGTGGAAAAGGGGTTATTTATTACACTGGGTTTGCACTTTACCAAGTTTGCACTTTATCAACTACACATGTCGATGCTCCAAATGTAAATTCGTTGTTCTTTTGTAACAATGACAATAAATACTTGAAACACTGAAAAGAGTAGAAAAAAGCAGTAGGATAAATAGCGTGATTGTAAGGTATCGGTGCTGGGTATTTATCAGGAGCAGCAACACCATTTCTTGACACATTTTATTGTAATGAGTAGGCTTGTCCAAAAAAAAAAAACAGATCAGCTCTTTTACCATTGTATAGACATACACAGGTATTTTTTTAAACATACTTTTCTCTGTGTTTGTGCCTCTCCTCACACGTAAACAGAGTTTTCTGACAAAACTGAGATCTTTTTAAAAAAATACCTTCCAATGTAAAGATTTTTAAAAACTCCGGATGCAGCAGAGATGTGTTGACAACAAAACATAGCTTTAAATGCATCACGGCTGTTGATGAGTTGTTGTTGAGCATCCTTGTAACTACAGTAAAGGCAATAACAACCACAGGTGAACTTTAATGTTATCATGGATGTATAATAAGAGCTGGATGAGGCACCGCCCCCTTTCATCTGCTGCCAAGTTACTTAGTGGCTACTCGGGCTATTGCAATAAAAAAATCCTAAGTGGCCCAAAAGGATTTTTCCCATAGACCACAATGTACAATCAAACGCCTGGTATTCGCCTGACAGGACACCTACAATTGCCAAAATGGCCAGATTTTGTAATGTTGATTGTCTATTTTGTCTCTATTCCGCCTTTCCGCCCATTGGTCAGAACGGATCATGTGAAACCAGGTGACGGGTAAACCACAAGACCGCATGCACGAGCACCTGAATAACGCAGAAATAAACCCAGAAGCCATGTTCATTGAAAATTATGGGTAGCCATGTTTGTTTGTTTTTTATTCAGTATCCTATTCTAACAATACATCCATGAGTGTTATTTGATCACTTAACTCTGCTGCTCTCATTAGCCTACTGCTTGTCAGCTTAAATCTAATCTGTTATTTTGCTTTAGATTTTTAAAGAAACATTTAAAAATTCCACTTTGCTGTCTGTCACTTTTTGCGCTGATACTTTCTGAAAAATGTCATGACTAAATTCATTTTTATTAATTTGTTCATATGATGGACTATTTGTCAGTGACTGTCCTGGACACATCTATTGCGTGGCCTATCTGTCCTGGAAGTAGATCCCTTCTTCTGTGGTTCTCTCTGAGGTTTCTCTTATTTTCGATTTTTGACTCTAAAGGTGATCTAATCTTTCCTGTTTACTGATCTTATGTGATGTTGCGCATGCGCGGTCAACACAAAATGAACGAATCACTCCCCGAGACGACACATCACTTTGCCCCTGGCAGCTCATTCCTCACTTTCCTTCACCCCATTCCCTGTCCAGCTACTGTCAAACTATCAATAAAGGCCACAAAGCCACAAAATTAATCTTAAATTTAAAAAAAAGCCTGTTTATCTATTGGTTTCCTTTTGTCTTTGTAAAGCCCTCTGAGGCAATTGTTGTGATACTGGGCTATAGAAATAAAACTGAATTGAATTGCCAAAACCAAACAGTTCCTCTAATACCTCAACGCTCAATCACAAAGAACTGCAGCTGCCATGAACAGGGTGAATAAACACTTTATATGAAAGGAGTCCCATAATGTTTCACGTGTTTTATTTCAGTTGAAATTCTATCATATGTCTAACAAAATAATAATAGCTTAATATTCATGTTGTAAAAAATGATTCTGCTCTTGTAACCCATTATTAATGTACATAATAGGCCTTGACTTGTGTTTTAGGGCGAGTAAGGAGGAACTTCTCATAATGTTAACTTACTATCAGACCAGTATCCTTAGTGTTTAAGGGAAGTTGCTCATTAATTGGCACATACCTGATTTTCGTGCGTGGAAAAGTTAATGCTCAGACAATACATGTAGTCCAAGATCTAAATGGGGGACTGTTTTAGTCAATTAAATGGAACATAACGGTGGGTAAAGAGCCATAGTGCACCTGCTTTAAGGGGCACCTTATGTAACACTTGTAGGCTAGGACTTGACTACGACCTCTGTAATAAATTTGGAATTACCATTGGCAGCATCAGAAGGCTGGTTCATGGAGGAGCCCGAGGTGTGAATAAACACGAGGAGTCAGATAGTTAAGGTTTAAGTTAAATTAAATGTATTGATTAAATTATAAAACAAAAACACTACAAAGACAAACAATAATAATGCCAATTGAGTATGAGTGAAATGACAGTTCAAGTATTCTTTAGTATTTGTATTTCCAGTTTTGGTTCAAGAGTTCACAGTCCAGTTAATATTTGTATTTCCATTTCGAAGTAATTGTTCAATAATCCTTTAGTCCGCGAAAAGGAACAGAGGAAAGCTCGAGTGTCATTTTTTTCCTACCACATAGGTAGATCATGGGAAGCTCGCCATCTGAAGTAGAGTTGAAGACTTGCAGTTTGTTTTGCAGTTCTTTGAATCACAAAAAAACCTGACCTATAAAAGGTCAAAAACATAAATAAACATTTGCTTTGTGAACAAATATCTGCATGTGTATATTATGTATAGAGTACATATTTACATATGCAGACAACATGTGAAATAACATTTTATCTAATATGAATATAAACTGAATTAATTATTTATCAACTGTATTGCTATATTGTAACCAGCTATACATTAAATCATGCGACTATTAAACACTGTCACAATTCATTCAACAAAACAAGTGCACTTTTCCTTTGTTTCATATATCAAAAACACTTAAATAATAATAAAAATATTGAATCAGTAGATGAAACTTCTCAATAGAGATCAAAATACTCAAGCAGATGCTTGGATTAATAATTATAGGTGCACAACAAAAATGAATGTGAATTTGTAGTTGTCTTACCTGAATCTTCTGTTTGTTTAGTGCCAGAATCTGGGAAAACTGACCACGGTGCAAATCGGTCATGATAACGCTGGACTGTTGGCGAAGTGGCTCGTTGACTGTGTCATGGTCCGCAATGAGATCACAGGACACACTTACAGGTGAGCACATGCATCGTCAGGTTAATAGACTAGTCGATAAAACATTATGCCTCACAAATATTTAGACAAACTAAGCTTAACAACTAAATAAAGAAGAGAAAAGTTGTACTCACCATGTTACAACCTAATCATCCTGTTTTGAGCAAACTCAGCTTACTGTTAAATCACCTTTTGATAATGTTCATCTTAGAAAACTTTAACTTCACCTCCACTAGTGTTGCCTTCTGAATTTAATAGACAGCAAACACTATCACATTTACTAAAATAAACTTTCAAAAGTTTTTTTTAATCAGGAAATATCTAAAGACCAGTTTACCTTGGGTATAACATACATTTTATTGGGTAATTCAACTGTGCAGTAGAAAGGAGCCCTTTCTTACCGCTGGACAGAATGGCACGGTGTAAAGAAAAATGATTGTCTGACTGTGGTTCAATCATTCACACTTTTATCACAAATATAAAAGAGTTGAATGTGTCCTGCTGTAGGTTTCCCTGCGGTCGGTGGCTGGGTAAAGGCGTCGATGATGGGAGTCTAGAGCGGGTCCTGATCGGGGAGCTGCTGAGGCCCGGCTCAGAGGAGGATCCAGGACGAGGCTGTGGGACACCTCCTCTTCAGAGATCC
This sequence comes from Rhyacichthys aspro, assembly GCA_036850595.1. Classification (NCBI taxonomy): domain Eukaryota; kingdom Metazoa; phylum Chordata; class Actinopteri; order Gobiiformes; family Rhyacichthyidae; genus Rhyacichthys; species Rhyacichthys aspro. The sequence continues at coordinate 24,901,644 of CM072159.1, read as the reverse complement.
CCGTCCCAGACCAGACGCATCAGTATCACATCCATGTCCGGACGAGGAAACAGTACGTACAACGTGTCTCTAGCTTCTCTCTAGAAATGCCAGGGAACATCACTTTGGACTATGTCATTGTTTTTTTTGTTTGTTGTTGATTATTTCAGGAACTGACTTATGTTTCTGATTAAAACTATACACAGTCTGTTTCCATTGTGCACTGAGCAACAAACACAAGTTTCAGTAGTTTCACGGTCAAACCAATCTAGAATCACAATTTGTGTGTATTTTGTGAAAAATTAGAAACCTCCTTTTCAAGCCTCAAACTTTAACTTTAACCTTAATTTATACAACACTACTTTGGATTCTTTGCTAACAACTTTCATGTTCATCTGTTTCTGTTTCTATGCGTATACATGAAGTTGGCGTTATTATTAAACCCAACAGTAGCTGTGTTAACCTCGTGTACGTCCCTGACCATTTAGAGTAAAAAATACACAAATTAAAATGACTACAGCTTCATTGCTTTGAAAAAGTTAGACAAGATAGACAACTATTTATAGTATTGTCAGCTATCTTTTAAGTCAATCATGATCTAAGTAAAAGCTCCTTAAAGTGAGACCAAAATGTATATTATGAATAGGAATAATGAATATACTTGTTCTATTTGCAGAACCAACTTGGGCAAATCCAGGATGCAGTTGGAGAAGTGGTGAACAACATGATCAAGCACTTTCACAAACCTGAGAAAGAGGTGTGTGGCTTGTGTTTTAAGAATATTTCTAGAATACAGAATATTTGACCTGACAAATACATCTGAAAGCTTTAGTTAACGTCTTGTATAAAGTGTTTTTTTGTGTGTTGGTTTGCAGAGAGGCAGTCTGACCGTGCTGCTCTGTGGAGAGAACAGTTTGGTCACGTCTCTCGAACAGTTCTTTTATCACGGCTTCAAATCTGCTCGACTTTTCCAGAAAACAATGTTTGTCTGGGATTTTGTGGGTGAGTGTGATGCTACAGCGCCATCTGCTGCTTGTATGAAATAAATGCATGAAAATAAGAGAGACCTAAAACTCAAATACACACAATACAGGACTGCACAGAGTATACACTAATCTAATCCTTGAAAATACAAAATGCCACTGTTACTCCTAGTTTATAACAAGTACAGTTCATTTTCAATGGAAAATGCTGAGTGTCCTTAAAGTTGGAGCTTATTGTGCATCTTCATGCTTTGTGGGACAAAAGAAGCAAACTTTCACTTAGCAGCTGAAAAAAAAATCATAAAAGAAATAGCAGCTAATTGTGGAAGCATATTGTATTTACATGGGTAAAAAACAATGGTGAAAAAACAGTTTTTAAAGCTTCAAACACCTTTTGCCCTGGAAATACATTGTTAGTAATCACTTAGAATCAAAATGTGTCCTATTTTGGTCGCAAAATTCAATGGTGTCATTCTAGCTCTGGTTGTTTTCTGCTATTTCTTGTTTTGACTTTCAGAGATCGACAATTTAAAAAAGTCAGCTGTGCATTTCCCCATCAATCCTAAAATAAGTACCACATGTCATACTGTCTTCACAGAGAAAGCGGTCGCCTTCCTGGTGACTGCAGATCAGATGGGAGACCTTCAGGAGACAGGGCCTCAGGGCAGGAGCTCTCTGTGTCGATACGTTAACGCCATCAACTCCTCGTCCAGAAGCATCGGGAAAGACGGAAAGTTCCAGCTGCTGGTGTGTCTCGGGGCCAGGTGAGACCGGACTCACGGTTCTAGTGACTCCACAAACATCCTATTTATTTCAGCACCCATTCTTTTTTTTAGAGCTCTTTTTTTGTTTTTTAGTTAGCATTAATAGCACACATGTAAGTAATGTCTTGTATTATATTTAGGGGCTCAAGTTGACATTTCCTTTACCAAAAACACCGGTGTGCTATAATAATTAGTAAATAAAACTAAAAGATATGGCAGTAGCACTTCTCATAGGTTATGAACTTAACCTACGACATGTGGTAGACCTAGAGTATACTATATAATCTGAAAAAGCAGAAGCCATCAATTACAACACTTTATTGTATGTATAGTGTAATTAAGTGAGAAACCATGCCAAGCTTTTTTGAATTGTAGAAAGTCCTTGTCCTAATGCAATGACGAACCCATACAAATGTGTGTGCAATAGATGTGTGACAGTCATTCACTAATAGTCCATCATTTGTACAAATTAAATGGTTGAGAGAATTATTGCATACTAGATATTATTTATTTAATGTTTAACTTTGGAGGAGTTGTTAAGTGCCAGAAATTGTGCCAAGTCTGTGAACAAAACATTTTGTCTCTTTGGTTATTGTTTGGTGCCTTTGCTCAGGGACCGGCTCCTGCCTCAGTGGCTCCCCCTGCTGGTGGAGTGCCCCGTGATCCAGCAGATGTACGAGGACTGGGCTCTGCTGCGGGACCGCTCCACCGTCAACAGCCTCATCGCTGTTTTAGAGACACTGCACCACTTCCCCATCACTTTGGAGGCCTCGCTGGTCAAAGGCATCGAGCTCTGACCCCGTTCTGGACCAAGACCTGGTGTAGACCTGGTTTATGTCAGGACCACAGCTCTGGACTAAACACGGACTCGGTTTAATAGCCTCGGAGTCAAAATACTTCAGCCTCGTTTAGATTGACTGAGGGATTTTGTTTTTAAAGAAGTGACATTTATCAGGGTTCAAAGACACACTTATGAAGTTAAGTGTGTACCACCGTATTATTATGTAAATATTTGGAAATATTGTATCCAAAATGGATGGAAATTATTTTTTTATTCTGAACTGTTTTCACTTTAAATAAAACATAAAACTAGCAGCATTTTGCATGTTTTAGGAAAATGGTGCATCCTTATTAGACTGAAGCTTAAATCTCAGACAAAGACCTTGATTTAATTTGTTCAGTATTTCAGGGCACTTCCACGTTTTTTTGTTTGTTTTCACTTCCAACAAAGTGAGTAGATGGAGTGGAAGTGGAGTCATTTCGGAAAGGCCCCATCTCTCATGTCCCAGTTGTATCTTTATATCTGTATTGGGTACAAGCCACAAGCAGTGTTTGTCCAAAGAGTTGGCTGCTTTCATATCCCAAACATGATCCTGGCAGTTTACTAAAGTTATGTGTGGTATGCATTGTTTTCCATTTGTATTTTAACCAGGACTTCTTTTGTGAGGCCTGAACTTGTTGTTTTTGAACAGATCTAACTTTATAATTCAGACTGGAGAAATTGGCCATTGGTCAAAAGAGCATTGTTTAGTTAGTCTATATAACCATTATGTAGCCTTCATCTGTGACTTTTCCTTCCCGCTCGCTGCTGCTGGAACACAAACCAAAATACCTTCTGTGTTACCCATGTCCACAAACATACTAGTATTTTTTTCAGAGCAGTCCTAATCCTGTTTATCTAATACTTGGGCCCAATGGAGATTTCCCACTTTCTCAGATTATAATTTTCAAATAGATATTGAAACTATGTTTTTTCTCTGTGTATAACTGTAAAATGTAAATAGTCCACATTGACATTTGGATCTGTTTATATTCAGGAACAAAGCTCTTGGTTTCTTTTAAATGTCTTTGTATTAATTTATTTCATGGAAGTGTCCACTATTTTGTCATTTCAAAATATGTTATTGACCTTAAGCAGGTTTGCCCTGATGCCTTTTCAGCAGGAGGAGCTCAAAAGCACAACTCTTCGGCCACAGTCTGCTCAGATGCTGTTGCCTCATACCAGACTGGTGTTATAGACTTAATAGAGAAACTGGAAGTGGGGTCAAAGAAACACTGGATCGAGATATTTGTTATTTATTCTGCTAATTTCAATAAAGAACACATTTCTCAGTGTTTACCGTCTCAGTTTTGTTTGCAGTCAATGACTAATAGCCCCTATAACACAGAAAAGTATACAAGTGTATATATACAAAGTGTATATATATATATATATTTTCAAGGGACAAAAGGGTGTTGGCTGACAAAATATTACCTGGTTACCAAAATTACCTGGTTTTGTACTTTTAAAAGCATATCTCGTACAAGTACAAGAGACGAAGGCCTTTCACATTATGAAGACAAATAGGCTGCAACCTGTAACAATTTAGGCTATACGTTTGTTACTGATACTAGTGTCATGCAGAAATTGGGATGTCTATGGTAAATTTACCCAGCATTCATCTGTGTTTTATTAGCCAATAGTTTACCATTATGCCTACTGAGCTGATGAAAACTTCAAGATATTACCGCGGTCCGGTGCAATCAGGGGACAAATATTGTTCATGCCATCCTCATCAAAAGTTGAACTTTTGATCTTCTGTTGGGTAAGCAATCTACAAGTCACTGTTGGTCATCAGGAAACCAGTCCATCCTATTAATGAATATAATATTTGTATCTGTCAGTAACTTTACAACAGAAATACTCCAACTCCACCCTCCGCCCCGTCAGCTCTGTCTCACCTGGTCTGGTCTCTACTAGGCATGATGGCACCAGCCCACCCGGTGGTGCACTTGGGGCTCCTTCACATTAGGCAGCTCCAGAGCTGGTTTGTTTGCCTCCGACTGCATCCCAAGTGGGACAGGCAGACACGGGTCTCACTGTCCTGCAGGGGGTAGACACCTTGGCACACCGCTCGTGACCCTCGGGTCTCTCCTATGCCTTCCCACGTGCACCCCTGACACCTCTTCACAGAGTGAGGTTGCAGGGCCTTATTTTCACTTATTTGTATTCTCAAAATGTCCTTTTTGTTCCTCCTGGAGTCAATAATTAGCTCCCCTTGCAATCAGCCCGACACGCTGTTGTAGGCAGGGGCTCTACAGACCCGCCCTTCCTGGCCCGCAGGCTCCAGGTTTGGATGTTGAGAGGGGTAGATTGACAAGTCTAGGCCTTCCTCCTGCTGTGGTGTCCACCATCCAATGTGCTAAGATGCCTTCCACGGCCAGGACGTATGGCACCCATTGGCGGTGCCAAAAGAGGAGCGCCGCTTGGTGTGTAGACTGGGCATTGGACCCCAGGTGTTGTTTGGTCATTGCGGTCCTCGAATTGTTACAGGGGCTTCTGGATAGCAGGTGCTGGCATACGCCAGAGAGGTAACCATTAGCGAAGCCCATAGGTGGGCTACAAACACACACTCGTGGAACTGGAGTTACATCAGGTAACTACAATTTTTTCATGTTTAAGGTCCTCAGAAACTTTATAAGCAAGTTTTCACAAAGTCTTTTAAATTCAAAACAATAGTGGAGCAAATAAACCAAAATTACTGTAGCAAATATTAAAACATTTTAATAGGGAAAAATGAGGGACATGGATAGGTAAAGTTCATTCACAACCACAGTCTAATGCCAGGACACACTCTGTGGTTGTGTTGTCTCTGTTTATTGTAGTGAGACATGGGAGAATATATGTCCACCAAGTAGTGCTGTTAGCTTAAAGGTAGAATAGAAGATGTTTTTGTAAACATTTTTGTTATATTTTATAAATTTGTTTTTACTTGCATATAAGACATCGGAAAATAAGAGGTCTTGAAAAATAAAATTTATTATATGTCAATTGTGGAAGTGGTGGTGCCTTTAAAACATTAACCAATCAAAAACGCTCTCATCGCGTGTTCTATTGGTCAATCAGCCTGTCAATCACTCCTTCTACGTGAGGGCGGAAGCGTGCGCGTTCACGTATTCTGTTTACAGCTGCTTTTGCGTTGCTACAGTTGAACAGCCTCACTGTGCAGCTCCACTGTCAGGCACAGGCTGCTCCTTCGTGCAGCTCCATTGTCAGGACCACATAGTCATTTATTTCCGTTTTTTCTTTTTCTCTTTATTTATTTGTGTAGATAGGGGGGGACAGTCTGTTTAACTAACGTTAGCTCCATCCGTTAGCTTTAGTTTGTTCATCTAGCTACTCCTCGTTAGCTTCAGGCTACATTTATATCTAGTTAATATTTTTTGTTGTTAGTTTTACACGATGGCTGCGAAGAACACTGATGAAGGTAACTGTAAAAGAAAGACTATGTTTGAGGTGGCTGCGAAAAGGAAAAAGATGGCAGATGAAAGAAACAAAACCAGAGTTGTTCTTGGTGCATCGTTTGAGCGATAGCGAGCGCTGAAGGCACAGTGAGGAATAAGCTGCTCGACAGGTAAGTTTTAGGCTCAATGTTTGGTTGTCATATTAAAAACTGCTAGTTGGGAGTATTATCTGGTGTTTTGTCACTGTATATTGTTAGACACATGTAATGTTTGATCGCTATTCTTTTTGGTGGGCAGAAGTTAGAAGTTATTTCTTATTATTGTAAAACGTTACAGGCAGGGCTACTCTATTTCAATTTTCTAACAATCAATGGACAGAAACCTGCGTTTGTGACATTGTATGGAGAGAATCGGGGCCAGTCAGCTGTGAAGCGGCGTCTCTGGCGCGTGCGTGTTGTTTTGGAGGCGGATCTCGGAAAGAACTGTGAAAGAAGTCGGCTCGTTTTGCGCATGCGCATTGTTCAAAAACTGGGTAACAGTCGCTGCTGTCTGAATGTTCGCAAACATCTTCTATTCCACCTTTAAAACCTTAGATAATTAGCATACAAAAGTAAAACTTTAAGAGGAGTGTTATGTCAGTACACGCATTTTGACATTTTTTTAATTATGAAACACTAATTATCATATTAAGGACCAATTTGGACAACCTGCAGCTGGGCTTATTAAGTGCTGCAGTAGAAAATAGAAGTTGTAATGACTGAGCTACTATAAACAAATTCAATGTAAAAAGTAATAACAGAAAGAATAAAATTGTTTTTTTAAATCAAAGTTTTTGTAAATCAAAGTAGTGTCAGATTTCTTAGGTGTGTCAGACATTTTAGGTAGGTCGTTAATTGAGAAAGAGATATGAGTAATGTAGCAGTGATTAAAGCTGGGCGTGACCTGTTTGCCCTCTCTCTTTGCAGGACCTGTCCACTCTGGTCGGAGACCTGGCCCGGTTCTTGGGTGTGTCCTGTGATAAATCTCAGCTGGAGAGTTTGGTGGAGAGCTGTAATCAGCTGATCGAGCAGTGCTGCAGCTCCGAGGCACTGGCCGTCTGCAGAGGTGGGAAAGAGACCTCACACACAAATGGGAAATTATTATTGTTTCTAGACAACTGTGTGTCCCTGCAGGGCTTCCGTAGGTGCTTATCAACTGCTTTGTACTAACTGTAAATCCTAAACAGTATTTTCTCTTGTGTTTCTTCTTGTACTATAGTTTATAGTATATTTCCTCAGCATTTACACAAAAGGCCAAACGTTGAACTGTGTGTGTGTGTGTGTGTGTGTATCTCCTTGAATATACACTCTCCATAGTCACATGATTGTCCTCTAACATGGCGTCCTCCATGTTTTCTGTTCTCTTTTCTTGGCTCCATCCACCTTTCTCCTCTTCAGGTAAACTCAGAGTGAACAAACTCTCTTCAGATTTAAACTCTGAGTTGGTTTGACCTGCTGTGGAAGATGTGGATTTATAAGAAAATGACCTAGCTCATGAGCAGTTAACAGTTATAAAAACAAAGGCAGTTTGGTAAATGTTAGTATTTGCTAAATAAAAGACAAAAGTTGAGTACACACTTAATTGCAGATTTTATTTTATAACCACAGAAAATGATGCAGAATAGCTTATTGAATGCCTAATTTACTTTATTGTTTAAGAAATGAGTATGGTCAAATTGTCCGTTACATGAATTTGAAGCTTGAAGGTTACACTTGTCACCCAAGTCATTGATTAGTGTTAGATAGTTTGGGATTTTCTCACCTGTTTGTGTTAATGTAAAAAGTTGGTGCTGTTTCTATAGTGACCTCTAGCTGCAGCGGAGAGACAGTAACCTGGAGACTTAGAGCGCACTCACACTAGGGCCATTTGAACCGTTCTATACCTGATTATGAATGTGGAGCCCCTCCCCCCACACACACACTGAATTGAACTCAGGGCCCAGTAACATCATCACGTCGGGTGTCGCGGGACTCCTACGTCGCCATGCGCCGTTTGTTTACAAGAAGCACGGACGTCGTTCAAACAGTAAAATGGAGAACATAAACCAAGTGATATTAATGTTGATATGTATTACGTTATAAACAGCTCTTAGTAGCGCTAGTGCGCATGCCTGAGCAACCGCTGCGTGTCGCAGCACACCTTTTTCAACCGTGCTGAAGCCTGGAAATGTTCCGTCCTCAAACACGGATGAGAGCACTCACGGAACAGTTGTTCAGGCATGTGCACTAGCGCTACTACGAGCTGTTTAAGTGCAACAGTTTGCCTCAAAGTCCATTTAAACAACGGTGGCAAACGGTTTACGGAGATCTGATGGACCTAATACGACTCCAAATCAGAATCAACATTAATATTGCTTGGTTTATGTTCTCCATTTTACCATTTGAGCGACGTCTGTTTAGCCGTTGAGCTATTCCGTGCTTCTTGTAAACAAACGGCGCATGGCGACATAGGAATCCCGCAACACCCGACGTAATGACGTTACTGGGCCCAAGCACAGATTCTTTTTGCAAGTGTGAGTGCAATTCAAATGGCCCTAGTGTGAGTGAGCCACCAGTGTCAAGAGAAGAGACCATTTCAACACCAGTCTCCTAAACGATGAATGTCTGTACAAGAGTTGGCTACACAAGGCTATTTAACAGCACATTATTTCACCATATGACAGATACTGTCTGCTTCACAGTGAAATGATGTGCTGCTCCAAAGCCTTGTGCAGCTACCTCCTGAACAGACATTCAATCATTCAGGTAAGACTTTTTTGAGTTGAAAACGGTCTTTTTTTTTGCCACTAAGTCGTCCACTTCACTGTCTTTTAGCTGAAGCTAGAGGTCATTACATAAACTGCACTAAAGCTAAAAAAAACTACCACAAACAGCTCTACTTCAAGTTGCTCGGGCCGATTTCAAGCCTGTTTAGAAGTTGGCCTTATGACCTGGAAAATGCTGTCCACTGACTCGCATTGGGCCTTTTTTGTGAACTGCAACGGGTCGAAGAACTGGCCCCCTGGAGGTCGGATGTAGCTGCTGTTTTATGGGTGGGACACTAGACAGGACAGAAGGGACATAGACTGATGTTGGTGTCCTCTTCAGTGAATTAGGAGAGAGTTCTGGCACTGGTAATCTGGAGGTCGGAACAGTGATAGGAGGAAGAACTAGTGGCTCTGAGGTCGAAACAGCGACGGGAGGAAGAACTGGTCGCCTTGGGGCTCCAAGAGAAGGGACATAAGCTTGAGGACCACAGCTGGAACGCTCACCTTCGACAATAGGATATTTCACATTTCTCTCTATTGGAGGTAGATCACTTTTTTCCACATAGCCCAGGACTAGCTTATTACGTTCATGGAGCTCTTTAATTCTGCGGGTCTCGTCTGTGTGATACCGCGGCAATGCTTCGCGTTTGCCATTTACGCAGAGAACCAAACTATCGTCCAAATCCATCTGTTTGTGCGTTTCGGACAAACGAGGAGAGACGATTCTGTTGTTGGCCACAGTTTCGTGAATTTCCTCCTCCAAGTAATCCTTCAACTGGCCGCGTTTTTCTGAGATGTTTTTGTCTTGTTGTATATTGGCCCCATAGTGTTGCTTTGTCCTGAGTGTGGAAAGTTGGCGATTGTCTCTTGCCATTCTCGAATTGAAGGTGTCGAGCTGCCTGGCCTGCTGCCTCCTCTCAAAAGCCTTTTGTTCATCTATGTTTTCCACATAGCCCAGGACTAGCTTATTACGTTCATGGAGCTCTTTAATTCTGCGGGTCTCGTCTGTGTGATACCGTGGCAATGCTTCGCGTTTGCCATTGACGCAGAGAACCAAACTATCGTCCAAATCCATCTGTTTCTGCGTTTCGGACACACGAGGAAGGACGATTCTGTTGTTGGCCACAGTTTTGTGAATTTCCTCCTCCACGTAATCCTTCAACTGGCCGCGTTTCTCGGAGATGTTTTTATCTTGTTGTATATTGGCCCCATAGTGTTGCTTTGTCCTGAGTGTGGAAAGTTGGCGATTTTCTCTTGCCATTCTCGAATTGAAGGTGTCGAGCTGCCTGGCCTGCTGCCTCCTCTCAACAGCCTTTTGTTCATCTATGTTTTCCACATAGCCCAGGACTAGCTTATTACGTTCATGGAGCTCTTTAATTCTGCGGGTCTCGTCTGTGTGATACCGTGGCAATGCTTCGCGTTTGCCATTGACGCAGAGAACCAAACTATCGTCCAAATCCATCTGTTTGTGCGTTTCGGACACACGAGGAGAGACGATTCTGTTGTTGGCCACAGTTTCGTGAATTTCCTCCTCCAAGTAATCCTTCAACTGGCCGCGTTTCTCTGAGATGTTTTTGTCTTGTTGTATATTGGCCCCATAGTGTTGCTTTGTCCTGAGTGTGGAAAGTTCGCGATTGTCTCTTGCCATTCTCGAATTGAAGGTGTCGAGCTGCCTGGCCTGCTGCCTCCTCTCAACAGCCTTTTGTTCATCTATGTTTTCCACATAGCCCAGGACTAGCTTATTACGTTCATGGAGCTCTTTAATTCTGCGGGTCTCGTCTGTGTGATACCGTGGCAATGCTTCGCGTTTGCCATTGACGCAGAGAACCAAACTATCGTCCAAATCCATCTGTTTGTGCGTTTCGGACACACGAGGAGAGACGATTCTGTTGTTGGCCACAGTTTCGTGAATTTCCTCCTCCAAGTAATCCTTCAACTGGCCGCGTTTCTCTGAGATGTTTTTATCTTGTTGTATATTGGCCCCATAGTGTTGCTTTGTCCTGAGTGTGGAAAGTTCGCGATTGTCTCTTGCCATTCTCGAATTGAAGGTGTCGAGCTGCCTGGCCTGCTGCCTCCTCTCAACAGCCTTTTGTTCATCTATGTTTTCCACATAGCCCAGGACTAGCTTATTACGTTCATGGAGCTCTTTAATTCTGCGGGTCTCGTCTGTGTGATACCGTGGCAATGCTTCGCGTTTGCCATTTACGCAGAGAACCAAACTATCGTCCAAATCCATCTGTTTCTGCGTTTCGGACAAACGAGGAGAGACGATTCTGTTGTTGGCCACAGTTTCGTGAATTTCCTCCTCCAAGTAATCCTTCAACTGGCCGCGTCTCTCTGAGATGTTTTTATCTTGTTGTATATTGGCCCCATAGTGTTGCTCTGTCCTGAGTGTGGAAAGTTGGCGATTTTCTCTTGCCATTCTCGAATTGAAGGTGTCGAGCTGCCTGGCCTGCTGCCTCCTCTCAAAAGCCTTTTGTTCATCCTTTTGTTCATCTATGTTTTCCACATAGCCCAGGACTAGCTTATTACGTTCATGGAGCTCTTTAATTCTGCGGGTCTCGTCTGTGTGATAGCGCGGCAATGCTTCGCGTTTGCCATTTACGCAGAGAACCAAACTATCGTCCAAATCCATCTGTTTCTGCGTTTCGGACACACGAGGAAGGACGATTCTGTTGTTGGCCACAGTTTCGTGAATTTCCTCCTCCACGTAATCCTTCAACTGGCCGCGTTTCTCTGAGATGTTTTTATCTTGTTGTAAATTGGCCCCATAGTGTTGCTTTGTCCTGAGTGTGGAAAGTTCACGATTTTCTCTTGCCATTCTCGAATTGAAGGTGTCGAGCTGCCTGGCCTGCTGCCTCCTCTCAACAGCCTTTTGTTCATCTATGTTTTCCACATAGCCCAGGTGTAGCTTATTACGTTCATGGAGCTCTTTAATTCTGCGGGTCTCGTCTGTGTGATACCGTGGCAATGCTTCGCGTTTGCCATTGACGCAGAGAACCAAACTATCGTCCAAATCCATCCGTTTCCGTTTGGACACACGAGGAAGGACGATTCTGTTGTTGGCCACAGTTTTGTGAATTTCCTCCTCCACGTAATCCTTCAACTGGCCGCGTTTCTCGGAGATGTTTTTATCTTGTTGTATATTGGCCCCATAGTGTTGCTTTGTCCTGAGTGTGGAAAGTTGGCGATTTTCTCTTGCCATTCTCGAATTGAAGGTGTCGAGCTGCCTGGCCTGCTGCCTCCTCTCAACAGCCTTTTGTTCATCTATGTTTTCCACATAGCCCAGGACTAGCTTATTACGTTCATGGAGCTCTTTAATTCTACGGGTCTCGTCTGTGTGATACCGTGGCAATGCTAGCGTTTGCCATTGACGCAGAGAACCAAACTATCGTCCAAATCCATCTGTTTCAGCGTTTTGGACAAATGAGGAGGGACGATTCTGTTGTTGGCCACAGCTGTTTTTCTTCCTTCTCTCTTCTTATTTCCTTTTCTAATTTGGCCCTTGGTTTAATCTCAGGCTCTCTGTAGTCTTTGCGTTCATATATTTTCTCCCTTTTTAGAATTGTACCTGCTTTAAAACTGACGTGGTCTTCCCTGTTCGTGTTTGCACGAGGTCGGATGTGGTCTAAGTAAGGTCTGAGATGGCTTTAACTTAAAGTTCATGTGATGTCATCAGCTCTCTTTGAATCAAAGCAGAATTCCGGAATATAGTGATGTCATCGGTTACCATGGCAACGTGACGCCACTGCAACCAGCTGCAGCCATCAGCTAACCAGCTATCATTCAAATAGATGTATATTATTGCAATAGCTTTTAACAATTATAGAATCTCATTGTTAAGTTATGAGCTTTGTCTTTTTATTTTGTGAGCTGAGCGTGCTCTTTCCTGTGCATTTGTCCAAAGAAAGAGATCGCAGAAGTGCTTTTTTTCTTAACAAATACTGTATATGGGAGGAATTAATACATTTATATTTAAGTTAAGGTGCTCTACAAGGAAAAATGAATTAAAGCTCCACTCCTAATTGATTTTTTCAATCCAGTGAGTGATCCAGAGCAGTGACATGCACAGGCTGGTGAGGCACAAACTCTTTAAGAGCCAGTGTCAGACCAATGCAATCCTGCCATTATCTCCACCTCATTAAACATTGTGTGAGTGCTTCAGAATTATTGCTCATTTCACTTTGCTTTCCTTTTCTTTATTTATGTTTTTGGTGCTGTTTCTCTGTAAAAAGATGTATCTAGGGTTACGCCTTATTTACACTGACTGCGGTACGGATACGGAGCAGAATCCGTACGGACTACCATTTACACCGGAGCGGTGCGTAGAGTTGCTGTCCGGAAATCTGCATCCGCAAGATCACAAAACCACAGGGATTCATGCTGAAGAGTTGAGTTCACGTGATAACATCCATGTAAAGAGAGAGGTGCTGATTAAAACTCACCAGTATATCCCAGAGCTCCAGCTATTTCACTCCATGCCGTCTCTTTTCTGGTGTTGTCCTTATAAAAAGTATGTGAGATATCATATAAAATTGTGTGGTTTTGGACTTCTGTGATGAATCTCTCGTCGTCCATGGTCTCAAATAACCCCTGGGACCCTGTCACTGCACTTGTGACCCCCATGTCAGAGGATATGACGTAATACATCATAGCGAGAGTTCGTGGAACCTGTTTTATTTTGAAATATACCAGATCCACCTCCCTGGCCTGCGCCTGACTTCCTGTCTGGCTCGTAATTTCTTCAACTTAGACTCCCTTGCGGAAACCTTCCGGAGGTCCGATAACGTACCGCACCGCAGCTGGTGTAAATGCTTGCACTGACTACAAACGGTTTCTTTTCCTTGCGTCCCGTACGGACACGTTCCATATCTGTTCCACAGTCAGTGAGATTAAGCTTAGAATAAATACTTTCATTGTTTTGTTGGTCTCTGTTTCTTCCTTTCCTTGTTGACAATTACCAGTGTAGTTTTTGTTTGTGTGAAGCCTTTGAGGCAATTGTTGTTGTGATACTAGGCTATACAAATAAAACTGAATTGAATTGAATCAGTATTGACCAATGGGACTATTCCTTTTTCAGTAGTGAGCTGTGATTGGACAAAGGTTCCTGTATGAGCTGAACATTCATCTATTGAAATCTTTGAAAATAAAGCCTAGGATGACTCTTCAGGTCTTGCTTTTTTTTTTTTTCACAGATCATTGCAATTACTATTTGCACAAAACATTTCATTACAATAAAAGGTTAAACTGTAAACCACTGTAGTCAGTGTGAGTTTATTGTTACAAACCCCACTAAACTAAACAGGACACATAACATAAACTGAATAACATAACTGATACCAAAGCAGCTACTGAGCTATCAGCTATTGCATAAAAATATCATCTTAGTTGAAAAATAAGTCTCTCTTTCTGGCATTTTTATGAAACAGCGCTGAGAGTTGGAAAGGGGTTATTTATTACACTGGGTTTGCACTTTACCAAGTTTGCACTTTATCAACTACACATGTCGATGCTCCAAACGTAAATTCGTTGTTCTTTGTAACAATGACAATAAATACTTGAAACACTGAAAAGAGTAGAAAAAAGCAGTAGGATAAATAGCGTGATTGTAAGGTATCGGTGCTGGGTATTTATCAGGAGCAGCAACACCATTTCTTGCCACATTTTATTGTAATGAGTAGGCTTGTCCAAAAAAAAACAGATCAACTCTTTTACCATTGTATAGACATACACAGGTATTTTTTAAACATACTTTTCTCTGTGTTTGTGCCTCTCCTCACACGTAAACAGAGTTTTCTGACAAAACTGAGATCTTTTAAAAAATACCTTCCAATGTAAAGATTTTTAAAAACTCTGGATGCAGCAGAGATGTGTTGACAACAAAACATAGCTTTAAATGCATCATGGCTGTTGATGAGTTGTTGTTGAGCATCCTTGTAACTACAGTAAAGGCAATAACAACCACAGGTGAACTTTAATGTTATCATGGATGTATAATAAGAGCTGGATGAGGCACCGCCCCTTT
>CM072159.1:24866813-24886784 GCA_036850595.1 Rhyacichthys aspro | reverse complement strand
GTGAAGTGGATTTCCCCACTGCGTGTATCACCTGATTTAAATCTGGCTCTAGTGAGTAGTGGACAACATTATTTTGCTGTTAGAGGATTACAAAAACAATACGCAAATAGAAAAACCAAACTCAAAGCAAATAAGAATTGTAAAAAGTCCCAGTTGATGCTCGGCACAGAGATGGGTCATGCATCTGAGCTAAATTTAAATCAAACAGAAATATATTAGAGTAGAAATGACTGCCCCAAACAAGGCAGTGACTTCAGTGAGCGGATGTAGGATGTGTGTGAGCGTGGAATGAGGGAAAGGTGTGAAGAAAGAAGACAGAGTTCACCTCTTTCTGCCACAAATGTTTTGACTCATGTCGACGATGCTGAGATCTTCTGACTACGCAAACTAAACAAAAATAACCACCACAATATGAAATGAAAATCAGTCCGCTGCATTATGAAACAATCTCTCATGGTTTTAAAAATAACTCCAGAAGCTTGATGTGAATACAAATGTTCTGTACAAATATATAATAAGAAGAATTCAAAAATAGTTCAACAAACAGAATTAAAACCTTGCAGTTCATTAACATGCATTTATTTGGATGAGCATATATTAATCCATGATGCCTGGGAATTAGCACATTGAGGTTTAGATGAGATTTTGTGAATAATTAGTGACTATGTTAGCTCATTAGCTAAATCTATATGCTGCTGTCAGTGCAGTGCTGACAGGCTCAGATCAAATCTAATTATCAGCTCAATTATCAGACCAATTAGCAGCTTTAGAAACAGATGCACAACACCTCAACACGTCAGATTCATCCACTTTTACTGAGTTTGTGTCATGAGTCTCAGCACTAACCAGGGAACTTCTATTTCTTTGTATATTGTTGCCAGAAATGCCCAGGTTGTACTATAATAACATTTACAGTATAAGATGGTGTCAGCATTGTATCTAGTTTTCTCCATAAACAGGTCTCGGCTGGGGCCCATTAGACCAGGTTTTCATCATTCAACTGCCTGAGTGGTTAAGTTCAGACATCAATGGCATTCTCCCTGTGTCTGTGGGTGCTCCAGGTCCAGTCTCAGTGGGGCTTTTCCTGATTATAAAGGGCCAATATTTTCCCTGAGCTGCCTATTAAACATCTTAATCACACGTTTGTTCATGAGCAGATGCTTTTCCTGGACTTGAGTCATTGAAGCTGCATTTTTAAACCTCTATGCAGGAAATGAAAGCAGAAATATGTTCTTTTTCTTAGTTATTTAGGTCATTTAGTGTTGCCAGTCTTCCTCTGTCCACGTAGCCCTGACTGCAGATCAAGGCAGAGCTGCAGTTTTAAAAGTTCTGAAAGTCATATTGTGGCTAAAAACCTGCCTGCACAGCTCCCAACACCTAAAGTTAAACAAACCAAACCCTAACCCACTGATAGGTGTCCTACAACTAAAATAAAGAATGCCATTGCACCGTGGTGGACATTATGTGTGTAAATCCAACCTGAAAACACAACATACATAGTCTATTTGCTAGTTCCTCGGAAATAAATGTCCACTTGATGAAAGGCATCATAGTGTTACAACCAAATCATAATCAATCAATTTGACAATTCAGACTTTTTCTACCACAGTCTTCTTTAATCAAGTGTCTACACTTGCTAACTGCTGTCAGTCAGTCAGTTAACAGTTTATTTACTTTTGCAGTGTGTTCACAATTTGTGTTTAAATTACCGTGCAGCATACATCTGAAACTTTCCCACATACAGGATTTCATTAATATGATAATTCAACTCTGGTTCAGTGATGGAAACAGATGTCCTGGGTTACCTCCATCTTCTCACATAATGCAGTGTATTCTGCATGCTCAATACTGCCTCAGGACATTATAGAGATGTCCTGCAGACTCATCTAATACCAACACAATCCCACAGGAAAATAAGCTGCAGAAATCATGACAAATAAACCTGCAGAGCTCAAGGCTGGCTGTAATTTTCTGTCGTCTCAGGTAGATTGTGACCCAGATCAGCATCTTTACTGTTGTGTTGGGTTTAATCTTAAAGTATAATTACCTACAGTAAAATAAACTAACCCTGTACAGTATATTTTGGCCTCATTTAAGTCCAGGGCCCAGTGAGAACTACCTTCATGACACTTTGCTGCTTTGTCCTTTGACCCTGGCCTTGTAAAATGTCAGCTAATGACAACAGATTTAGGCTGGAGCACAGCAGACAGACGCTCGCCAGGAAGGAAGGAAGAGCTTTGACATTTTGGGGAAAGAGAATGTGAAATATTGGCTGACATTTGTGCTCACAGTTTGTATGTGTGTACTGGAGGGTGTGTGACTGTGAGCCTGGAAGCAGTGGAAAAGAAACTAAATGAAGACATGCTCTAACTGAACCTATGAGGAGCTTAGAGCTCATTAGCTCTCCTCTTGGACCACATTTTCCTAACCTTTAATTAGACAGGAAAAACAAAGTGAAAATTGCACAAACTATGTTAACTGCTGTTGGCCACTTCAGCTTGTGGATTTTTACTGTATAACAATGTTGTTTTGTGGCCTTATGGGAATATGGGAACAGTGTTAATATCTCCTTTGACCTCAGACTGCATTTAGTTCTAAACATTAGTTATTGTAGTGTTCACATTTATAAATTATAACAGACACGGTGGGAAAAATACATCTCTTGATGTATGCAGTTTCAATCCTTTCAGAGGATAATCATCATTGATATTTATACATTTCATTTTAGAACAGTTGACCTCATGGTACACATAATATTATGTGCATTTTTGTTATTGTTTGCACTTTCCACAATATATAGTTCATTTGTCGTGGGAATGTGAGAGTTAATGGTTGTCTGTCAGTGTCTGTCAGCCCTCGGACGCCCCCCTCCCTCAAGCCCAAAGCTGCTGGGATGGGCTCCAGTCACCCACGACACCTAATACGACCATAAGTGGAAGAAGCTGAATGAATGAATGAATATAGTTCTTTTGATTCTTTCCTTTCTGTTATTGCCTGATTAATATCTAGTATCTGTGTTGGTCCTCCACCCAGTTCGCCTTTCTTCTCTGTGGTGTCCACATTGTACTGTCCTATGTCCTTGTCAAATTTGATTTATCTCTAAAGAAAAGAGCATGAGCTGGAGACAGATGCTAACCCTAATAACACAGACTAGATTCATTGTTTCTTCTCATCTCATGAAGATTTCATAGACCTTTGTTGTCATTTGTGCAGTAAAATCAAATCTACAGTGCAAAAGCACAAGTGTCACACTGAGTTCCATTAGACCAGCCACATCACCACTGGTCACACCAATCTAACAAGGCACATGTGATCCATTCTTCCTTTGATTACATGTGAATGCAAAAACATGGACAAGAATCACGTGGACCATTCAAAGAAGGAGCAGCAAACAGCAGCTTTTATGATGCATTTATTGTAGCAGTAGATTAAAAAGCACTTATCTAAATTAAGTCTGAGAGTTCCTGCATGCCCCTTGGTGCATAGCCCTGTATATTTTAATGTAGCACTCTGCTGCAGGGCTGCTGCAAAGTATTGTGGGATGCCTCTTAAAACAATAGGCAGGTTTTCCTCCAGCACCTGCAATGCAAACCCCTGAGGTATCACACACTGACAGCACATATTACATGAGTGGTGTGTGGAAATAATCATGAGACAGCAAAATAAACTAACATCATCATTAATAGGAATTATTTAAAGCCTGCAGGTTGTGGATGCTAAGCATAAAATGTCAAGGACAACGTGAGTAAGCCTCTAAACAGCAGAGAAATGCACTGCAGAGAAATACATAACCAGTTTGGCAGTTTGGCAGTGTTTTTTTTTTTTCTTAGCTTTGGCAGGTTTGTGTTTTTTCCTTATAAAATGCTTGGTGCCAAGAGAAACTAGAAAAAAGAAGTCTTATGTGCGTTAGCGGGGATAAAAGTGGAAATAGACTGAGAGGGGAATAATGGTTGGAAGACATGGAGGAAGAAGAGAGGAAGTGGAATATGGGAAGAAACCAAGCAAGAGGTGATGCCAGGGCTCCCTGCTGTGCCTCTCTGACTCAAGGGCACTGCTACAGTTCTGCTTTATCACTCATTTTTACACAGACACTTACAAATTGGCTCGAAAAAGTGTTGAAGCAACAAAGAGAGGATTAATTCTCTTTAAATGAATAAAGGTTCCAGTTAACTAAGAGCCTCTGAATGACACTGATGCTACTTTCATAATGATTTTACGTGATCCTACTTGTGTGTCACTGATGATTTGAAAGTAACAAAAAAATATGAGAAATATTTGGAGCTTTTGAGCATGATGTCCACATTCTGCTCTTCTACGGCTGACTCTTCACAAGCATCAGTGGAAATGATGTCTGGGAAGCTTCTCATTCATCCAGGTCATCGTATTCTGTCATTTATCATCCTCAGACCTGTTTCTACTCGGTTTGTTCGTAGATAACACCATGTCCTTGAAGAAAGCAATAGTTGTTTACATGCTCTAAAAGCCCATAGGCTGAGTTGTCCACCATTGTTCATTCAGCGCGACTATGGTCCATATGTGTTGCTTAGTCTCATTGGAGTTGCCATTTTAGTCTAGCAGATTGTCCCTGGTCCCCAGTCCTCTCCTGCTGGTGCATTAATGCAGTCAGTCCCTCCATCATCTGGCGTCTCTCTGGGAGGACTGTGTCTGCCGCTGTGAGTGCAACAATCAAGCGGTCACACCTCA
Source organism: Rhyacichthys aspro (assembly GCA_036850595.1). Classification (NCBI taxonomy): domain Eukaryota; kingdom Metazoa; phylum Chordata; class Actinopteri; order Gobiiformes; family Rhyacichthyidae; genus Rhyacichthys; species Rhyacichthys aspro. Next base: position 24,882,080 of record CM072159.1, on the reverse strand, counting down.
GAAAACAGCCGAGGGACACACTCCCTCCTTTCCACACTTCCCAGAGCAAAGGTGTCCACGTGTCACGCTGCTCTGCTCTGCACAATTCATTAACAAAGACTTAAAATGTCTAATAGTCTTTGTTACCTTTAGGCCATCTTTGGTTTTGGATTACTCATTTCGGTTCATGTGCTTATATATATGAATATATATAATTTTTTTATTTATATATATAAATATAAATTCTTGGGTTTAACATTCACTCACACACCTGAGTGGTTCTTAATTACTGTCTTTTCTTCTGATAGAGGGTCTATAATTATTAGTCATGAATGAAAATGTCTCATTAATTGGGGCAGGGTTAACCTATGTTATTAGTCTTGACGTGTATGGTTTCATTTTCTCCCTGTCTCTGAATTTAATAGCTATTTCCTCTCCTATTCTCTGGCTGTCTTCTTGCCCACTGGGCTGTGATTAGCTGTCCATCATTCTTTGTTTCTGGTTCAGCAAAAACCATTTGAAATACCTGCAGAACTGTCTACTCTTTCTTCCCATGTATGTTGTACCTACTCATTTGTCCTCAGATTCTTGATTCGTTTGGCTTTCGGCTTCTTCTCCATCACCCTTAAGTTCAAATGTGTGTGTAAGGAGGCGACAGTGTGTTGAGCCTTTCAGCGGCAGTGCAGCCAATCAATGGGGGCTTATCAGGATGTGCTGTGCTGCGACTGTCTGCAGCTGAATCCAGAGGCAGATAGGGCTGAGGCAGCTCTGTCTGGGCTCCACACAACAGGGGGTGGAGATGGACGGGCTTAACAAGTCTGTGTGTGTGTCTTTGTGTGTGTGTGTTTGTGGCTGTGTGTATGTGTGTGTGTGTGTGTGTGTGCTTGTGTGTATGAGTGAGAGACAGTGAAAGGGTCGTTGGAAAAAGTGTGGAGTGCTCTAATGTTCTCACAGGGGACATGTAGGCATCACTGAAACAATATCAACAATATATATAAAAACTGATGTTCACTTGATGTTAGCAATGTTTTTGTCTGTCTGTTTGTCTGTTTAACTACTCTCTTAATACTATTGGTATTAAGAAACTGATATTGCAGTTGAATTGGTGAATGAATTTCTAATGCACAGGGATACATGGTGCTCGTGTATCATCATAAGAAGCTTCAGAGCAATTCAGATATAATTGTAGGGTGACCTAGTGTAGCAATCAGACATTGGATTGGAACATATTATTATTTTAGGTATCAACAATATACAATATATTTATTGGCTAGCACTAACAATGGTGCATCTTCAATCACTTCAGACATTTTCACAATTATCTATTATAACTGTATATAAATCTACTGAATATATAACACAATACCATAACTAGACTAGACTACACTATACAATACCTTCTTATATTTTACTCAACATTACTTTATATTTTCTAAACTTAACCCAAAGACTTTAATTTTTCTAAAAATAACCACTTTCTCCAAATCTTCAAACTGAACCAAAAAAAGCCTTAGTTTTCCACATAGGCTGTATATGTTTGAGTCACATTATGTACCTGGGGTTTTCCTGAAGTGGAGCGCTACACTTTGCTTGTGGATATTTTTAAGTGACACAGAGAAATGTGTGTGTTTTTGTGCACAGAGTGGTTTTCTTGTTGCCATTGAAAGAGAGTGAATGCATGTGTGTGATTGTTCCACTTGGGCTTGAAGCCAGCAGGCTAATTGTGAATCCAAACCGTGCTGAGAGCATTAGGTTAGGGTCCTTACACATGCACATGCACACACATAAAGCTTTAAATCCCTGCATTTGTTCTACTTTTTCCGTTCTCTTCAAAAAGCTTCTCCTGCAACTTCCCAGTCACTATGGTAATCACCACGGCAACAAGTTACCTTAGTGACTTCTTGTTTTTTGGGACAGTTGTTCTCTTTGTCTGGTCCAATCGCTCCTGCTTCCTGATGTTAATTTCCTGAAGCAGATTGAGGCAGAGCACTTCGGGGCAATTACAAATGTTACTGTGGGTTTCTGATTTACCGCTGTAATACATTTTATTAAAAGTCAAAGTAATCATTTCAGTAAATCCACCTCTTGATGAAAATCTGATTTCGAGCAGGGCGGCAGCTCACTTCGAACGCTGCGACCATGGGAGACTAATTGGGGTTTCAATTAAGGCTCCGCAGCTCCAGACGCTCCTCCTCTCCCGCTAATTAAAACCTCCAAAGGGGTAATTATGACTCGAGATGGATGCGTGGAAATAGGAAGCAGATGAAGGGGACCAATGGATGGACAGAGAAGGGAGTGAACAAAATGAAATGAATTGAGGTAGTGGTGGAAAATTAGAATTGGCTGATGGATGAAGAGAAGAAAGGATATTAGAAACTGAAGTATGTGAGATAAAGATATAGAAAATGATGAAAAGGGGACTGTGGATATGTGGGGAGGGTCACGGTGGGAGGCTTGAGGGGACAGAGGGACAGAGGAAGGGTGTGATAAAGGGAGGAGTTCAATTTGCTTGGATCCCAAAGGACGGCAACAGGACACAAAGGAGAAAGATCACTAGACTCTAATGATCCCTCTGTGAGTGTGTAGGGCGTTGCCATGGCAATAAGTGGGGCTCGTTAGAGGGGGTCCATCAAGTCTCCAGCAGCAGGTGTCCGTCTGCAGACCTCCCACCGACAATCTGAAATCACTCAGTGTGTAATCTATCAATCATCGCACGTCATTAAAGTTACCTTCACTTTGTGTCGACCAGAAAAGGTAAACGCACACTCGAGAAAACAACTCAGCGCTTTAGTGTGTCGTGTGTTTATGTGTGTGAGTTTATGAAAGACAACACTGCAGCCGTCCCCTAATCCCACTGTCACTGCTGCAGAGACAAGTGAAGTGGAACAGGAGAACCAGCCTGAGACCCAGCTTCTGTATATTTACTCCTCAGCCATCAACATGGAGCCGGTGGGATCTGCAGGAGGGCATTTTGAGCAGAATGAAGCGTCAAATAAAGCACCAACACCAGTGCAGTCATGTTCAACACAGCATTACATTCATGACATGGTGAAATACGTGTGTTTATTGGAGAATATTGTAGAGAGCAGTAGGTCTTTTAATGATTTAATGCACCATAACTTATTTTAAGTGATTTCGGACTTTCAGCCTTTTGTTGGTGCCTATATCTGGTACTTTTACATTAAAATTCTTACATATACCTTAATATTATCATCATGTTTAGTGTGAACAGTCTCGATGCCATTAAAATTATATACTACAACAAATTTTAATATAGAGACAATGAGAGAAAGTCTGGGAAAGTGACTTGGCTTAAAAAACACTTAAAGCACCAGAAGATCCTACTCTTCTCTGTCTACATCAGTAAGCCCACATTTAAATAGGAGGTTCCTCAGCCACTGGGCCATTTAGACCACTGTGACATGGGTGTAATTCAGAGTTCTGTGAGCATTACACTACTGCCATATGGTTGACTTGTAATTGATAGTTTGGGTTTCAGACAAATAAGTGCTTTGTTTTATCAGTCAGCCATATCATTATGACACTTATGATAATAATAAATAACTTTGAGGGTTGTATATGATATGACTGATGGAGTAAAGTCTTCTAACTTATTCATTTTTAAAAAACAAAACAAACAAACATGAGTAATCTATTGTACTCTGAGCAACTTGGCTACTGCTGGTTTACTCCTGTTGTATGTATTTGTTTGTTTCAGTCCTTTTTATGTATATACCTGCACTGTAGACCATAAGTAAAATATATCAGTTAGTTGATGCAAAAAAAATAAGATAATGGGTCATGAGGTGAAACAACATGCACCGTTTGAGCCAGGTATACACTGCTCTCCTGGTGTTAAAATACACAAACTAAGTGAATGAAGAAAGTTGACAGTGAGTTTTTAAAAAGGAGCGGATATATTTTTCACAGCCAAATGTTTATTATTTGCCAAGGAAGTGTATTCTTTTCAAAGAATACAATATCAGCTGCCACTTTTATCCCAAGCATGATCTACACTGAAGCCAGTCTACAGGCTTTCAGATGTTATTTGTGTTAGTTTATAGTTTACTGGTCCGGCCCGTCTGTCAGATTTTAAAACCTAATGTGGCCCTTGAGGCAAAACATTTGCCCACGTCTGTGTTACTCCACAAGCCTGTCTGTGAAGTGTTCTGAACAACAAGGCTGAACACTTCCAGGACTTAAAGAATGTGCTGCTGCCTTCTCGGAGCCAGACACAGCACACCTTCAGAGGTTAAATGAAGTCCAGAAGATTGAATCCAGACCCACTAGAATAACAACTCATAAAACATATAAGAACAAATAATATAATATAAATAAGTGCTGCTATTGGCTTAATTCTAAAAAATATAAGAGACAAACCGAATGAAAGAGTGCTTTTAAACAGATGTACGGCCATTAGGTCACTCTCAAGACAACAATCATTAAACAGGTGTCCCATATGGTCCTGTATTTGTGTAACACATCATAAATATGCATGTCTGAAGTTCACTTGAAGAACGGCCCTTTGTGCGCTTAGAAACGTCTGTGAAACCTGTCCAAACAAAATCAATATGAATCTTTTCACCACCATTTAACAAAATATTAATTGCTTTCAACAAAACAGTGGGAGTAACCAGAGCCTGTTATGAAAGAGAAACGGTATCTTTAATGTCTAGCTGCATCAGTTTGGTCGTGCAGAGGAGAGACACACAAACAGCCCTTTCTTTTGAAGACTACACATCCTATTATTTAGGCTGCCACACAGAGGGAGGGGTAGTTATTTTGCCTGAACTGCCCTTATCAAATGAGATCACAGCATTTGTCAAAGGCGAGCAGAAAGTCCTCCCGTGTTATTTCACTGTGAAAGAGAGAGTTCATTAAAGTCTTTTGCTCTTTATTGCAATAACCCAGCACCATCTAAAGCGTGGGATCTGTTATGATTTCATATGTTTTAATGAAGCTATGTTAACACTGCAACATATATGTGTGGGTTTACTGTTTACTCTGCTTTACTGCATTGTATTTAACGCTGTATTTAAACTCTTTTGCTGCACTTTTCCCTATTGTAAATGATTCAAGAAAACAATGCACCAGTGATGATATTTTTATATGTTTAAGGGTATTTTCTGAACAAAATATTGGTTTTATTGCACATTCAGCAAAACTATTTTTGTTCAAACTAAATGCAGTCCTGCTCTAATAAACCATAACTGATGATGTATAGCATTTCTATACATCTGTTTAGTTTCAGTTTTATGTTTGCATAAGCTGCCCATGATTTCATTCTTTATGAGCTGATTATTGGCCTAAACAATAACCACAGTCATTTGTCAGAGTGAGGAGTTTTATATTGAGGCTCAAAGGGTAAGAGATGACTGTGCAAAGTCAAGTAATTACCTTTCAGATGAGTGCAACTGCTCTGACAGTGTTTGTAATTATGGCCCTTGGGACCCTGTATTTGTGTATGTGTGAAGTTTCCTAGTGTCTAGCAGCAGTTTGAAGACAATGGATGCTGCATAGATATAGACAATAATTATCACAAAACAGCTGTCTGTAATTCAGTGTTAAGCTTTTTCTTTCTTTGCACATTTCTTTGCATAATGTCGGTTTATGATGCGCTGACAAATACTAAACCGCGGCGTCATTCACTGTCAGATAACTGTGCGCTGAATGACATTGTCCTGACAGTGTAGACAAGGCATTTTAATGAAGCTTTTGGCACCACTCGGGCGATAGTCTATTGTTCATTTCATCACTGCACAGGTTAAAGCAGCATGGTAAATGGATTCAGTGATTTCCCAAGAGAAGCCACTTTAGGACCAAAAGGCAGTGACTGAGACTTCTACACATCTGAAATATAATTGTTTGAGAGCCATGGAATCAATGTATGCTCATATTTATCACTGCTTTAATTCATTTTCCTTTACAACATGCTTTATTTAAAATACAATTGTAATAAAAGACACCCTGTGGAACTTTTAGCCTAAAATATATATTCTCAATGTCATTTGACGATTGTTCTTTGACATGAGATTGTTAGAATCAGGCCTATCTCACTGACACACTACCCTCAACTGGATTGAAACCTCCTATATAATTTTCCTGTGTCGGGACGGTGGCATCAGAAGTTGTGTTCTTTTTTTTCTTAAACGTCTCTACTGGAATATAAAGATGGCGACCACTTTCAATGCACTGCACAGAATGGGATCTGCGCCCTCTGGTGGCTAAAACTTACGCAGGGTGGCTTTAAATTACTTTACTAAAAAAAAAAAAGTTACTTAAAATTGATAACTGGTTGAGGACTGTGAGTAACTGCAGGGCTTAGAGTTTGTAAACTCACAAATCTCAAGCGAGAATCCAGCTGCTGCACAAAGTAAGGGTCTATTTGGAGTCACTCATGATTTCATGTACAATGTTATGATATATAGAAGATGAGTTTAATAACAGACAATACATTTTTAGCCTTTATAAGATAGTTACAGCTGTTAATGGACAGAAAACAGAAAAGGAAGCAGAATAGAAGCAAATAGACCCAGGCTGAATTTGGTCACACTGCATATATTTCCATTAATCACTGTGTATACGTCATGTAGACAGTAAGATCTGTGAAGTACCTCTTTGTCTTGTTCGCTCATCCATTTCTTTTACCATATTTTCCGGACTATAAGCCGCTACTTTTTTCCCACACTTTGAACCATGTGGCTTATACAGAGATGCAGCTTTTCTATGAATTTTTCTCCAGCCCTCAGGGGGGCGCTCTAGCAGGAAGTGCAAAAACGAGACAGGCAGCGGTAGTCAGTACAAACAAGAAAGCGCCAGTTTTTATTCTTAGCACATGCAACCCAAGACGCACAACAGCAAAATACGGTAATATTTTTACACCCTCACCCCCTCATAATGGAAAACAAATGAAGTGACAGTGGTTTGGTGTTCAGTAGTTTCAATGCTCAGGAGGAAGATGAATAGTGACTTGTGGTTTCAGTGCACGGGAGAATGAAGCGACTTTAATAGTTGCGCAGTTGCGCTTTAACAGTGCGCAGGAAGAAAAAGTGACAGTGGTTTGGTGTTCAGTGGTTTCAGTACGCAGGAGGAAGAAAAATAAAGCAACTTCGTTTTAGAGCACAGGAGGAAGATGAATAAACCATCAATGACTTTTGATGACCTTATGGTACAAAATCTTTCTATGTAAATATCTTATTTCTCAGCCTGGTTATCGGCGGCTTATAGTCCGGTGCGGCTTATATGTGACAAAATATATATTTCTTTTAAATTTTAGTGGGTGCGGCTTATATTTAGGTGCACTCTATAGTCCGGAAAATACGGTACTTTGCATTTGTAATACAAAGTAAATATACAGTGTATTTCTCAAATTTAAACTTTTATTTTATACAATATACTTTTTTATATACTTTACTACTGTCTTAAATCTGAGCACCTTTACTACCACTTTACTTTTACAGTTCATTTGTCAGGGAAATATTACTTTATTCAGATTTTCCTCCCCCCCAAAGAATAGATCATTTTAAAATTCCTTTAATATTGATGTTTATGGTGAATTGCACTAATCCTGGTAATTTTATTCTATTGGTAATGCTTGTGTTTACCTAAGATTGACAGATACGTGTCTTTTTCTCCACTCACTTTCTCTCTTTTAAACCAAGCCAAGACCCAGAGTGCTCCGATATAAACCGGGTGATACTGCAGGAGCGTCTTCTCTGATCTCTTAATCTCAACTCGGACACTCTAATTGGCGCAAAACCACAAAGCCCCTCACTTTTGCTTAATTGTCAGCAAAAACATGCAAACAGTAATCCTCTAAAGGAGTCAGTGGTTCCGACAATTACCTTTATCCTAGTCCACAAAACACTTCAATTAGTGAAAGGGAGATGTACTTAGTGTGTGTGTCTGCGGTCCTTTGGGCATAAAGTCTCTTAGTTCTGTCTCGTGAAGCCTTCAAATTGTATCTGGAATGGATACTGCTGTGATAAGAGCTATTATCCTGCGCTGAAGGAGTGAATATATGTCTCACAGGATTTCCAACAATTGCACACACTTTTCACTTGCACCATTGTATCTGGCAGCAGCACTGAGACGTTTACCGACTCAAGCCATGTAGTCAAAAGTCTATTTCATAAATTATTCAAAGTGGTGCTACTAGAATAAAACAGAAATTGTCTCTACTTCTTTACTGCTATTACCTTTATTGAACAAAAGACACTGACAAAGTGCAGAGACAGAGACCTTTGAGGAGCTCTGTAGAGTGTATTAGCCTAACTTACTTAGTGGATGTCAGCAATAATCAATCATCACTAATAAACATTCTGATGGATTGCAACGCCATGAAATGTGAGTATATCTTTGAGAGTGTATTTGCCTATGCCATTTGACTTACAGGCCGCCCCCAATGTGTTAACCTGTGGTTCATGTTCAGCCCTGGAGCATGATGCAAGAAAAATGGATTCCCATCAGCCTCAGGATTTAACAAAGTAGCAACTGAAAGCTCGAAGAGGACGGCAGGTGAAGAAATAACACTTTTCATTCCAGCAAAGGTCCCTCTGTGAGTGACTGTGTGCAGCTCTGGGGTTTGAGGTGATGCCCTTATGCTTGAATGCCCACACACTTGTGCACACATGGAAAGGTTCACATGGAGATCCTTCACTGAACACGTCTCAAGCTCAGCCAAGCATTCAGCTCTCCCAGTGACCTAGAAATGAATGACAAACAAACAGAAGCCAGAGTCCACTCCTTTTCCCAAGGTTTATAAATGCATCAATTTATTATGTACATTACTATGTCTTTAACACCAAGAAGCAGACACAAAGATAGTCAAAATAGTCAAACAGTACCTCCAGAGCGACCTGAGCCACTGAAATATGAGGCAATGGCAGGTGCTCAATGTCACAATACTGTAATAATGTTCCTAAATAGAAACACAGATTAATGTAGTCATGCATGGATTTTTACTTATTTTAGACACTGCAAGGAATAATATTTGATGTTAAGGGGCCCCACACATGATCATAAACTGTACAACACCACAGTACTAGTTTGTGCTGTCAGTCATCAGCAACAATAATAAACATGTCAATTTGTGAGAGCATTTATTTTGTGCTTTCTGTGTTTAGCAGCAAACCCATGTTATAAAGATTTATTTACATATTAAGCTAAGACCCCTAACAATAAAAAATCGGTCCCAGGAGTTGTGTTCATGTGCTCAAACCTCAATAGCTCTGGCCAAAAAGTCCTGATTGATAAAAATCTGAATACATTTGGACTCCATATTTTTATCCACATATGCAGTATTGATGCTAATAGTTTTGTTTGTCGGGGGACACTGTGGTAAAGTGGTTAGCAGTCCTGAAGGTTGTAGGTTTGATCCCCATTTGGGTTACAAAGATTTCCAATGAATTTTGTGGATGTTCTTTTTTTAACCTCATTGGTTGTCTCCTGGTGTTATAGCTTCCTTACATTAGTCAGACACATGGATCTATATCTATCCATATATCTATTGCCAAATAGATAAACTGCCAACTGTAAATTACCCAAAGGAATAAGCAGGAGAGGGAACGATTGTCTGTCTCAGAGGTGTTTCAGTGTTTTACTTGTAAATTGTGACTAAATATAATACTATTTACAGTATATATACTCTTTTCATTATTTTACCCTGAGTTCTTTTAAATATTTTTAATGTAAGTGTCTTATCATGGAGGCATTTCTTTGAATGGACATATCTTGCACAACCACATACCTTTCATGATCAGAGGTGCCAACAAGTTTTCATGTTTTCGGTCTTTGCATCCTTTCACTTATTCTGTTCCTTAATTTCTGTATTCATAGCAACAAGGTTAGTCAAAAAAGTAAATGGCTGTGTACACAAAAGTATGCAATTATATGTCATTACACTAGTTCATAATAATGATTTGTTCTCAGAATTAATGCATGAAGGAAAATAGCCCTTTGTGCATCTCTATAATTCTAGATATGTAACAATAGAAGTACCCCCTCAAGTGCCCATCAAACCATATACAGAAAAAAATAACAAGGACATACTGTAGCATCCTGTGAACTCTGTGAAGGACTAACACAGCGAAATTAACAATGCCTGACAAATGGAACTCTCCAGACCACTATTTTCTCTTTGGAAGGAGAGAGTGGGGACAGGAATCCAGTGTTTATCTGAACAAAGGGGACAATGAGAGGACATGGTGTTCAGAGAGCTCCGCATGCCCTCCTCTCACCCGCGTTAGCTTACATCCCAGCGACACGTGCACTCACGAGCACTGGAAACAGGCAGGAGATGAGGTTTCGACCCACTGCTTCGCTCTTATACATAAACATGAAGAGCAGCAAGTGAGTGTGAGCCACTGCCTCTGGACAAAGGCTCATCTGTGTAGGGACAGAGCTGCAACATAACAATTTTCCATCAAATGCACACTGGGAAACTGAGTGGATATTATGGTTTATATTTTTTATGATGATATTTCCACAGAAAATATAATGCCTCGCTTTATCAGAAAACTGTTGAAGTTATTCTTTCTCTCTCATTTTTGCATCTCTCATTTGAGAACCATGTCCGTTTTGGACTAAATGGATTTTATATTGTATTGGTGCCTTTTATGAGATGCATCAAACAGGTTTATGATGCTCATTTGTTATTGACATTGACCTTTCTGAATAAACACAAACACATAATGGATGATCACATTTTTTAGACTGGCTGCTGTTGTCCTGGGATACATCCAGACTAATGCCTTATTTTTTTAAAAAGTGTTATAGAACAGGATTTTTTTGCATCGAGGGGTTCGGGACCCAAAAGTGGGTCACAGGCATTTTCTTAGTCGCTCATGGAGTGTGTGGTTTAAAAAAGGGAAATTGTGAAAAAAAAAAAGTCTACATTAAATGAGAGTTATTATGTCAGATGTGCAAGAAAGATTCTTACTTTTTTCACTATACTGGAATTACTTCACAGAATATAGCTTTTAAAATATATACATTAAGGCTGTGTTGAAAGTGTTTCTGAAATATACCTGTTGCTGCTAAGTGACTGAGCTGAGAACCACTGTTGGAGAGCCATTCATGTTCTTTGATTTGAAATGTGCAGTGATTTACCATTTACTACTGATTTAACACCAGCAGTTTCAAGCTTTAAATAAAAAAGACAAAATTATTCTGTTTCACTTTACATTACTTGACTAAAGTAAAAGAACAAAGGAAGTAAAGGACAACATTACATTGCTATGCTGTTAACAGACACAGGCAGGTGGGAAAGTAAGGTTGATTTAGGTGGATAAAAAGTGTCTTGAAGTATCTAAAGGTGTATGTGGTTACAGCCCAAAAACTTCATTTACAAAACCTGGAGTATACTTCAAAGGAGTCTTCCCGTACAGGTCAGGGTCTATCACTAACTCTTCTCACTACAGAAGGTGTAGATTTGATCTGATATCCAATCAGAATAAACTTTCATCTGAAGGTATTCTAAGCACATGCAACTCACAGTTCACTTAAGGGCAGAAGTAAAAGATGCTGCCAGAATACAGAGTCCATCTTAACACAGTCTCTAACAGGGTGATATACAGAGTAAGAGAAATACAGGTTTGAGTTTATTTTTGTGTCAAAGAGCAGTGAGACTATTCCAATAGACACATTTTATACAGTCTGAAATATAAATGCTTTTACTCCCATTTTCCCAAACCATCTTGTCTGTGTGTTGCATTTAAAGCCCTAGTCACAAATCTCCCCTAACAGCACCGCTTCTCAAATGAGGGCTGAACGCCACACACGACTCCGCATCTCATCTCAGCCACATCCTCCCTCCTCCTTCAAAAGCCAAATATTTATCTTGTCTTTTCCACTACGTTGAACAGTGGCCGACTGGTGTTGCTAAATTATGGATTTATTCAACACTTGTGGATGCATTTGAATGTTTTTTTGACCAGTCGGATCAAACTGCTGCCATTAAAATGTATGAGAGGGCAGAGACGATGAGGAATAAATGGATGAAGAGGCAGAGAAATGCTGCAAAAACACTACCGAGCACTTCCAGTTGGAAAACGTCAATATTTCATTCCAATGTAACTCAATCTTTAAAATGAAAAGTCACATTTAGTAAACAGTCTGATATCCAAACTCTTCAGGATGAGATCTTAAGTATGAATTGTGATGGTTTATGGGACATGAGGCATCTCCAAACCACAGCCTTTGTATTCAATTGTGTTGGTTGTTTTCAATGCAATAAAGCCGGCTGAAAATAGGAGAAAGTTACAGAGATGGTAACTTAACTCCCTGGTTACCTAGCAACCATTCATAAAGAGCAGCCAGAAAAAGCCAGACAGACCGCTCGACTGGAACTTCCTGTTTTTATTGAAAGCCCAGTTACAAAACACAGAGATGGGAGAGTGGAACATGAAACCTGCAGCGAGATGAAGATTTCAGAAAATGGTGGATGTATGTTGATGAAAAAAACAACATGATATAAAACAATACTCAGTGGAAGGGTCCGTATGTGTTGTCCAGTGTGTGTTTAGATAAAGTTTAAAGCAGATGCTCAGGCCGAGGGATACAATACCGGCTGATTCTGGTAGATTATTGAGACGAGGTAGTCGGAGCAGGTGCCAGACGTCAGTTATCATTTCCTGTTGTAGATAAGAAAGGTTAAGGCATGTCGAACAAGACAAGACAGTCCCAGGAAGCAAGCATGGTTTTAATCTGGAAACTGGACAGGACAGTGGCTGCAATCAATCATTAGAACATCTTTCTGCATTGACCTGTATAAAAAAGTGGACCAATGGACACTGACGCACTCCATATAAATTGAAATGGACCTAAAAAGGCACCAGTGGAATCTGGATTCATTACATTTATTCATTGTTTTTGTTAGTGAGCTAATGGTACCTTCAAACTCTATAAAATATAAAGTAGAGATTTTGCATCAGTTTAGACCATGATAGTCACAAAAATGAGGTCTCCTTTGAAAGTGCAGCATCCAGGAAGTGTGATTGATGATTGGTTTGTCACCAATATGGGTCTGAAGAAAATTAATTAAAGAGTTTAAGAGAAATGACAGTAACTGGACGTTTTGTGTCAATAGACAGAGGTGTTAGTTGGCCATGTTGCACAAATGTAAAGGAAACTGCAAAATATCATATTGCGAAACCATGAGATGACAGTCTATTTTGTATAAACCAATGATATTTTTTCATTTGTTATGTTTCATTTTGATGTTCTCATGTTTCAGGTGATGTCTCTGTCATCCACAGGCAACAGTAACTGAGTGCTTCTCTTACTGGAAGAAACCTTACAGAATAAATACATGCTGTCATCTGCACGTCACAGGAAACCCTATACCTTGTTGTTATTCCTGGTTTTCTTGGCAGCAGATGACAGTTTCTCTTGTTTTCTGACAGTGAAAACACTCCAGTCCATCAAACACCCATGTAGCCTGTCTATTCTATATTCTGTGAGAGCTGTGCCTATACTGCACCATTGTGTTGTATAACTTTGTATAATTATAACCCAAAATTGGTGCTTTAGAACTAAATATAGAACAAAAGTGAAACTGACGGAGCAGAACTTCACAGCCTTTGATTATAAAGAGACTTTTCTGTATTCAGAAGTTAACCGAGAAATATCATTTTGAAGACAGTCTAATTATAAACAACAAAAAGGCTGAAATTTTCTCTCAAAGACTGTGGCAGCGTAGACGACATTTAGTGAGTGTGTTGCTGATTGAGGCTGATTGAGTGCTCTGGCAGGAGGCCAGCTGTTTGGGGGAAATTACCCAGATGAGTGGCATATCGCCTGTCAGCTTTTCTGGGGTGTGATGCCCTGAAACGTGCACGTGCATACACACAAACTGGGGCTTGGAGCGCTTCTTGTTTGACAGGAGGGTGGAGGTGGTTGAGACAGAACATAAACGCTGGTATTTTGCTGGATTTTACAGTGTCCAAGTCCGTATTAATCAACAGATGTTTTATAATTAGGCTGTCTCAGAGAAAGAAACTTTATAGATTTGATTCAAGTTCACAGTTCAACTAAGATAAGTTTAGTAGGATAAATATAGAACATCCCAAATGCATTTCAATAAAGCACTTACTGAGAATAGAACTGTTTTAAAAGAAAGATAAACCATCTATGTTAAACGCTGTTCTGTGTTGCTGCAAAGGCGTCTGGTTTAAGTTACTAAGGTTTTGTTTTTGTCTCTTTTCCATGTCTTGTTTCTTGTTCTTGTTCTTCCTTTGCGTTCTGCCGCTCTCTCCTGAGTCAGAGAGAATAAAGAGCCCTCCTCCTCAGTGGGAGTGAGTGTGTCCTCTGGGGAAGGCATCTTTGCGGGTCTGGAAGCTTTCTGGCATCTGCTCAGTGTTCTAACACGACAGCTAATTTTGTTACAAGAAAATAAAATTTAAAAAACAGCACTGTTGGGCGTCATCACTGCAAGAGCCAGGACGTGGGGTTCACTGTCGTTAGCTTTGTGTAACAGGTCTGATAAAACAGAAAAAGAGAACAACACAGAGGGTGTGTGTGGGACGAGAACACAGCACAGTGATACATCACTGATGAATATTTTAAAGGACCCACTATTATGAGAAAAAGAAAAATGAAGACAGTTTTGATGTGATGCAGATGGAGTAGGAGGAAACAGGACCAGAGACAAATTGTGAGTCTTATTCTCGAAAAAAAGAGGTCATGGAAACATCTGAACACTGTCATGTATTGGAACCACATTAAAACAAATAAGATCTAATAATAGAGAATAGTTTCTGTAAAGTTAGGCTATTTGTTAGAGCAAGTAACAAAATACTCCATATTTTATCCCCTTGTCACCAGTGTACACTCGGATTGAGTCTTGAACACACTCATAACATTATTTGCGTCTGACCTATTGACAATGAACAATGAATCTGAACTGTTCCCAGATACCAGATACTCTTAGTTAATCTTGCAAGACCTCCACAGAAATCCTGTCCAAAGGGCAGGTATTTAAGATGAACACCTGACATGTGATTGGATAAACCACCTGCCTATCACAAAATAATTTTATCCAATCAGAGCAAGTGTCAAAAGTAAAACTGCTGTGCCAGCCAGAACTGCCACAACATTGGTTTGTAGCAGCAGCAGTTTGGTAAAAACACATACTGTAGCTTTCAGTGACCTAAAGGTTTTCTGTGAATCACAAATCTCACAAGACTCCAGCTGAAAGTAATCCTGGGCCTATTACTCTCTATGTGTTGTGACACTATTTTGACTAATTAGGTTTAGATTATAATGTTTTAGTGATTAACAACCTAAATC